>JAABKJ010000755.1:16160103-16212161 GCA_011634705.1 Andricus grossulariae
AATTCAGAATGAGCCGCCACTATCGAGCATTACTATAGCAGAAGATAGTTATAAACAATAATATTTTTTTTGAACAATTATTTACGTTAAATTGCATTAATATTTACCTTGCTCAGAATGAAAAGTGAACAAAAAGTTGAATAGTTCAGAAAAAACTGCAACTTTCTAGCATTATTCTAAAAGAATATTATTATGAATAACAATTAGTTTTTGACACAATTATGTGTTAAATTTGAATAATTATTGCGTCGCTATAACTGAAAAGTTGAAAATAAGTAGGAAAATTCGCGAAAACCGCGACTTTTTAACTCTATTCTAAGAGAAAATTGCTGAAAACAAAAATAAATTGTGTAAAAAATGTATGTAAACATCCAATTGTCAGTATAAAGTATTGTTTCATGTATCAGAAACAATTTGTATTCAAAAAACCGTAAATAAATCATCATTAGCGCGAAAATCTCGCAAGACCCAATTTTTCACTTGTTGGGTTTTTTTGGGACCCTATAAAAAAGACATATGGGGATAATATTTAAAAAGTGATTATAAATTCGCATTCTATCTACAATTGAAAGAGAAGTGGAAAGCAAATCGATTCACGTAATATTGACGATTCTGGAAACAAAAAACATTTTTTTTTTGTGAATTCGAACTTTGGGTGCAATATGTATGCTTGAATACTTTCCATCTCTTCTTTTTAAATCTAAATTAGTGAAAATTATACTAATTAAATTAGTAATTAAGTGTTTGACAAATGAAACAGTAACCTTTTCGCATTTTTCTAATGAAATAGTGAAAAATCACCATTTTATTTTACTAAAATTAATTGGTAAAAATATCGACAGTACATTACTGAATTCGGTTATTTAATTATTTAGTGAACTTCCCTTCCTCGATTCTTTTCGGTATAAAATGCTAGCTGTACTGCATTCATGAGCGCACATGCATTAAATGGATCATTTTTAACGTGAATAAAGTAAGGTGAACTAGAATAATTGTGTGAATAATTATAATTCCTCCATTTAGGAGCAGTCACTTGTGAATACGTTATGTTGGTGGAGGTTATGTAGCTTATTTACACATTACACAATATTGCGATCCTATTGTTTCAATAATGTTGAAAATGTTATACACTCGCCTTTTTGCATTAAACATTTTCATTCATTTATATGTTTATATATATTTATATACCTCGTAAGTCATATTACGACGTTTGTTATATTACCGCATGTGTCATATTACACCATGTGTCATATTACCCTCATGTGTCATATTAACCAATGCGTCATATTGAAATGTATTTCATAATGAAATCTGTCATGAAATGTTAAAATGATAACAAAGCTAATAGTAGTTTCCCACTATCGAATTATCAGATATCTCCTTCTCTCTAATTAAATTAGAGAAATTGTACTAAAAATGAGATAAGTTTTACTAATTTAGATTTACAGTTCCATAGCTTTTTATTTTCAATTAAAAAGAAAATTAATTAACTTAAGACATTTCCGGCCTTGTGAATTTTGAATAAGAATTATTGGGAGACTTCCGCTCTCGCACAATTTTATTAAGTCCGTTCAGTTCGTTAAGATACAAGTATTAACCAATACTAACGAGAATTTTTTAATTACCTATAGCGAATTATTATGATAAAATAGTTAATACACTACATTCTATCAATTAAATATTAGATTTAATTATATATTCTTGTTTTTATTGATCTTGAAATTGCCTTTAGGATCCACAAATAAAATGCTGGATTTTTTATTCTTGTAGCAGATGGAAAATCACATTTTAGTGTTCCATTCCTTAATTATCACAATCAAATATGATTTACCATCTTTGAGAATAATAAAACACTGATGAAAACCCACTTGGGTCGAAACGTCTTTTGACTCATTAAATCAAGCATTTTATTTATGGCTCCTTAAATCAATTCCAACATCGATAAAAAGAAGGATCTAATAAATGCAACGGATAAATAAACCCCACAAGGATATAATAATTATAATGAATTACCTCAAAAATAACCTTAAGAAAATTTCTGTAGAAATTTTCTGTAACATTCTTTTTGAAGATTCCATATCTTTGGTTCTATTTAACCGATTCAACTTTTTGAGGTCTCCAATGTATCGTAATAACTAGTACTTTTAGATCCAAAAAATACCAAAATGAAGAAAAAGTCCGATCAATTTTGAATTTTACCGACTTGATGAAATTTTTTTTTATAATGTTGAAAGTATTGGAACTTTTAAGATGGGTGACGCCGTTTATCAAAAGTTTATCAAAATTTCATTTTGAGGTGTTGTAGTATCTAAGCTAATATTGATATTCGATATTTTCTTTTTCATTCTGATTGATCTTTTCATTTTCTTTGGATATCAGCAGCAAAATTGTGAACACGTTTCAAATTGACAAAATCAACGTTTTTTTTTACTTCATTTTCTTAAACGTAGGTACTAATATGATGATTCCATTCCGTAAGAGTTTATTTTGTTCCCGTATCTTGGAGAGAAAAAATAACTTTTTCCTTTTAAAAAATGAAAATTCACTATTTTTGAGAAACAAGACGAGACATGAAAAAAATTGATCAAGAAAAGTTATATTTTCTTCACTAGCAAAGGACTTAATTGACCCAGTTAAACAAAATCCCATTATAACACGAAAATTAGTGTGATCATTTGACGCGGATTTCAACCAATAATATCTAATTTACTGTTTTTGATAAAGGACAAATCAAATTTTAAATATATTGCGATAAAATCATTTTATCCTAGTATTATTCAAAAAAATTAAATGATTGTACAACTTTGATGCGTTTAAAGCTACTCTTATTTCAACTTTATTTAATAATTATATAATTTGAAGTTGCTTACGAATTGAATTAAGGAAAATCACCAAGGTTAGAAATAGAGTACAAACAGCGATCCTCATTTTCCTATGTACAGAGGAACCTTATTCTTGAAGAATTTCGCGAAGATTCTAGCTGACGATAAGGATTTTCCTGCATTTATGCTATCGTTATATACCAAACATTATCGTATTTTATTTTCAAATGACAGCAAGGGTATTCAAGATGGTCATTACAAATGTTTCTCTTTCTTGCTGAAACTCTTATCTGCAAAAAATATTTCGTCAAGTTTACGTATCTAACAGGAAAATTTGGTCGTAACGTTTTACGATATTTTCACTGATATGATGACATTCACATTTATCATCATTTGAAAAAAGAATAAGATCAAACTGTCATACGCGTCCTTAAAACTCAATTTCTAGGTATTGATTACGAGTAGACTAAATTAGATTTGATTATAATATAAGCTAATCTTCCAAACACATCTGACAACACATTGAGATTGCACTATAACATTACTATCACAGCTCCATTTAACTTTCAATGATATTACTTATGAATCCTCTTTAAAAAATACTAAGTACCGAAATGTTTATTTTTTTGTTAATTTACTTCCTCAGGCGGCAAAATTATACATAGTGGAACAGATTATACACAATTTTCATTTGTTTTATACATTATTCTTCCGAAACCAAATGAAAATTTGGTTTATCAAATTTCACTCTAGAGGGCGAGACACCCCTCGCCCCATAAGTTTTCATTGCCGGAGAAAGAAAATCCGTATTTTTTCGAAATTCCAATATTAACACGTGCTACTGGGCACTTGAAAATCCCATATACTTAACATGGGAAAATTCTGGATTTTCGAAAAATTGGACTGATACTTCAGGGTTTGTTCCAAAGTTGCCAACATTTTTTAGGCACTCAAGAGGAGTATATACGAAATAAAACCATACCAATAACTTTTATTTCTAACCCACCCTTACCCCACAATGCCCCAAACATGATTAAAAAATCAGAAAAATACATTTTTACGTATTCTTGGTAATTTTCAGCTTTTTCTGCAGCCTTTTTTTATAGAACTGATTACTAATGGACAATTTAAATATCCCCCGTGACTTTTTGAACCATCGTTAGTTGGCCATTGTTTGAAGTAGTTTATTTTTTAAAAAACATTATGTAACTATTCAAACAATTAATTTTTGTTTATTTTCGAAATTTCCTGAAATCGAGCCAGAGATATCCAATTTTTTCTCAAATTGGTATCATATGCTAATTATTATTGTTCAATACCTATATAACTTTGGTACTTTTCTTCTATTGTTAAACACATTTCTATTTGTTTATACATTTTTTATTTGTTCAAACAGTTTTTTTAATGTGGATAAATACTATAAAATAGAGCACACAGAATTATTCAAGTAAATATACACTAATTAAATAAAATTAGAATATGAAAAATACAATAATAAATAAACTTTTATAATTTAAATTTTATTATGACTTTTATGATTTATTTAATAGTACGCCAAAAATATGTGAACCGTCCATACACAATTTAAAGGATATTTAAAAGTAAACAATAATCAATTTTTTAAGCAATGACATCAAGGTTTTAGCAGAATTTACTGCTCCTCAAAATCATTCAATATTATGTTTAATTCAGAAAATAGGACTTTAAAAATATTTGTTCGAAAAAATAATCGTTAGAACAAAGTGTATTTGTTCAAACAATTGAAAAATTATTAATATATTTTTTCTGTACACTATACAGTCCGAAAAATGATAGTATGTGTTCTATTTTATATTATTTTTCAAAAGATTTCGAAAGAAAACTTCTTGACCAAATAAAAATTCTTCACACAAATATAAATTTGTTTATAAATTAGAAGAAAAGTATCAAAATTATATAATTATTCAACAATAAGTTGCATAGGATACCGATTTGAGAAGGAAAGGACATCTCCGACTCGATTTTTAGAAATTTAGAAAATAAATGATAATTAGTTTTTTAAATAATCACATGATGTTTTTAAAAAATTTACTGGTGCAAACAATGTTCAACTGCTGCATTTATTCAGAATATGAATTATTTTTTACATTCGTTGGAAACAAATAATTGTTCAAATAAGTTACATTCATTTAAACAGATAAAAATTGTTTAAAAATTCATGAGGGATATTCAAATTGGCCATTAGTATTTACTTGCATTAAAAAATGCGGGAGAAAATTCTGAAAATTAACAATAATACGTAAAAATGTAGTTTTCAAAATTTTTGGGGCGTCGTGGGTGGAGGGCGGTGGTAGGGTGATGACAATTATTGATATGGTTTTATTCCGTAGATACTAAAAATTTTCAACCTAAGAAGACGAGTTTTCAACAAAACAGTTAAACTTTTAACCAAAAAGATGATTTTTTAACCAGAAATTATTGTAATAATTTTTTTAACTTAATTTCATTTTACGATTCTTCGAAGCTAAAAAGCTTCAAATTTTAGAACAATAAACTCTATCGGAAATTATTTCTGAACTGGAACCCAAAGGGACAACAGCTTAATTCTGTGGTCGGGAATCCGGGTAATAAAGTTTACAATTTTATTTACAATGTCCAGTTTAAATATCTCAGATACGCCATCCTTCTAAGTAATATATGTATAATCCGAGGGGTAGCGAGCTAAATGCAATGGTGGGGGCATACTACCCCCACTATTGCAGATTTTAAACTTAAGAAATTTTATTAGAAATTTTATTAGAAATATTCATATTTTATTTAAAATGAATGTTTTATTGCTACATTTTCGTTAAGTAAAAATCAAAATACTTTTCAGGTTATTATGTCTTGATAAATATTTACAGATTCTTTTTCTTCTTCTCAGAAAATTCAAATCATTTGAAAATAATTTTAAAATATGAAAAAATGCATTGGATTCAGTAACTTTGAAATGAGCTTCGAAAAATTCTAGGGAATTCAAAAGAATTTGATGAAATGCCCAAGAATTCAAGGTTCAAGGATCAGTATACTAAAAATTTTTAAAAAAACATTGAATTAAGTGCAATTCAGTAAATTTAGAAGAGTTACGGTGAATGAAAGAATATAGGAGATTTCCAAAGAATTTGAAAGAATTCAGGGTAAATTAAAAAGAATTCAGGGTGAATTCCAAAAAATATTTTTAAATTACTTCAAATCTTTGAGACCCTTCTAATTTCTAACCAAAAAAAAAGACTAAAGACTACACATCAATTCAAAAGAATTCAAATTGATTGGAATTTTTTTTCGAATCAAAAAATCCATTTATTTCGGTAAAATTTGAGTGAATTTAGAGGAATTCAAGGAGAATGAGAAGAAATACATGAAATTAATAAAAAAACAAGCTGAATTTGAAAAAAAATTAAGTGAAATGGAAACAATTCAGAAATATTGAAAAATCCATTGAATTTAGTAAGTTTGGGATGAATTTAGATTGTTTAGAACAATTAAAAGGGCATCCAAAATAATTTGATGAAATGCCTACGAATTTAAGGAGAGTTAAAAAGACTTCAGGATGAATTAAATAAAAACTTTTAAAAAATCCATTGAATTGAGCAAAACTGATTGAATTCAGAAGAATTCAAAAGAATTTGAAAGAATTAGGATAAATTAATAAGAATTCAAGACAAGTGACAAATAAATTGCAAACAATATTTTTAAATCTCTTCAAATCTTTGAAACCCTACGAAATTCCTCACTTATTGCCAAAAAATTCTTTGAAATCCATTAAAATATTAAAATGCAATATAATTTCAAAATTTCTCAAAATTACTAAACCCTTGGACATCTCTTGAAATTGTTCAAATCGTTTGAAAATACTTTGGAATCTCAAAATACCCTAAAATATTAAAGTCTTTAGAATCTCTTCAAACTATTGAAATAAGTACCTAGGAATTTTTGATAATTTCCTAACATATATATATTTTATTTTTTTTATTTTTGTCCACATTGTACGTCGTGAGAAAATAAAATGCAAGTTAAGAAACATAATTATTTAAACAATTCATTATGGTTTATAGCTATCTTCTCTTACGTCTTAGAGTAATGCTATCATAAGTTGCGGGTTTTTCTGAAATTTTGAACTTTTCCTTAACTTTTTAGTTCGGAGCGAATAATAAATATTAATATTCATGTATACAAAAATTCTCTGTATCATATTGTTCACTCATTATTTATTTATAACTAAAAAACCAAAGCGAAGTAAATAATTTCAGAAAAAACCACAACGTTCAAGAAATTATTTAAGAGAACATAGTTATGAACAATAATAATTTGTTTCAACAATTATGTTAGTTAAATTTTAATAATTTTTACCGTGCTCTAAGTTCTGAGTGAATAGTTGACAAAAAGTGGAAAATTTGAAAAAACAGCCGCAACTATCTAGCATTCTCCTAAGAGAATATTATTATTAATTATAATAAATTGCTTGAGCAATTATTTCCATTAAATTTAATCGATTATTACTTCGATCTAAATGAAAAGTTGAAAAATGTGGAAAACCCGTGACTTTCTAAATCCATCCTAAGAGAAAAACGACAAACAATAATAAATCGTTTAAACAATTATTTTGATTAAATTTTAATTATAATTACTACACTCCAATTGAAAACTAGATAGAAATTCAAAAATTTCCGTAAGACCGCAACTTTCTAGCATTATTTAAATTTAATTTTATTGAAAATAATATATGCATTATTTAAACAATCATGTTTCTTAACTTAAAATAATTTTTACCTCACTCTGAGTGAAAAGTAGACAGAAAGTGGTTTTGTCTCTTAAATGCAAACTGAATTAATAGAACCCAATAAGAAAATCCAACTATTTTTCATTAATTAAAATTAATTAAATATTTTAATGAAAATTCTACTATTATATTTTTGCTTCCAAATTCACCTCTTTTGGCTAAAACTTCTACTATTACATTTTTGGTTCGGAATTCATCTCCTTTGATTAAAAATTCAACTACTTGATTGAAAGTTGAACTACTTTGTCAGAAAATCATTTTTTTGGTTGAAGATTCATCTCTTTGATTAAAAATTTATCTATTCCATTTTTAGAAAATTAATCTTCTTTGTCAAAAAATTATATTTTGGATTAAATGTTGAACTCCTTGTTCGATAATTTATTTTTGTTTAAGATTCGTAATTTTAGTTGAAAATTCATTTCTTTGTTTGAAAATTAAACTATTTTGTTAAAAGTTTATTTATTTTGATGAAATTTCTTATTTTTGTAGAAAATTAATTTTCCTGCTTTAGAGTTGAATTCCTTTTAAAAATTCATTTGTTTTGATGGAAGATTCATCATTTTAGTTGAAAATTAATTTTTTCTTCTCGAAAATTTACCTATTTCGTAGAAAATTCTTCTTTTTGGCTTGAAAATTGAACAGTTTGGTAGAAACCTAAACTATATGGTTGAAAATTAATTTTTGTTGTAAATTTATATTTTTTGCTGAAAATGCAACTATTTGGTTAAAAATTATACAATTTTTTTTAAATTTAACTATTTGGTATAAAGTAAACTGTTTTTTCTTTAAATCATATTTTTGAGTTTAAAATTCGAAAGTTTTGTAGATAATTCCTCTTTCAGGCTTCTAAGTTCAATAATTTTATTGAAAATTGATGTATTTTGTTAAAAATTCTTTTTTTTTTTTTGTCGAACATTAATTTTCTTGGTCGAAAATTGATCTTTCCGGTTAGAAATTGAACTTTTTGTTAAAAAATGCATATTTTATTGATTAAAAATTCTACTATTTGATTGAAATTTAAACTACTTTCTTCAAAATTAGGGCCTTTCTACGTGTACCGAAATTTGGGTACAAATAGCTGGGTTTGTTCGATATGAATGAGGGGAGCTGGAAAAGGGGCTATTGTATTTAGTTGAAAATTCGTCTTTTGTTTAGAAAATTAATCTTATTTGTTAAACATTTATTTGTTTTGTTGAGGATTCAAATATTTGGTTAAAAATTCGTCTTTTTCATTGAACTCAACTGGTTTAAAATTCGCTTGTTCTTCTTGAAAATTAATGTTTTTAATTGAAAATTTGATCATTCCATTCTTGGTTCAAAATAAATATTTTTTTAATGAAAATTTAACTATTTGGTTTAAAATTCAATTTTCTGGGTTAAAACTAAACTTTTCTATAAAAATTAAACTTTTTAGGTGGAAAGTTTAACTGTTTTTAATTGAATTTTATACCTTTTTGTTTTCAATTTCGACGATTTGGTTAAAAATTCAACCAGATAGTTAAATTTTGGACTAAGAAACATTTATTTTTAACCAAAAATGAAATAGTTGAATTTTCAGTTGAAAAAGAAATAAATTATCAACAATAACCAAAGTAATTTTCAACAAAATAGTTCAATTTTCAACCAAAGAGATGATTTTTCAAACTAAAATGATAAATCTACAACAATAAAATGATTTTTAAACACGAATTTTCAACCAAGTTGTTAAATTTGTAACCAAACAGATCAATTTTCATCTAAAATAATGAATCTTCAATAAAAAAAAATTGATTTTTATCAACATATTACAAGTTTCAACCAAGTAGTTAAATTTTCAATCAAGAAGATTAATTTTCTACCAAGAAGGCGAATTTTCAAACGCCCCACAAAATTGTAACCAAATAATAAAATTTTCAAGGGAAAAAGTTGCATTTTTAACCAAAAATTGAATAATTGAGTTTTTAGTTAAAAACTGAATTTCCCAGAAAATAGTTGAATTTCCAACTAAAAGAACCAATTTTCAACAATAGAGTTGAATTTTCACCAAGAAAGATTTTTGAGTAAAGAGAGAAAAAAAATTCAACCAAATCGTTGAGTCTTCAGACTACAGAGATGAATTTTCTATAAAATAGTTGAATTTTCTGCCCGCAAATATTAATTTTCAACAAAAAAATTAATTTTCAACCCAAAAAGGCAAATTTTCATCCAAAATGAATGACTTTCTAACAAAATTGTTGAACTTTCAATAAAATAATTGTGTTTTTAACAAAATAATAACATTTTTAACTAAAAAAGATGAATTTTTAACTAAAAATATAATAGTAGATTTTTAAACTTTTCAAATTGATTTTCAACACAAAAAAAAACCGAATGTTGGACTCTGGAAATTAAGGTTTTCTTTTTTCTAAAAGTGTTTATATATAGTCCACTTTTCACTTAGAGTGACTCAATAATTAATTTAATTTAGCAAAAATAATTATTCAAACAAATTATTAGTATTTATAACTATCTTCATCAATATTAATACCAGATAGTTGCGGTTTTTTTCTACAATTTTTAACTTTTTGTCCACTCTTCACTTAGTGAGGTAATAATTAATGCAAGATAACAAAAATAGTTGTTTAAACAATTCATTATTGCTTACAACGATCTTCTCTTAGATAAGTGCTACAAAGTTGCAGCTTTTTTCTGAAATGTTTAACTTTATTATCCCTTTTTAGTTATGAACAACTGATAAATGAACATCAGAGAGAATCATATTTTGAACAATCTCTCTCTTTTTTGTGAATGTATATTTTTTTACATTAAAGAGATATTTGTAAAATTGATATCTGACATTAATTCCCTTTTAACTAGAGATAAAAGTAAAAAACAATATTTATTACAAGTGGTAACAGAGTCCCAGAAGCAATTTTTTTAACATTGGCAATGGAGCAAAAAATTCACTGAAAAAAATACAATACTATTTAAATAATGATTTTTGATTATGTTAACTTATTAGTTGTTCATAACTAAAAAGTCAAAGCAAAACTAAAGATTTCAGAAAAAAAACTTTCTGGCATTACTCTAAGAGAAGATAGTTATAAACAATAATTAATTGTTTACATAGGCATATTTGTTAACTAGCAGTAATTATTATCTGATTAAGTGAAAAGTGCTGGACAAAAAGCCTAAGAGTCCAGAAAAAAATGCAACTTTTTAGCACTCATCTAAGATAAGATAGTCATAAAAAATAATTCATTGTTTAAATAATTATTCCTGCTGAATTTAATCATTTATTAACTCATTCTTTCTGAAAAGTAGACAAATAGTTGAAATTTTCAGAAAAAATTACAACTTTCTAGCATTATTCAAACTGAATATTATTAACGATAATAAATTGTGTAAACACTTAATTTTCTCGAGTGTAATTCATTATTTACCTCACTCAAATTGAAAATTGGACAAAAAGGGGAAAACTTTTTATTAAACCGCGACTTTCTAACTATTCTAAGAGAAAATTGCTAAAAACAATAATGCATTGTTGAAACAATCTATTTAAACATATAATTATTAGTATAAAGTAGTATTTTATGCATTAGAAACAATTTGCATTAAGAAACGGCAAAAACATTAAAATTAGCGCCAAAAACTTGCAAAACCCATTTTTTCACTTATGCGGTGTTTTTGAAACCTCATAAAATAGACTTGTGGGGGTCATAATTGAAAATTAATATTTTATTCTTATTCTATGCCTAATTGTGAAGAGGATTATTGTGTTTTAACTCGATTCGCCTAATACTAACGATTTTCAATCAAATTTACAAAAACGTATTTATTTCTTATGGGAAATACGTGTTAAACTTAATGGGGCTTTAGCGACCTCTAAATATCATTTTTTGTTCAAAACAAAACAAAAATGGAATTATTTTTTTGTGGATTCGAACAAATTTTCGGGCGATATGCATGAAAATTCGAGAGAAAAAATTAGACCACCCTAATGTAGAGTCTACATTTTTACAAGAAATGGATGTGCCATAACAACTGGTACTTGGCAGTTGATACTCATGAAAATTCATGACATGCAATTGATCTGGAGAATCGGGTCCTTCTGATTCGCAATTTGCTGATGAAAAAAAAAATCCTGAATCTGTATAAAAACATTGAATATCACCATGCCAAAGATTTCTTAAAAATTCTCATATGATTTAATAAAATTCACTGATGGGGCCATGATTGTGTGCCGAAGCGTTTAAATCAATTTAATTGTTGTCAATTCTCGACTCGGGAAGAGTCCAGATGTCAAGACATTTTGAGCGCGGATAGCTCTCGGATGGGTGACCCGACTGTGGAGGTGGTTTTCTGCAGTTTTCCTCTTCCCTGGCCAAATATCCAGGCAAATGCGAGTACTTCTAATAAAGTCGGATGCAGCTGCGGGTTATGGTTGTGATTAAATTCATACAGTGATTGTAAGACCACCTTAGTAAAGAAAAATTGTCACAGGCCCATACCCAGTGAAGTGGAGTTGTCTAGCTGTTCATGCTAAAGGACGCAAATGATACGCAACGAGGATGACCCGTGTATAGGCCTCTGCTTCACCGAAGTTTTAAAATAAAAAGCATAGTACAATAGGTTTCAACCTTAGTACTACGGGACTTAAATAGACCAGCCTTACAAGACAATAACAATAACAATAATACAATCCCATGACGGTTATTATGGATAATATAAGCATTAATTATACTTGCTGGTATTTTGTAATTTGTATGCAACAGAGAAACGGGTGCTTCATTAAGGAATCTTGTCATGAGGCGGCAACATAAATGAAAAAAACACTTTGAAAATATTTCTACAATGATTCAGTTCATTTAAACTAATTTAAATTTCGGAAGAGTTAAATTATGTACCTTCTCAAATGAATGATACTTGAACTCTAAAGCCCGCATTTAAATAAAGTCCACAGAATGGATTCCATTCCGCTAGAGACCTCAGTTTCAAAATTTCAACCCAAGCCCAAAACGGGACATCCCCTTATGAATAGATTTCACGGACATCATTCTTGCTGCATTCAACAAAAGGAAGCGGGGCTTAGTGACATGCATGGCTCATACTCCACTTTAATCTTAAGTTCCTTCGAATTCGTTACAGTTTTTCGAGAAATTTTTTCAGGGTCACGTACGAAGACCTAAGACATACATGATCAAAATAGATTTCGACTCTCAATCCTCGTTGTTTGAGGGGGGCCAAAGGATATCGCATAGATATCCGTTAAGTCAAACTAGGGATAGGGAGGAAGCCGTCTTGGACAGAGGGCACGATCGGATAGGGGTGGAGTGATTTATCGAAGCACTCTGACTCAATATTTTCGATGTTTTAATTTACCCAGACGTACTTTGAATCTTGCATAAACGCCGACATTCAATATTCATCATAAGGAAAATCAACCTAGCCCTAACCGTTAGGGTTACGAAATCAGTATTGATGTGCATGAATTGCAAAAAAATCACTTCCCAGAGAAAAATTACAGTTGAATCCACTCAAGTGGTATGCTGACTGCCAGTTTTTGCATGTGAATATGTTGATGAGAGGAAGTTTCTAAAATACCCTCGGATATGTATGTGCTCAGGAAATCTGCTTTTCGCATGCAAGACTTATTTCAGGTAACTTGAGTAAGAAAAATTAGAATGTAAGCTTCTGTTAATAATAACTTGCCTTTTCAAAAGCACTGTTTCAGTTAGGAGCCGTCTACCAATTTAAAGGGTGTGGGCAAAAATTAGGGCTGGTAACAGTGAAGAACTGATCCTGATGATAAATTTTTATAAAGTTTGCAAATTTTGGGAAAGATGCTCCTGCAATGGTACAGTTCAATAATAACTTGATAAGCTTCAAAATCACTTTCATATTTCAGTCTTCATATTCTTTCCCCTATTCCCTTCTTTTCCCTTCTTCTAACGAATTATTAATTTTGCCCTTTTTCTAATTTTTTTCGCTTAAATGCGAACTCAAGTGATAGAACCCAATAAGAAAATCCAAATTTTTCTGGTTGAAAGTTAATTTTTTTTGGTTGAAAAGTCTGCCATCATAATTTTTGTTCGAAATTCATCTCTTTTAGTTAAAAATTCGACTATTTAGTTCAAAATTTAATGATTTTTTTGAAAATGTAACTATTATGTTAAAAAGTTCATTTCTTGTTCAAAATTATTTTTTTACCTGAAAATTGATCTTTTATAGTTAAAAAAATCAACGACATGATTAAAAATTTAACCCTTTTGCTGTAATTTCGTTTTTTGTTGTAGTTCAAAAATATTTTCTTTATCTGAAAATTTAACTGTTTCATTTTTTATTGAAAATTTATCATTTGTATGTTGAAAAATGAACTATTTGGTAGAAAATCCACGTATTCTATTGAAAATTAATCTTTTTTGCTAAAAAATGAATCTTGTGTTCGTTGAAAATTCATTTTTTTCCTTCAGAATTCAAGTACTTGGATTGAAATTCATTTTTGTTGTTGCTGAATTCAACTGAGTAGTTGAAACATGGTGATTTTTGTTGTTGTTGAAAATTAATTTTTTAAACTGAAAATGTGTCTATTCTATTTTTGGTTACGAAATTTATCTTTTCTAGTTGGGAATTCGACTATTTGCATGAAAATTCATATTTTTTGGTGAGAAAAATTATTATCCATGCTTGAATGTTTATCCTTTTTGATTAAAAAAGCATCTTTCTGTTGAAAATTCAACTATTTGGTTAAATATTGAACTCATTTTTTTTTAAATTTATTTCCTTGTTAAGAACTCCTAATTTTACTTTAAAATTCATAACTTTGGTCGAAAATTGAATTATATTCTCGAAGATTAATTTTTCTTTCAGGTAAAAATTACCTTTTAAAACGGGAAATGTAACTGTTCCATTTTTTGTTAAAAATTAATCTTTTGTAGTTAAAAATTCAACTATTTGGTTGACAATTCGTCTTTTTTGGTAAAAAAATCTTTTTTTTTGTTAAAAGTTCGTCCTTTTTGATTTAATATTTACCTTTTGTATTTAAAAATTCAACAATTTGGTTTAAAATTGACCTTTTTCAGGTGAAAATTCAACTATTTAATAAAAAATTCATGTGTTTTGTGGGAAATTCGTCTTTTTATAGAAAATATATCTCCTTGGTTAAAAATTTGACTATTTGGCTAAATGTTGAAATCTTATGTTGATAATTCATGTCTTTGGTTGAAAATTAAACTATTATTGGAAAATTCGTTTTTTGTTTTGTTTAATAATTCATTTTTTGTCTGAAAATAGAACTATTACGTTTTTGGTTGAAATTTATTCTTTATAAGTTAAAAATTCAACTATTTTCAAGAAATTCATATATTGTGCAGAAAATTCATCCTTTTGGATTAAAAATTTATTTTTTACGGGAGAAAAGTAAGCTGTCTTGGTTGAAAATCTAAAATTTCGGGTTGAAAAATAATCTAACAAAAATTTTTTGGTAGAAGTTTAATCTTTTTTGTTAAAAATTCAACAGTTTTTTTTAGATTCATTCTCTTAGATTGAAAATTCATCTTTCATGGTAGTTCGTCATCTTTCCTGGTTAAAAATGAACTTTTTTGTTTAGAATTTCACTACTTTTGTTACAAATTTGATTATTTTATTGAAAATTCAACTATTTTGTTAAACTCACCTTTCTTTAAAGAAAATTCAGCTTATATGGTAGAAAGTTTTCTGGGTTAAAAATCAACTTTTGGTGAAACTTCAACTGTCAATCAAAAAATTTGTCATTTTAGCTTGAAAATGTAACTATTTCATTAAAAGTTCAACTCTTTTATTGAAAATTAGTCTCTTTAGCTTAAAAGTTCAACTGTTTGGTTTTAAATGCAACTGTTTGGTTCAAAATAAAATTTTATCAACTGAAAATTCATCTTTTTGTGTGAAAATTCATAAATTACGGTAGAAAATCTTTTTTGGTTGAAAATTCAACTATTTTGTTGAAGATGCAATATATTTCGACATGGAATCTTATAGGAATTTGAAACGGTTCATATTGATTTTAATATTGTATCATCATTAATTTCTTTTTAAAGAATTTAATCCTCTATTTCCCCCCTATTTTCGTGAAAAATTACCCTACTTCTCCTGTCTTAAGAGAATTTTAGTTCGTGATTTCTGATATTTTTAATTATTCTTGATTCATTAGTTAGCGCGAAAAAACGCGAAGATTTAAGGCAAAACTACGTCCAAAAAATGCCAAAAATTTTGTATGTAGTTTACGGACGGCCCCTTACCAATTTTAGTAATTTTTATGCTACCGAGATTTTTTCTTGGAACTTTTAAGCTCTTTTTAAAAAACAAATACATTCTGAATATACTCTCTAAATCTGAATCAACATAAAAAAAGGGATTGGACTAATTTAGATTTACAAGTTCTTTAGGCCATAGGACAATAATATTAAGCCTATTTCTGATGTTTACCCTCGCCAGAATTTCCAAATTTTAAGATACTGAAGAGACTATTAAACTGAATTTTAGTATTTGTTTCTTTTACTTTCAAATGGGCGGAAACACTTGGCAATTTTGACCTTTGAGCACGTTTTCCTTAGGATTTATTCTCCGACATTAAAAGCAAAACAATCATCTTGTATAAATAGTGGTGAACACGTACAGGATGAGACAATTTAAAAACGAACTTCTGTGTAACGTATTTGTTTCACCCTTTATAAAAAAAAATATAGACCAAAAAAACATATATAAGACTTAATACTCTTTCCCCTATTCCCCGATTCACTTCATTTTTAAATAATTCCTCATTTCCCCTGCTTTCAACAACTATCCTGTTTTTCTTATTTTTCCGCTTAAATGCAAACTGAATCAATAGCACCGAATAGAAAAATCTAACTATTTTCGGCCGACAGTTTATTCTGTTTGGTTGAAAAGTCTATTCTTATATTTTTGCCTTCGAATTCATTTTTTTTTTTATTACAAATTTTACTATTTAGTTGAGGATTGAACTATTTTCTTGAAAAGATGTTTTCGTTTTCAAAATTAATTTTCTTACTTGAAAGTTTAACTACTCCATTTTTAGTTGAAAATCCTATCGTAAAATTTTAGCAGGTAATATTTTAGTTTGAAAATTAATTTTTTTACTGAAAATTTGACCATTCTATTTTTGGTTGAAAATTGGTCGTTTTTAGTTCACAATTCAACTATTTGGTTGAAAATGTATGTATTCTGTTGTGAATTCATATTTTTGTATATAAAATTATTCTTCTTGATCAAGAATTCAAATATTTGCTTGAAAGTTGAACTACTTTGTTAAAAATTCATTTTATTATTTAAACATCTATCTCTCTGGTTGGAAATGAATATTTTTATCGAAATTCATATTTTTGGGTTGAAAATCCAAACGTTTTTTCAAAAAATCGTCTTTTTGGCACATTCAACTGTTTTGTTGAAAATTCGCCTTTTTGACTCAAAAATTCAACAATTTGGTTGATATTTTGTCTCTCTCTTGAAAGAAAAATCTTTTTTGGTTGACAATTCAACTCTTTCAGTTAAAATCATCTCTTGTTTTTATAAAATTCATCTATTTCTGGTCGAAATATCAACTATTACATTTTTTCATTTATTTTGCTGAAAATTTAATTATTTTATTACAAATTCAACTATTTTGTAAAGAAATCATCTCTTTTGGTCAAAAATGTAACTGTTTTGTTAAAAATTTGTTCTTTGGATCTCTTTTCCTTGTTTATTCGCTTAGAGGGAATCTCAATAGAAAAGTCTAACTATTTTTGATCGAAAGTTAATTCTTTTTGGTTGCAAAGTCTATTATTACATTTTTGCTTCCGAATTCATCTCTTTTGATTCAAAATTTTACTATCTGGTTGAAGATTGAATAATTTTCTTGAAAATTCGTTTTCGTTTTCAAAATTAATTTTCGCAACTGAAAATTTAGCCTATACATTTATATATATACTATTTCAATTTTGGTTAGAAATTGATCGTTTAAATTGAAAATTCAACTATTTAGTTAACAATGTATTTTGTTGTAAATTCATCTCTTTTTTTGTATAACATTATTTTTCTTGATTGGAAATTAAACTACATTGTTTAAAGTTGAACTGCTTATATTAAAAATTCATTTTATTTGTTAAAGATCTATCTCTTTGGTAGAAAAATAACTTTTTTATTGAAGATCCTTTTGATAGAAAAGGGTTCATGCGTCAGGCATAACAGCTTTGATATTTCTATGGTTACGAGAAAACTTAATAAGGCTTCAGTTCCGAATGGATTCTACTTAATTTCGGAAATTTCGAGAAAGTTATTTTCTGCATTTGCAAGGTATGTCAAAAGGTTAGATATCTCGGTTCTAAAATCTGAAACTCATTTTCGCGAATCACGTATGGAGGAAACCATGTTATGCAAAAGGGATCAAAGTTCAACCCTTGGTGGCTCTCGATTTAATTATTTTCAGTCAAATAAAATAGGGATTTTAGATGAAAACATAAAATGCCTGTGGCTATCCTTATAGGTATTTTATAATCAGGAAACCATATCCAATTTCATACACGATCAGAATTGGGAAACTTGCTCATGAGTTGGCGAATAATTTTGAGCATAGTTTCGGAAATCAGAATATACCAGACAGAACTTCAAGTTATTGGAATATCTCAGAACTCATGTCAGAAGGGTACTTATCTCTGTCTGAAGAGGATTTTAACACCGGCTATAAATCTGTATGATATACTGGACATTTAACAGGGATGCTACAGATCAGGGAACTCTGAAAAGTCAGGGAATGTCAGGGTAAACTTAAAAGGGTCAATGAATTTTCGATAAACCTCAATAAAGTTCGATAGACCTTGGATGATAATAATATGATAATAGAAGAGTTTTATATGGTGACTTTGTGAAGCTCTTCACATAGGATAATTGCTAGAGAGATTGATCAGCGACCTGGGTCGAAGCAGTGTTGTGGAAGGAACGTTTTTTTGAAATAAGCAACACAGAAATTCTAGGTTAATCTAAAAATCTATAACACCCCCCCCCTCCCATAATAATATTAATAATAATAAGTCAGCCTTACAAAGGTAAAATTTTATAAGTTTCTTCATATAATAATTTTTTTAGTTGCGAATTTTGCAAAAGTTTTATTATTCCGTTGGAAGTTTAACAATTTTATTAAAATGTTATTCTTTTTGGTTGAAAATTCTACTTTTTTGTTGAAAATTCATCTTTATAGGTAAAAATTTTTACTGTTTTGTAGAAAATTCGTCTCTTTAGCTTGAAAATTCAACATTTTGGATGGAATTTGTTTTCTTTATTGATTAAAAAATCTTTCTTAGTTGAAACTTCAACTCCTTTGTTGAAGATTCGCATTTTTGGCTTAAAAATTGATCTCTTTTCGTAGAAACTTCATATCTTTTCGTTGGAAATGCAACTGTTTGGTTGAAAAGTAATTGATTTTGGTTAAAAATTCAACTACTTAGTTGAAAGTGGAACAAATTTGTTGAAAAAAAATTTTTTTTTGGTTGACGATTTAACAGTTTAGATGAAAACCCTTTTTTTGTTGAAGATTTAACTATTTTGTTAAAAATTCGTCTTCTATGGGAGATTATTAATTTTCTTGGTAAAAAATTTATCGTTTTGGCAGGATTTTTTTTTTTTTTTTTTAAATTTGTTTGTTGTAAAAAAATATTTTGTTAACTGAGAACATGACTATTCTCTTTTTTTGTTTAATATTCATCACTTTTGGTATAAAATTTATTTTCTTGGCTGAAAGTTGATCTTTTTGGTTGAAAATTGATTTCCTCAATTGAACTATTTTGTTGAAAATTCATTTTTTCTATCAAAAATTAATTTTTCAAACTGAAAATATACCTTCCATTTTTTGTTCAAAATCCATCTTTTTTCTTGAAAGGTTGTTTTTTTTCTTCTAAATAAATTTTTTTGCTGAAGATACATACATTTTTAACCGAATAGTTGAATTTTGTTGAATTTGGTAGAAAATTCATTTTTTTCTTCGAAAATCTATATTTTGGGTTCAACATTGATCATTTTTATGAAAAATTCATTCCTGTTGTTGAAACCTTTACTATTTTCTTGAATATTTCTGTTTTTTGTTAAAACTTAATTTTTTTTAAACTGAAAAAGCAACTATTCCATTTTTGCCTTGAAATTAATTTTTTTGTGTTGAAAGTTTGACTATTTAGTTGAAAATATATGTATTTTGTTGAAAATTCGCTTTTTGGTATGAAATTAATTTTTTGCATTGAACATTTAATCATTCCAGTTGAAAATTTATCTCTTTTCGTAGGAATTTTATATTTTTTGTTCAAATTTTTATCTTTTTGGATGAAAATTAATTTCTTTGGTTGAAAACTCGTTCTTTTTGGGTTGAAAATTTAATTCTTCTGGTACAAAATTCCTAATTTTTACAAGAAAATCGATTTTTTGGCTTCAATATACAAAAATTTTTACTTCAAATTAGACTAGGTTAAAAATTCATATTTTGGGGTGAAAGTTCAACTTTTGTTTTTAAATTCGTCTTTTTGAATTGAAAATTCAACCTTTTAGACTATTTTTTTTTCTTTATTTGCAGAAAAATATTTTTTACTGAGAAACATTTTGTTGGTATTCAAAATTCGACTCCTTTGTGCAAAATTCCTATTTTTGGTTTGAAAATTAATCTGTGTTTTTGGTTGAATTCAACTGTTTTTTATTAAAAATTAATATATTTTTTGGTGGAGATATCGATTATTACACTCTTTGTTGAGAATTTAATCTTCTTGTTTGAAAATTCATCTGCTTGGTTGAAAATTTAACTATTTTATTGTATTTATTTTTTATTACTTTCATTTTAGGTGCAAAATATATCTTTTTAGTGAAATACTCAACTATTTGATTGAAAATTCGTCTTTTTTGGTAGAAATTCTGTATGACTGTTGTCAATAAAAGTCTTTCAGATAAATTTAGAAACAAATATTTGTTTTGCATTAATATTATTGATCTTCTATGTGAGAGATTGTTTTTATAGCTGAAAGAAAAATTTATAACGGTCAGGAAAAATGAAAAATTGGTCAGGGAAAAATCAGGGAAAGTCAAGGAATTTAGAAATGGGAATTGTTTGCAACCCTGATTAGGAAAGATATGGAAAAGATGGTGTGTGAGCAGTGAAACATTGAAATATATATAAAGAGGAAAGAGACAAAAAGCAAGGAAAAAAGAAAATCGCTTTGAGTATACATTGCCCACAGCGCTATATGTTCAAAGCAGAGAAATGAGCATTGTTGCCTCTGCGGTGCTCATTTGTCTGAAGAGAACGTAGCGTCACAAACAATGTCCTTTTGAAACGATTTTCCCTTAACTTTATACTTTTTGAACACTCGCGTACTAATCAGAACGTGGCATCCTTTCTGGTCAACTTTTATAAATAGATTCAACTTTTTCTTTAGTTAATAATAAATCATGAAAAACAATTGACAGGAAGTTAGAGGATCCGCTCGTCGTACTTTTTTTCAAAGAGGAAAAGTCAGGGGAGTAAAGAGAAATTAGTGGAGAGGAAGTAGTGGAAGTAAGGGGAAATGAGGAGAGAAGTGAAGAGAAATGAGCGAAGGGCATGTAGTGGAAATGAGGGGAGGGAAATCAGAGGAAGTAAGGAAAAATTAGGGAAGAGGAATGAGGGAAAATGAGGATGAATCAGGAGAGGGGAAGTAGGGGAATTAAGTGAAGGGTAATTAGGGAAAATAAGAGGAGAGGAAGTGGGGGGAATTATTGGAAATAAGGTGTGGGAAAGTAAGAGGATTGTAAGTACGGGAAGTAAGGGGAGAGGAACTAGGGCTCATGAGGTGTAATGAGGGATGAGAAAATATGGTAATCAGTGAGAGGAAGTAGGAGAAGTAAGTGAAAGTAAGTGGAAGTAGGGGAAGGGAAGTGAAGGTTGGGTAAGGGAAGCATGGGAAGGGGAGTATTAGCTGGGGAATCGAGGAGAGTGGAAAGTAGAGATGGAAGAAGTTGGTCACCGAAGAGTGAAGTAGTGGGAGGGGTGGGACAGTATGGAAGGGGGAGGTTTGAACAACTTTATCAACGTCCCGATAGTCTAAGTCCTGAGAAACCCTCTTTTATAAGTGTGCAGCGCTTACTTTTACTAATTTTTTCCATGGTGTGAAGTGAGGGGAAATGATGAGCGGGGAATTAGGGGAAGTGAGGGAAAATGAGGAATATGGAATCAGGTGGAGTAAGGAAAAATGAGGGGAAATGATAAGAGGGGATGTAGGGAAAGTGAAGAGATAGTAAGTGAGAAGCTATGAGAGGAAATGAGGGGTGGTGAAGTAGAGGAAATGGTTAGAAGTGAGGGGCAATCGCAAGGGGCAATCGCGAGGGTGAGTAGGGGAGGGTAAGTGAGCACAGGGGAAGGGAAGAAGAGGAAGGGGAGTCCTAGCTGGTGAAGTGAGGAGAAACGGAAGTAGATGAGGAAGAAGTTGGGGAAGGGATGGAAAGAGAAGATTGAAGTGAGGGGTGGAGAAGTAGGGGAACGTAGTGGAAGTAGTGGCGGGAAGTATGTGAGGGGGAGGATTGCATGACTTATTTCCGTCTCAATAGGCTACAGAACCCTTTTTTGTAAGCACCTGGAGCCTACTTTGACTAATTTTATAAATAAACTATTATCTCAAAATAATAGTCTACAAATGAAAAATTGTTTTCTACATAGTGGAGCCGTTCATAAACAACTTTATCAATTTGAGCGGGAAGGGAATCGTAACAAAAACTACGGTTGATGACAGGTGGTGGAGGGGGGTCATTATTATTATTTTTTTTGAATGTCTACTATTATATTTTTGGTTCTGAATTCATCTCGTTTGGTTAAAAATTCTACTATTTGAAAATTTAATTATTTTGTTGAAAATTCGTATATTTTGGTAAAAATTCATCGTTTTGCTAAAAAATGTATTTACTTGGTTGAAATATGAAATAATTTGTTAAAAATTCGTTTTCCTTATTGGAGATTCATCATTTTGGTTGACAAATCAACTATTTTGTTGAAAATTCGTTTCTTTTTTGCTCTAAAATTCGTTTTTTCAACTGGCAATTTAACTATTCCATTTTTAGTTGAAAATTTATCTTTTTTAGTGTAAAAATTCAACTGTTTAGTTGAATGTTCAACTCGTTTTTTCAAAATTCATTTCTTTTAGAGAAGGTCCGACATTTTAATTAATTCACCTCTTTGGTTAAAACTTTAACTATGTTCTTTGAAATTAGCATTTTCTGGTTGAATTTAAATATTCTTGATTCAAAATTATAATTTTTTTGGTTGCAATGTAAACTATTGCATGTTTCGTTGATAGTTCGTTTTTTCGGATCGAAAATTCAACGAGTTGGTAGAAAATAAAACTTTTTTATCAAAAATTAACTTTTTGTTGATCATTTATAATATCGTGTCGAAAATTGAATTATTTTGTAGAAAATTGGTTCGTTTGGTTCTAAAATTCATCTCTATTGGTGAAAATTTCATTTATTTTGGTAAAAACTGCAACTGTTTAATTGAACATTCTTGTTCTTTGTTGCAATGTCTTGGTTGGAAAATTACCTTTTTAGTTAAAAATGTAATGCTTTGTTTAAAAATCCAACTACATACTTTGTTAAAAATTTGTCTTTTATGGTAGAATTAAACTATTTTTGACTTTAAATTCAAATGCTTTCTGGTTGAAATATTAACTATTACATGTTTCGGTGAGCATTCATCTTTTCGAGTTGAAAATTCAACTATTTTGGTCGAAAATTCAACTGTTAGTTTGATAATTTAACTATTCGGTAGGAAATTAATTTTTTTCACAGGTTTATTTTCGGGTTGAAATTGAATTGTTTCGTAGAAAATTAATCTTTTTGGTCTCAAAATTTAAAAATTTGGTCAAAAATGCATGTATTATCTTGAAAATTTGTCTTTTTGGTAGAAAATTAATCTTCTTGGTTGGAAATTAATCTTTTTGATTGAAAATTCAACTATTTTTTCATATTTTTTTTTTGTCAAAAATTAATTTTTATTTGAAAATTTAACTATTCCATTTTTTGTTAAAATTTTAGCCTCAATAAGTTCAAAATTCGACGATTCGGTAAAAAATTCGTCTTTTTGGGTAGAAATTTAGAAAGTCAATCTTTTTGGTTGAAAATTCATAATTATGGTTGAGGATTCAGCTATTTTGTTAAAAATTTGTCTTTTTTAGTTGAAATAAACTGGTTGAAAATAAGTTTTTTTTTAAACTAATTATTTTTACTGGAAATTTAACTACATATTCCAATTTTTGTTTGAAATATCATCTTCTTTTAGTGGAAAATTGAACTATTTGGTTAAGGATTCAACTATTTTGTTGAAAATACGTCTTCTTTTGTTGATTTCAACTGGTTGAAAATTGATCTTTATGGCCTAAAAACTCAGCTATTTTGTTAAAAAGTTAACTATTTTGTTGAAAATTTATTTAGTTTGTTGAAAATTCAACTACTTTTTTAGACATCCTTATTTGTCGAAATTGAACTATTTTGTTAAATATTTGTCATTTCTGATTGAAAATTCATCTTTTATGGTTAAAAATCTTTCTAACTATTTTGTTCAAAATTCGTGTTCTCGGTTCAATTCTATACTGGTAGAAAATAAGTTTTTTTTATTATTAAAAAATTTGTATTTTTGGTTGAATTCAACTAGTTGTATATACGTTTTTTTGTTAAGACCTTATTTTTTTAAATAAAAAATTGAATATTCCATTTTTGGTTAAAAACACATATTTATTAGTCGAAAATGTCACTATTTGGTTAAGGATTTAAGTATTTGGTTACAAATTCGCCTTTTCTGGTTGAAGAATAATTATTTCTGTTAAAAATTCATCTCTTGGGCTGAAAATTCGTATTTTTTTATAGAAAATTTATCTTCTGCGTTAAAACTTAAATTTTTTGCTAAAAATTGAACTGTCTTCGAAAAAATTTGTCTTTATGGCTGGAAAGTTTAACTATATGGTTAAAAGTTTAATCATTTTATTGAATATTCATCTCATTTGCTTGTAAGTTCAACTAATTTGTTGTTAATGCAACTGCTCAGTTAAAAATTAATTTTTCTTTCTGAAAATTCTTCTTTTTGAGTTGAAAATAATTGATTGTCCTCATTTCGTGAACTATGAACCCTTTTCCCCCTGTTTGAGCGCATTTTGGTCTGTGATGTCTGATATTTTAATATTTTTAACAGAGGGGGGGAAGTGTTAAAAAAGCCAAAATTGGTAACGAAGTTTATGGACGGCTCCTAAGCTCGAGTCAAAGTGCCCGAAATATTATTTTAGGTCTTTAGGACATCTGTTGCATCAGATGGTAGGTGGTTGGTACCTACTTGATGATAAAAAATGGGATGATAGGGACCTAGATAACATGGAATTACAGAAACCAGAATAGAATAATTTGTAGAAGAGGTTCCATTAAAAATTTCAAAATACCTCATACAGCCACTTCCACCGAAAAAAATTAAATCTGGCCCTGGAATCTCCTAACGAGCTGCCCTGTCGAGGTCAGTTACGTCAAGACTTCCGGCAGGTAACATCTGGTCTAGAGTCTAGAGACCATCAGATATTGGAAGCTAGAGCAAATATTTTTCTTTTCTTCTAACTCTTGGAAAAAATCAGTGTGACTCTTGTCAGTCATTTTTTGCAGCTTGCTGAGAGCACTAACACTTCTAGATGTGTTGAGCAAACTAAGAGGGATCAAATTAAGAGTGTGAAATAAAACTAGGAAAAATAGTCGGGGAAAAAGTGACGAAAAGACTTGAAGAGAAATAAAGGATGCAAGCTGAAATTAAAATTTTGAAAAAGATCAGGTTTAGAATTGAAATAAAAAACTTATTATGAACAAACTTCACACTCTTTTCTCTATTATTCTCCTCCTTTCCCCTTTCTTAAAGAATTCCTCCTTTTCCCTCTTTTTTCAAGAAAAATCCCATTTTTCCCTTTTTTCTCGTTTCTCTGATTAGATTCGAACTGAATTAATAGAACACAATAAGAAAATTCAACTGTTTTTGGTAGAGAAGTAATTTATGTTTCCTGTTTATTTGCTTGAGAATTCAACTATTTGGTTAAAAATAGAAATATTTTTGGTTAGAGTTTAATATTTCTTTTTCGAAAAAATGACCATTTGGTTGAAAATTCAACTGTCTTCTAAAAACTTCGTCTTTTTGGTTGAAAATTCATCTCTTCGTTAAAAATGATTTTTTTAACTGAAAATTTGACTATTCCATTTCTGATTAGAAATTTTGATGAAAATTCAACTACTTGGTTAAAAGTTGAACTACTTGGTTGAAAATTAATTGTTCCGGTTGAAGGTTCATAATTTTAATTCAGAATCCATCTCTTTCGATGAAAATCCGTTTTTTGGTTAAAAAATTTATCTATTTTAGTATAAATTTGATCTTTATTGGTTAAAACCACAACTTTTTGGTTGAAAATCGATCCTTTTTAGGTCGAAATTCAGCTATTTTATTGAAAATTAATCTTCTTAGTTGTAAATCGATTTTTGTGGTTGAAATATTTTTTGGTTGACGACTCAACAACTGTTTGGTTGAAAGGTGATGTATTTTTTTCGAGATTCATATGTATATTTAGTTAAAAATTCATCCCCTTGGTTCAAAATTATTTTCTTTTTTTTTTGTTGAAAATAATTTTTATTTTCAAAATTTGACTATTCCATTTTTTGTTACAAATTTATCTTTTTTAGTGGAAAATCCAACAGTTTAGCTGAAAATTCACATATTTTTCGTTGAGAATTCGTCTTTTTTGGTCGGAAATTCAATAACATATTTTCTGGCTGAAAATTCCATAACCTTTTGTTTGAAAGTTGATGTAATTTATTAAAAATGTATTTTTTGTTATTGTTGAAAATTAATTAATTCAACTGAAAATTAACCTATTCAATTTTTCGTTAAAAATTCATATTTTTTAGTCAGAAATTCAACTACTTTGTCGAAAATTCATGTAGTTTTTGACAGGAATTTATCTTTTTTGGTTGAAAATTCAACTTCTTCTTTGAAAATTGAACTACTCTATTAAAAATTCATCGTTTTGTTTGAAGATTTCTACTTTTAGTTAAAAAGTTATCTCTTTAGTTGAAAGTTTGTTTTTTTGTTGTTTTTATAAATTAAGTTTTTTAACTGATGTTTAGACTTTTCCATTTTTGGTAAAAATTTATCTTTTTTAGTTGAAAATTCAACGATATGGTTGGAAATTCATGTATTTTTTGCTCAGAATTTATCTTTTTTGATTGATAATGCAACAACTGGTTTAGAAATTGAAATACTTTATTAAAAAATCTTTATTTTGATTGGAGATTTATAATTTTAGTTAAAAATTCATCGTTTCAATTGAGAATTCTTCTCTTTTTGTAAAATTTTTATCTTTATTGGTTAAAAATGTAACTATATAGTTGAAGATCGATCTTTTTTAGTTTAAATTCAACTACTCACATTTGGTTAAAAATTCATGTACTTTGTTGAAAATTTGACTTTTTGTTTAAAAATTTATGTTCGATTGAAAATTAATCTGTTTTGGTTGAGGATTCACCTCTTTCTTTAAAAATTTGTTTGTTGAAAATTAATTTTTCAACTAAGAGTTTGGCAATTCCATTTTTACTAAAAAATTTATCGTTTTTAGTTAAAAATTTAACGATTTGGTTGAAAATTCATTCATTTTTCGTTAAGAATTTACCTTTTTTGGTTCAAAATTCAACTAATTTTTCGAAATTTGAACTGCTTTGTTAATTATTATTCATTGTTTTGATTGGAGATTTATAATTTAAGTCAAAAATTCATCTTTTCGGTTGAGAATTTATATCTTTTGGTAGAAATTTTATCTTTATTGGTTAAAAATGCAACTATATAGTTGAAGATCGATCTTTCTTAGTTTAAATTCAACTACTCGTATTTGGTTAAAAATTCATGTATTTTGTTGAAAATTCGTCTTTTTGTTTAAAAATTCATCTTTGGTTGATAATTAATTTGTTTTGGTTGAGGATTTATCTCTTTCGTTGAAAATTTGTTTGCTGAAAATTAATTTTTCAACTAAGAGTTTGACTATTCCATTTTTGCTAAGAAATTTATCGTTATTAGTTAAAAATGCAACGATTTGATTGAAAATTCATTCATTTTCCGTTAAGAATTTACCTATTTTGGTTCAAAATTTAACTACTTTTTTTTAAATTGAACTGCTTTATTAATTATTATTCATTGTTTTGATTGGAGATTTATAATTTTAGTTAAAAAGTCATCTTTTCGGTTGAGAATTCATCTATTTTGGTAAAAATTTTATCTTTATTGGTTAAAAATGTAACTATATAGTTAAAGATCGATCTTTTTTAGTTAAAATTCAAATACTCATATTTGGTTAAAAATTCATGTATTTTGTTGAAAATTCATCTTTTTGTTTAAAAATTCATCTTTGGTTGAAAATTAATCTGTTTTGGTTGAGGATTTATCTCTTTCTTTAAAAATTTGTTTGTTGAAAATTAATTTTTCAACTAAGAGTTTGACCATTCAATTTTTTGTAAAAAATTGATTGTTTTTAGTTAAAAATTCAACGATTTGGTTGAAAATTAATTTATTTTTCGTTAAGAATTTACTTTTTTTGGTTCAAAATTCTACTACTTTTTTGAAAATTAAACTGCTTAATTAATTATTCATTATTTTGATTGGAGATTTATAATTTTAGTTGAAAAGTCATCTTTTCGGTTGAGAATTCATCTCTTTTGGTAAAAATTTTATCCTTATTGGTTAAAAATGTAACTATATAGTTGAAGATCGATCTTTTTTAGTTCAAATTCAACTACTAATATTTGGTTAAAAATTCATGTATTTTGTTGAAAATTCATCTTTTTGTTTAAAAATTCATTTTTGGTTGAAAATTAATTTTTCAACTAAAAGTTTGGCCATTCCATTTTTGCTAAAAAATTTACCGTTTTTATTTAAAAATTCAACGATTTTGTTGAAAATTAATTTATTTTTCGTTAAGAATTTACCTTTTTTGGTTCAAAATTCAACTACTTTGTCGAAAATTGAACTGCTTCATTAATTATTCATTGTTTTAATTGAAGAATTATAATTTAGGTCTTTATTATGTCAAGATGTAATTATTTTATTGAAGATCAATCCTTTTTAGTTGAAAATTCATGTATTTTGATGAAAATTCGTCTTTTTAGTTGAAAATTCATTTTTGGTTGAAAATTAATACGTTTTGGTTGATGATTCAACTATTTTGTGGAAAAATTACTTTTTCTTGGTTGAATTCAACTGTTTTTGATTTGAAATTAAAATCTGTTTTTGGTTGATATATCGCTTACTTGTTTGAAAGTTGAACTACTCGGTCGAAAGTTAGACTATTTTCTTGAAAATTATTTTTTTTTGTTAAAGATTCATGATATTATTTAAAAACTCATCTCTTTCGTTAAAAATTTGTTTATTTGTTCGTTGAAAAGTAATTTTTTTATTGGAATTTTGAATATTCTATTTTTAGTATAAAATATATCTTTTTAAGTTGAAAGTTCACCTATTTGGTTAAAAATGTATCTTTTTGATTAAAAATTAATCTGTTTTGGTTGAGGATTCAACAGTATTGTTGAAAAATTGTTTTTTGTTCATTGAATTCAACTGTTTTCGATTTAAAATTAAAATCTGTTGTGGTTGAAATATCAGCTATTCAAATTTTTCATTGAGAATTCATCTTTTTTGGTTGAAAATACAACTAATTGGTTGAAAGTAGGACAACTCGGTTCGAAAGTTAAACTACTTTCTTAAAACTTAATTTTTTTTAAATTAATTTTTTAACTGAAAATTTGAGTATTCTATTTTTGGTTACAAAATTATCATTTTAAGCTGTAATTTCAACTATTTGGTTGAAAATTCATCTTTTTGTTTAAAAATAATTATGTTTTTATTGATCAGTCAACTGTTTTGTTGAAAATTAATTTTTTTTACTGAAAATTTGCATATTCCATTTTTGGTCAAAATTGATCCTTTTAAGTTAAAAATTGGACTAGTTGGTTTAAAATTCAACTTTTTCAGTTGAAATCATATTTTCAGGTTCAAAATAAAATTAATCTCTTTTAATAGAAAATCTTGTTTGTTTAAAATTCAACTATTTTGTTGAAAATGCAAGATACTTCAACTTGAAATCTTAGGAATTTAAAGCTTCTCCCTATTTCCGTGAAGATTCATCCTATTTCCCCTCTTTTAAGTATATTTTGAGCTCTGAAGTCTGCAACAAGTAAAGATGCATAGAAAACGCGGGATAAAGGAATGCAAAAAAGGAATACAAAAATCGGAAAAAGATTTAAATGCGAGAAAAGAAGAAAAAGAAAGAAGTATAACAATTGAAGAAAAAAAAAGAACAGAAGAGGGCAAAACATTTTAAAAAGTGCAAAAGTGGAGAAGACAATTGGAAAGCTAGTTAGGAAAATTGCATTTCTGAGAGATAAAGGGTGCGTTTCGATATCGACTACTAGTATTGGAAAGATTGGAAGTGTACTTTGGTGATGTTGATGGTCAGGAGAGGAGTAGGGTGGAGAGGACTGTAGTGATGAGGAGAGGAGAGGAGTGGAGAGGAGGGACGCGATTTCGCCGGTACTCGCAGCGAATATCGGAAGGTAGTTGAAGATGAGGAAGATGAGGAAGATGAGAAAGAGGATGGAGAAAGGGTGAAGAGAAGGTGAACAAGGAGGAGGGAGAAGGAGAGAAAAGAAAGGAGGAGAGTGTGTGAGAATGCTATCAGCGGAGTCCTCTCGACCTGCAGACCACACCGCGAGACCACCGTGCGTGCCTTCGACCCGAGCTACCAATGCCTATATACACAGTACTCCTATCCGCGATCAAACCATCGAAACTCGCCCGGATAACTTTGCCAAATCACCCCTATGCGCTATACCCACTACCATCCCAACCCCAGTTCAACTGCTTTCAGCCAGATCACGAGAGACGCCTTTTGTCTACCAAGTACCAACTCTCTCATATTCAAAATTGAATAATAAATTCCAGTAGTCTGCCATCAACTTTCAGTTCATCCACTGATGGAGCCTCTTTTTAATTTCGAGTCAAATTAGGCTAATTTATCCGAGGGGAGTTCAATTAAAAGGAGGGGAAGTTGAAATCGCGTTAATCTATTCCTTTCTTTTTTTATCAGAAATTGTCCTGTCTCATGGTGGCCATAGGTCAAGGAAAAATCAGAGATTTAAAAAAAAAATCTTGTAAAGACATTGATCATTGTTTTTTTGAAATTTTTTTATTCTGTTTGTAAAAGATTCTATGTTACAAATGTTACAAGATTAAGATTCTAGTGTTTGAATATTAATGATCAGGGAAAAATTAGGGAATTTTGAAAATTAAGTTTTGCAGACACCATGATATAATAGTCTTGTTAGAAAATATGTTTCCCTTGTATTTATATTTCTTTCCTTTTTTGTAGTTGTTTTTTCCTGACGATTATATTTTTATTTACAAATTTTATTATTTGGTTTAAATTTCCACAATTTTGTAGAAAAGGCATCCTTTTTGTTTGGAAAATCAACTATTTTGATGAAAATTCGTCTTTTTTGGTTGAAAATTGAATTTCTTGGTTGAAGGTCGAACCCCTTTAAAAAAATCATTTCTTTTGTTGTAGATTGATTATTCTACTTGAAAATTCATCTCTTTGGTTCAAAAATCTTTTTTTGTGTTGAAAATTCGTATTTTTTGGTAGAACACTAATCTTCTTGGTATAAAAATTCCTCTTTTTTGGTTACAAAGATAACCATTTGGTTGGAAATTACTTTTTTGGTTGAAAAATCGTTTTTTCTGTTTGAAAATTTAATATTTCTACACGAAATTCGTCTATTGGATTGAATGTTTAACAATTTGAATTAACTTTTTTTTTCATCTTTTTCGCTGCAAAATTCATCATTTTAGTTAATAGTTAACCCCTTTGACTTAAAATTTGTCTGTTTTGTTAGCAATCCCTTTTTTTGTTGAAAATTAATTTTTTTCACTGTAAATTTTACTTTTTCATTTTTGGCAGAAAATTGATCCTTTTTAGTTGAAAATTCAACTATTGGATTGAAAATTCATGTATTTTGTTGAAAATTCGTCTTTTTCGATAGAAAATTAATCTTCCGTGTTGAAAATCCGTCTTTTCTGTTTTAAATTTTTGTCTCTTTTAGCATAAATTTCATTCTTTTTAGTTAAAATATCAACTATTAAATTTTGTGAGAATTCATCTTTTTAGGTTGAAAATTCAACTATCTGGTTAAAAATGTCACCATATTGTTGAAAATTTAATTACTTTATTGAACATTCAACTTTTTGGTTGAAAATGTAACTATTTTGTTGAAAATTAGTTTTTTATTTTGTCGTTAAAATATCAGCTATTACATTTTTTGTTGAGAAATCATCTTTCTATTTAAAATTTAACTGTCTTCTAACAAATTCGTCAGATTGCTTGAATATTCATCTTTTTGGTTTTAAAATTTATCTCTCTTGACAAAAATGTTATATTTTTAGTTAAACTATCAAATAATAATTTTTTTTAGAATTCATCTTTGCAGGCTGAAAATTCAACTATCTGGTTAAAAGTTCAACTATTTGTTTTAAAATTCAAATATTTTGCTGAAAAATTGTCTTCTTCGGTAGAAAATTAATCTGCTTAGTTGTAAATTCGTATGTTTATTTTTGAAATTCATCTCTTTTGATATAAATTCCATATTTTTTGATAAAATATTAACTATTACATTTTTTGTTGAGAATTTATTTTTTAGGTTGAAAATTATTTTTTTTAAATTAATTTTCTTATTGATAATTTAACTTTTCCATTTTTGGTGGTAAATTGATCATTTTTAGTGAAAAATTGAACTATTTAAGTTAAAATTCGTGTATTTTATTGAAAATTCGCGTTTTTGGTAGAAAATTAATATTACTGGTTGAAAAATCGTCTTTTTAGTTAGAAAATTTATCGCTTTTGCAAAAAATTTTTTTTTTTTTTTGAAATATAAACTATTTTTTTGTTAAGAATTCATCCTTTTAGGTTGAAAATGCAATTATCTGATTAAAAATGTAAGTATTTGTTTGAAAATTCATGTTTTCTGTTGACTATTCATCTTTTTTGGTAGAAAATTAATCTTCTTGGTTGAAAATTCGTCTTTGTGTTTCTAAAATTTATCTCTTTCGGTACAAATGTAATCTTCTTCAGTTGTAATATCAACTATTAAATTTTTTATTGAATATTCATCTCTGTGGGTTGAAAATTCAACAATTTTGTTGTAAATTGAACTATTTTTTTAAAATTTAATCATTTTCTTTTAAATTTAATTATTTTGTTTTATATTTAATTTTTTTGTTTTAAATTCAATTATTTTGTTTTAAATTTAATTATTTTGTTACAAAATCCACTCTTTGGTGGAAAATTTAACTATTTGTTTGAAAATTTGTTTTTTCTTGTTGGTTGAAATATCAACAATTACATTTTTTTTTGATAATGTATCTTTTTGTTGAAAATTGAACCCTTTTCTAACAAATTCGTTTTTTTAGCTGAAAAATTCAACTATTTGGTTGAAAATGAAACTTTTTTTGGTTAAAGTTTAATTTTTTTTAATTTGAAAATTTGACTTCTTTGTTAAAGTTTTATCTTTTTAGGTAGTAAATTCAAGTATTTGGTTAAAAATTCAATTACACACAAAATAATTTTAATTTTTAGCCTTATTTTTCGGGATTCTTTTTTCTTCTTTTCTTTCATTTCTATAATGCATCATTACTCCTTTTCCGAAGTTCTTATACATCTTTATTTTCTTTTAAACATTCGTCTGTTCTTCAAAACTTTCATTTCTTGATTATGGTAACTCATTTTTTCACTTTTCCCCTCTCCTTTCACCTTATTTTTTTATATAAATTTTGATGTATCCATTCCTATTTTTTTGTACTATTACTGTTCTTTTTTTCCCTAAGTTATTCTCTTCATTTTTCCATTATTATAGCCTGGCTCTCAGCTACCTTCGAAGTTTTTAACAATTCAGTTTTCTTTTAATTATCAACTCAATTTTTCCTGCATTTCTGTTATCCTTATTTGATTCTCTATTGCTTTACACCTTTCTCGTCCAATTTTATTTATTTATTATAATTCTTCATTTTTCCTTCCAGATTTTCCTTTCTCCATTTAAATTGCCACATATTAAAAGTATTATTTTGATTTTAATGCTCTTTCCCTTCTTAATTCGCCATCTTTCTGCCTTTTTATTATTTTTCTTCCTTTTCATAACAATCAAAAAAAAATTTTGCTTGAAAAAAAATTTTTTCTTGGACTTACGTTCAAGTTTGGTTGATATAATAAAATACCTAATTAATGTAAATAAAATTTTCGTTTGAATTTACTAAATATTCCATCTACCAAAATATTTGATTATAATAAGTAGAAACTGTATTGAATCAAACAAACTTTCAACTAAAGATATAGCAATACATTTATTTGATTGCTGCAACCAAACTTTGGTTAAATCGACCAAACTTTCCTTCTGAGTGCAGTTATTTTCTATCATTCTTTTTTATGATTCATTATATTATTATTTTTCTATCCTTTTTTCAGATCTAGAATTTTTTATTCATTATAATTCAGTTTTTTTTACTTGTAAAATTTATCACCTTCTTTTCTTTTATTTCATCTTCATTTTATGTCTCCTCTCTTCTGCTTTATTATCTTTCCTTTTAATAAAAAGCATTTTAGAAATGCAGATTTTTTATTTTTTTATTATTTCACTTTTAAACAAATATTTTCATTGTTTTATACAACTTTTTTAAGTTCCAGAAGACTCGACTCCCTTGAAGGATAACCATTTCCAATTAAATTTGAGAATGTAGAAACTCGTTTCGAAACTTATTTTGCTCAATTTCTCTCATTTATAAAAAGTATGGGAAACTTCAAGAGGTTCGAGGCACTTCTAAATACATATTATTTGACTGCACCCAACATTTTTTAAGCATCCTTACCTTAAGGAACATAATAAAACTCTTTTGACAGGAGGTAATTTTTAGCAACAATTTTAGTCCCTATGTTTTAACAGCTAATTTTAATTTGACAAGAGCTTCCCATGACATAAATTGAATATTGGGGGTTTTTATGCCGTATATTGTTTTCAATATTTTAATGAAGCATTAACATAATATGTTTTTAAAAATGATTATTTTTGTATTTTTAATATTTTTGTGGATGTCAATTTTTTTACATTTCTCGAGGCCTTAAGCGACTACCCAAATTTTCACAGAATTTTAATTGCAACCCCATCAGTGATTATTAATATTTAGTAGACCTCTGTTGTCAAATTATAATTTTAAAATCTACTGGAATGTAAGAAAAATTTTTTCATGTAGCCAGAACTTTTCTACTGTTGAAAATATGCTAGAAGAAAAATTGACTAGTCGAGAAAATCTGAACATAGTGCATTTTTTTTAAACTGAGTTTTTGATTTTTTTTTTTAATTTGTCTTTTTCAGCTGATTTTAAATATCATTTTTAATATTTAAGGGTGTTTGAGTGACAAAAATACTCTAGACAAAAATTGATAAGTTCATGGAATAAAGAACAAAGAGGCAACATTTTTCCAACAATTTCTTTTTGTGTTTCTTTTTGAAGAAATTCAATATATTAATCAAATTTTTTTCTAGCGTATTTTTACCAGTAAAAACGTTCTAGATACCTGCAAAAATGATCTCTACATTTCTGTAGGTTTTAAAATTATCTTTTTGAAATCACGGATCTACTAAACATTAATAATAATCTCTGATGGGACTGCTTAAAAAAATCTGTACAACTTTAGAAAGTCGTTTAAGGCCTTCAAAAATGCAAAAAATTCACATCCAGAAAAATAGCAAAACTGCGAACTTTTGTTAACACGCAAAACCAAGGCCTTTATCGATCAAATCCAATGTAATTATACTTTTTCAGGGTCCTCATATGCAACTTTTCCACATAGTTCCTTTTTCAATATCCAAAATTTAATTTTTTCGATCTATTCTAATGTTAAAACTTCGAAAAATATCAATATTGTTTTTCATCCTAATTCATTTCATGAAACATTTTGTTTTTTTCTTGATCATAATTTGAGGAGTGGCATTCCAGAAAGACGTATTCAACGTTATTTCGAAACTGGGATTATTGGCTAAAAAAATCAGATAAAGAGGAGGAAAATATTTCCTCTTCATTTTCTCTAAACTGGATGACTTCTTTTAGTCATTTTTTCAAAGAATGAAAATTGGATTTTTAATAAGCGTCCAAAGTTGAAGAAACGTGCGTCTCAAAAAAAAAATCCCTTTACCAAAGTAAATGGAATTACTTTAATTTGGCTTAAAATTTCGAATTAAGTTCTCTGATTGGGATTTCATTTTTCAAGCAATTTTTTAAAACAAATTAATTTTTTATGGAGAAGAAATTCTACAAACGATTTTCAAGAAAGCTTGAACCAAGACAAAACTTACATAATTTTACTTTTTTTAAATGAACAATTTTCCAGTTATAGCGCTATGAACAATTGAATTTGCACTAAAATTGACATATTTGCATATAGATATCTCAGAACCTTTTGGACTGAAAAATATCAAAAAGAGGCAAATTGTTTTTCAATATATGTGTACTCCACACAGGAATATTCAAAATGTTTCACCGACAAATTTCATCAATTCAGCAACTCAATAACTATAAATCATATTTTTGTTCTTCTCTGAAATTGAAGCGTGTTTTTATTTTTTTCCGAAATTTAAAATTCATATTTTCGGAACGTTTTTTGTCTCTTCTGTAAAATTGTCAAAATGTTGGATATTTCCTTTTGGAACACAGAAGAAAACAGAAGTGAATTTTTTCCTGGGTTAAAATTACTCTGAAATCGGGGTAAAGAGTTGGAATAGGGAATGAATAAAAAATAAAAAAATACCCGAAAAAATGACAATTTACCTGACAGACCTTGAAATTTCTGTAAAGCATTATGATTTTCGTTTTAGTTTCACTTTAGAACAGAAAATTCCGTTAAGAATTTTAATCTGACTTGGTACAAGACATTTTTGACATGGAATGGGTATTTTTTAAAAGAATTTATATTCCGATTTATAAAAAGGGAATTTTTGAAAATTCCTATCACAAGTCAAAATTTGTCTCAATTTCAGACTTTTCTCTTCCAAATTTTGGAAAAAGGGACCTACTATATTTCTGAATTATATTAGAAAATGTTGTAAATAAATATAATTCTGAATTGGAACAAAGGAACTTTAGAAATTAATATACTTGCCGCTTCGTATAGGAAATGTTTTAAAATAATTATAATTTTGAGTTTGGACCTAAAATATATAAATGAAATATAAACAAAATTCCCACAAAATTATAATTTTGACTTTGGAATAAAGAATTTCATAAAGAATTATAATTTGGTTTCGGAACAGGTTATTTTTGACATGGAGCGGAATATTTTCGAAAATGATTTTAATTCTAATTTTTGAAAAGGAAATGTATAAAAACTATCACTGTTGCAAGTCAGAATTCGTCAGAATTTTAAAATTTCCTCTTCCAAATTTTAGAAAAAGGGAGTTACTATATTTCTGAATTATAATAGAATATGTTGTAAATAAATATAATTCTGACTTGAAATAGGGAATTTTCGGAAACAAATGTAATTGTGACTTTGGAACAGGGTACTATCCATAAAGAATTATTATATGACTTTGGAACAGAAAATTTTTACATGGAACGGGAATTTCGAAAAAACAATTTTAATTCTAATTCAAAAAGAGGGAATTTCGAAAAAAGTCCCTGTTCAAATTCGGAATTATAATTCTTTAAAGAAAATTCTCTGTTCCAAATCATAATTGTAATTCTTATGGCCAAAAATTATCTCGGAATTATAATTCTTTTGCAAAATTGTCTATTATTCCAAACCAGAATTCTTATAAATCTATTCAAATGTTTAGAAATCTCTTGAAACCTTTTAAGATAGTTTATAATCAATCAACTCTTTTGCACTTTATTAAATTAACCAGGAAAATTAACAATTAACCAGGGTAAAAAGGGAAATTTAAAATCAGCCATCGGTTGGACACCCTGATAATTAAAATAATGTAACTAGAAATATAAGCGTGGGGCGTAAATTTTGAACATTACATTGATATGAGGAAGATATTTTAATAATTGCGTCCCAAGCTTTTATTTTTAGTCAAATTATTTTTTTTTTTTTTCAAACTTTATCTCGGGTGATCGCGGAGTTTTCGTCATCAACCACGGATTAATTCAAGGTCCTGTTTATTTAAAGATGTTATGAATTTAATACGTTTAATAATATGTTAATATGTTCAGTAATGGCCGACAGTAGACTCACAATTAGGTATCCTCATGCAGCGGCGCGGCGGGAGGAGGATATTATTATTTTTTTATTTCACTTTATCTCAGGTGAACCCCTTTTTTTCTTCATCAGCTACTGATGAGTCAAAGATGTTACGAATTTAATACGATACTTGAAATATCTTGCGACGATATTCTAAAATATGGTAAGCACAAAATTAGGCATCCTCATGCAGTGGTATGAGGAGTAGGAGGAGGAGGAGGAGGGAGGAGGAGGGAGGAGGAGGAGGAGAAGGAGGAGAAGGAGGAGAAGGAGGAGAAGGCGGGGAAGGTGGAGAAGGAGGAGGAGGAAAAGGAGGAGGAAGAGGGCGACATGAGAAAGACATTCAAATATTTACGTGATCTCGGTTTTTTCGTGATCACTCACGTACTAATTCAGTGCCTGATGAGTGAAACATGTTATGGATTTAATACGGAATTTGAAATCTATTGCGATGATGGTGTTGTAGGCACACAATTAGGTATCCGCACGCAGCGTTGGGAAGAGGATATATATTTTTGTTTGACTTTATCTTGGGTGATCCCGGTTTTTTTGTCATCAGCCACAGACTAAGTCAGTCAAGTGCCTGATGAGCTAAACATGTGATGAATTTAATACAATGTTTGAAAGGAGGAGGAGGAGGAGGAGGAGGAGATTATTATTATTACAAGCCACCTTTTCAGAGGGAATGATTGAGTTTCTTTTTTGTATATTTTAATAAAAACTTGTTTTTAACCAACTTTTTCCCCCAACTCATTTTCCTTATCTTTCTCTTTATTTCTCCTCTCTTTTTTTAATACCATCTTGTTTCCTTCACTTGCCTCTTGTTGGACTGGCTCTCCGTGATCTCCTTCGTTCCAAGTAAAGTTCTCGGTTCTCATCTTCGCATGGGCACGGGCCCTTGGCTCGTTGGAGTACATTGAAGTACGAGGGGGGCCCTCCTGGAGGGGGGGGGGTCAGTGGGGCGCCTCCACGGCCGAGGGAGCCGTGATTTTTCGCCAAGTCTCGCTCTACTCGCTCTGCAACGTATAACATACAATTACTCGAAGGCCAGATTACACGAGCATGGGAGCGATTCTCCCTTTACTTCGTTTATGATCTCAACGCTGGGATCACACTGCAGCTAGTTGGACCCGGACGAACCTGGAAGCGTTTCGAAACGATGCCGAAGGACCTCGCGCAGAAACCACGGTTATGCCGAGTAAATTTAATCCGCGTTATTCCAGCCCGACCGCTACATCGTTTTCCACGCCGACTTTGAGGTTGACTCACGGTACCTCGGGATCAAAAGTTTAAAAGGCACAACTTTCTCGTACTTTCCCATCGTCTCTGTCCGCTGATTCTCTCATTTTTCCACTTTTTTTATTTTCCGCCAATCTCGAAATGAGGATTTTAATAAAGCAGCAATCCACTAATGCAGTTTGAAATTCGAAACTTTCGGATCACGGTGGGCTGACTGCATTCGGTTAAACTTGGGAAAAGATTTTTGGCTCTCTTATTTCCATGTCTCTTGTCTCTTACAAAGTTGAGATTAAATGGACAAGATTCTGAGATTCGTAATATTTGTATGTGATGAAGATTTTTTTTATTGCAGGTATAGATTGTTTAAAATGATCTGAAATTAATTTGCAAATTTTGAAATTGGGCTAGGGAAAGGTAAACTCACGGTGGCCGTAAGTCAAGGAAAACTTGGATTCAGGGAAAAGTCAAAGACTTTTATTGGTCAAAGAAAGTCAGGTTAAAGTCAGGGATTTAAAAAACAAAATCTTACATTAGTCTGGTAATTTCTATAAGAGAGGCTTTAAATAACTGTCAAGAATAATAAATTTGGAATTTTTTAATTCTAATTCGAAATTGTTTTGTACCGTTGATGAAAGATTCTGTGTTCAAAATGTTACAAGATTAGGGTTCTAGTTTTAAAATTTTAATGGTCAAGAAAAATAAAAAATTGGTCAGGGAAAAATTAGGCAATTTTGAAAATGAAGTTCTGCGGCCACCTTGATAGAATTTTCTTGTTATCACCGATTTGCTTTGCATTTCTTTTTTTTTTTTGCAGTTGCTTCATCCTGAAGATTAAAATTTTAGTTAAACATTGTATTATATGGTTGAAAATGTAACAATTTTGTTAAAAAGTCGTCCTCTTTGGTTGAAAATACAACTGTTTTGTTGAAAATTATTCTTCTTAGGTTGAACTATCTACTATTACATTATGTATATAATTTAAAAATTAATTAAAATTTAATTCAAAAATTGATTACAAATTAAACTTTAAAAAAACGTTAAAAATTAATCTTTTTCATTTGAAAATTGAAATATTTTGTTGAATATTGAACCATTTTATTGAAAAATAATTTTTTTTTTAATTCGTTCATTTTTTGATTGACATTGATTGTTTAAATTGGAAATTGAAATATTCCAGTTAAATGTCCTTCTGCTTGCTTAAAAAAGTAATTATTTTGATGAAAATGAATTTTTTTTAGATTATAATTCATATTTTTCACTGAAAATTAAACTTTTCCATTTTTCATTGTAAATTGATCTTTTTTAGTTGAAATCTTGTATTTTTTAGTAGAAAACCAATCTTCTTGGTTTTAAAATCCCATTTTTGTTTCAAAATGCAACTATTTCGTTAAAAATGAACTGTTTTGTTAAAAGTTCATATTTTCGTCTAAATATTCATTTATTTTACAAAAAATTCATCTTTTGGCCAGAAAGATCAATCATTTGGATGATTCTTGACTAAAATATCTTTATTTGTTAAAAGTTTGTCTTTTTCGCTCAAAAATTCACCATTTTAGTTAAAAATTCAGTTTTGATTGATAATTTGACTATATTTTCAAAAACTAATTTTTTCCTTAAAAATTACATTTTTTTACTGAAAAATTTAAATTTAAATTTTTTGGTTGAAAATTGATCTTTTTCAGTTAAAAATTGAACTATTCGTTTAAAAATTCTTTCTTTGTTGAAAATTCATCTTTTTGTTTTTAAAATTCATCTCTTTTGGCAAAAATTTTACAATTTTTACTTGAAATATCAACTTTCACATTTTACTTTGAGAAATTATCTTTTTTTCGAAAATTGAACTGTCTTCTAAAAAAATCATCTGCTTGGCTTGAAAATGTATCTATTTTATAAAAAATAAAACAGTTTTTGTTCCAAATTAAATTTTTTATTTTGTTTCAAATTTCGACCATTTGGTTAAAAATTCATCTTTATTGGTCGAAAATTCAACTATTCATAATTTTTTGTTGCTGTAGTTTTTATACCTAAATTTATTAATTGCATGTAGTCAATAGGGTGATTCATTTTATAAGGAAAAAAAATATTTTCAACCTGAACATGCACTTTAGCCTGAGTTATACCTTTTCAGTCAACATCTTAACAAAAAATTTTAATCGGATATGATTTAGAGGTTTGAGGATTTGAGGATTTCAGTTTTGTCTTTTTCATTTATTTGTTGTTGTTTTTATTTTCCTAATGTCTTGAAAATGCATTTAATAAATTTTTGCCCATATATATATAGGGTAAGAGCACCAATTCTTGACACCTTAGCCCTATTATTGGCATACCAAAAACCAAAGTGAATTTATTTTATTTTAGATAATTCATTGCACTGGATAATTAATATATGCATTATATGTAAAAATGATAGTAAAATTAAATTAATTGAGGCAAAACATGCTAGAAAAATGTATTATCTATAATATTAAGGTGGGTGTCAAGAATTGGTGCTTTTGCCCTAACTCCCTTTTATATTACAATGATTATAAATAATTTATTGAAAATTTTCAAACTCATTTTTAAGGAAAATAATAATTGTTTCTTACTTGTTTCATATGTTCTATAATAAGTGATTTTTCTCATTTACTTATTGTATTTTGTAATTCACACTCCGTGTGTACAGTTCTTATTGAAAAATTTGAAACAACTAAGATAAAATCATTATTTTTCTTAAAAGTGAGGTTGAAATTTGCATTTAATGACGTACAATGCTGGGAATGTAAAAGGGAATAATTCTATATCTAGTCTGTTAAATTCCGTTTCAATTTTAAGATTGTGCAATGCCAATGTTTTCAGTGTAGAATAAGCAATTTTTTTAAACTTTCAGTTATTTAATGAAGATTCAAAATTGTTGATAATCTTACAATCTAAAAATGATATAATTTCAATTATTTAAAAAATGTTCTGCATCGAATTTTTTTTTAATTTTCAACATGATACTTAAAATTCATCTTAATGGTTCTTATTTTACCATTAGTTGAAAATTCAAAATCTGTAGTTTCACGACTGCCTAACAGTAAAACCTCCTCTCTTACATAGCATAAAAGTGTTTTATTTTTAGAAAAAAAGAACAGTAATTTAGAGTTGGGCCTTGAAGCCGAGAAAACTATGTTTGTTCACGTAATCTCTATGATGACTGACTGAAAATCTCTGTCATTATCTAGGTAAAATAGCTCCTTCATTTGCCGGCTTTCTTATTTTCCAGAGTAATTTCCGTATGGGAATTATTAGAAAGTTTAGTAAAATATTAATGTGTTCTATGGTTGGAGCTAATTGGGCAGAAGCCTAGCTCCAACCACTAACCACAGAACCTTTCGGAAACCTCGAAGACAGATTCTTACGGTTTGCAGCTGGATGTGTTTTCACAAGGAACTTGCTCAAACTTGGGGAAATTTTCAAGCAAGAATCGTCTCAAATTCTGTAGCGAAAGAAAACACTCTAATTGCTCTTCTGTTCCGGTACAAAAGTATAAAAAGAACACCTTCATAAGGGATATTTTCGTGTTAAATAAACACACCTTTGCCTCCCCATGTCCGCCCCTAAATCAACAGCGATAAAAACGACTGTAAAGATTTGTTAGATTTCAGAAGAGATCTTCTGGAAAAAAGTCGGAACGAACTTTTCAAGTTGAACATCTCTGAGGTTTTAACAACAATTTTTTGAATCAATTTCTTTGTCTTTTAATAAATTTTGGGGGAAAAATGTCTCACTGAAATTTGTAAGTTTCAGTATTGTCATATTTTCAACTTGTCCTTATCGAGTGAGTCATGGAAAGGGAAATGGCTTAATGGTATAATAATACGTTTAAAATTGCAGATTTTACACTCTTTCCCTATTTTCCCTCTTTACCCCGTTTTAAAATCTTTTTCCAAATAAGAAAATTCAAATATTTATCGTTGTAATTTAATTCCTTTTGGTTGAAAAGTATCCTATTACTATATTTTTGGTGGAAAATTGATCACTTGTGGTTGAAAATTCTACTATTTGGTTGAAAATTTGATTATTTTGTTGAAACTTTGTCCTTTTTGGTTGAATGTCATGAAATTAAAATCTTTTTTTTCTATCAACTTTTATATTTTTCATTGAAGAATTCTTCTTTTATGTCCAAAGAGCTAATTCTTTTGAATTTACAAGTCCATATTATATTTTTGTTACCGAATTCATCTATTTTGATTGAAAATTTAATTATTTTGTTAAAAATTTAACTATATTCTTAAAAAATCAACTTTTTTTAAATTAAGCTGTTAGTGGAAAATTCAACTGTTTTGTAGAAAATTCGTCTTTCTTTCTTGACTTAAAAATCTTGTTTAATTGCAAATGTGTCTTTTTGTTTTTAAAATTAATCTCTTTGGGTATAAAATACAACTGCTTGCTGGAAAATTGATTTATTTTGGTTGAAAATTCAACTATTTTTTTGAAAATTCGACTTTTTTGGACAAATTCAACTCTTTTTTATATATAAAAAAATTTAGTTGTTAATCATTCGTCTCTCTTGATAGAAAATTTAACATTTTTAGTATTTGTTTACAAATTAATATTTTTGGGTTGGGAATTCAACTGTTTTGTAAAATAAGTCGTCTTTTCGGTTCAAAAATTCAACCCTTTCGTTGAAAATTCATATTTTTGTTCAAAATACAATTGTTTTTCAGAAAATTCGAGAATTTTTGTAAAAAAAAATAAACTGTTTTGTTGAAAATGAACTTTTTTGTTTACAATTAATATTTTTGGGTTGAAAATTCAACTATGTAGTAGAAAATTCATCTATTTGGCTTTAAAATTCATCAATTTGATTGATTTTTTTCTTTCTCAACTGAAAGATTTTTCTTGGTTAAAAACCTTTTGGTTGAAAATTCGTCCTTTTGGATTAAAAGTCAAATGTTTTCTGAAACATTCGATTTTTTTAAATAATAATTTATCTTATAATTTATTTGTTGAAATATCGTCTTTTCGAGTTGAAAATTCATCTCTTTTGGTAGAAAGTTGATCTTTTTTGGTTGAAAATGCAAATATTTTGTTGAAAATTCAGTATATTTTGACTTTTAATCTAAGAATATGATACCTTCTTTAATTATATTTAAAATAGTTTATTCCCCTATTATTTTTCTTTGTGTTGAAAATTCAACAATTTTGGTAGAAAATAAAACCATTTGGTTGAAAATTCACTTTTTTCTTAAAAATGAATATTTTTGGGTTGAAAATTCATCTCTTTTGTAGAAAATTCGCATTTTTGGCTTCAAAATTCAACAATTTGGTTTATTTTTTTTCTTTCTTGACCGAAAGATCTTTCTTTGTTAGCGATTGAACTATTTGGTTGAAAATTCAACTTTTTTGTAAAAACTTCGTTTCTTTTGCTTAAAATTTGAACTATTTATTTGTAAATGCAACTGTTTGGTTAAAAATTATTTTTGTTTGTTTGTTGATAATTCAACTATTTTGTTGAAAATATTAATTTATTTTGGTTGAGAATACAACTTTTTACTTAATAATTATTTATCTTTTCGGGTTTAAAAGTGAAATGTTTTCTAAAAAAATTGACCTTTCACCTTAAAACTTCAACTCTTTTGTTAAAAATTCATCTTGTATGGTAAAAAACTTATCTTTTTAGGTTAAGAATACAACCATTTTCTTGAAAATGTAATATATTTCAGCTCTAAATCTGAGGAATATGGTACCTATTTTGCTGAAAATGTAACTCTCAATTATTTCTAATTGAAAAGTCTACTATAACTTCTATGATTCAAAATTCATCTTTTTTGGCTTGTTTTTGGGTTTAAATTTCTATTATTTGATTAAAAAATTAATTATTTTGTTGAAAATACAACTGCTTTGTTGAACATTCGTCTTTTTAGATAGAAAATTCATGTTTTCTGGTTTAAAGCTAATTCTTTTTATTCTAAAAGACTACTTTCATATTTTTGGTTCAGAATTCAACTCTTCTGGTTAAAAGTTATACTCTTTGGTGGATATTTTAAATATTTTGTTTGAAAGTCATTTTTCTTCATTAAAATTCATTTTCCAAAAAAAATTCGTCTTTTTGGCTTTGAAATTCAACTAAATATTTGAATGAGAATAGAGCAGTTTTTTATTAAAGTTTAATCTACTTTTTTGTTCGAAAATTTTACCATTTGGTTGAAGATTCATCTTTGTAGATTGAAGATTCAACTATTTGGTTAAAAATTCAACTTTTTCTTAAAACTTTGTCTCTTTTACTTGAAAGTTCAACTATTTATTTAAAGAGTCAATTGTTTAGTTATTTTTTTTACATTCAAGTGTTTGGTTGAACATTCATCTTTTTCGTTGAGAATACAATTTTTTGTTGAAAATTCATCTTTTCGAGTTTAAAAGTCAAATATTTTCTACAAAATTCGACTTTTAGCTTAAAACTTCAACTCTTTTGTTGCAAATTCGTTTTGTTGGGTTGAAAATTCATCTCACTTGGTAGAAAATTCATATTTTTGCTTGTCAATAAAACCGTCCTGTTGCAAATCCAATATATTACAAACTTTAAATCTCAGGAATATGGTACCCACATTAATTTTATTCCAGAAAATTGATTCCCCTATTTTCGATTTCTCGTGAAAAACCATTCTATTTCTCCTTGTTTTGAGAGCATTTTGGGCTGTGAATGTTATTGTCATAGAGTGACTGGCTTGCAATGTTTGAAATTTGTTTCATAATCATTAACTCCTTTTTCTTGAATATTCCTTGTTGAATATCTTGGTAATTATTACATCTTAATTGCCAGTGCTTATTCTCGGATAGGAAGTAAATAACGTAGCTGTAGCAGGAAGAAGTGACTTAAAAATTGATAGGCACTCTGAAGAGGTCTTGTTAGGGCACGAGTTTGATGATAGAAGGCAAGGCAACAAAAGAGTAGGTACTTTTCTCGTAATAGGAATGATCGCTGGCAAGTGGCCAGGAGTTGAATGCCTCTCGAGTCTTGAGGTAAAAATGACGAGGCTTTCTAGGGAAGTTTACGACCCTAAGCCTTCATTAAAATCTGACTAGTAGTTCCCACTGTCAAAACCTACTACTATAGGTTCTGCTCCTTTTAGTCGTTATAAGGAAATTATAGCTTTGTGAATCAGTCCCATGTGGCAGCTGCGCCCCTTTTTATAAAACCAAAAAAAAACCAAACCGCCGCGGGTTCCACTATTGCCCAAATGTAACTTTATTTTTTTCACGGTCAACATTCGGTCGCAACAGGCTCAGACATAATAAAATACCTCCAGTAAAGAACGAGATGGTTAATTGAATTCTTCAAAAATCGTTCTTGTCAGTCTAATTTTCTAATCTCTTTTTTTTACATTCTCCTTTTTATTGAGGTAGAATCAATTATGCAGATTATTTATTGGCTATAAGCTTTAAATTAAAAATTGGATTGCAAAGAATACCCGAGTCGAAATTTTAGCCCTTTTCTAGACCTCTAAATTGTACGACTTAATAGGACTTAGGAGGGCTTGTAGAGGTCTTAATTTGTATTAGATTAAGCCCTCTTTTAGTCCTCCAAAGTTGCACAAAAGTCCTTTTTTCCCACTTTCAGGGCTAAAAGAGGGCCTGATTTAATAAAAATTTAGCTCTCTGTAGGTCTTCCCAAGTACTCTGTTTAGGCCCTGCTGTAACCCTCCAAATCCTCTAGACGAAAAGTTAAGTCAGATGACCATTTACCTCAGGACAAACACATGTACACCAAAAGTATAGGGATACATTTTATAATCTGATTATATTTTCATTAAAAACAATATTGGCTTTATGCTAAGTTAATTCAAGTCCAAAGTTAATTTATATATATATATATATATAATTATATATATGCTTTATGCTAAGTTAATTTGAGTCAAAAGTCAAGTTTTCAATTTACAAAATTAACTTTTAACCAAACGGATGAATTTTTCAGCAAAATCTATTTCAATTTTTTAAATAAAAAACAGTGGAAATCAAAGGAAAAAGACAAATTTTCAACAAAAATTCAAAATCAATTTTGAATTAATGTAATGAAAAAATTTCACCATAGAAGACTGTCTCTTCAAATATTATGCACTAACAGAGCTCTCTTAGTGTTCAATAAAATGTATCGATATGATAGGTCAATCGATTCGTCTCGAATCAGCACATTTTTTTATTCTCACATTAATTTTAAATTATGAGAATAAGAAATTTCTTACTATAAAATATGGTAGATTTTCAATATGATATAAATGGCGATACCTTCTTCACTCTTCAATAAAATTTAATAATAGTATAGGTCAATCGATTCGTCCTGAATCAAGGAATCCTTTTTATTGTTGCATCAATTTTAAATTATGTTAGTGAAAGAAGTTTTACTACGAAAAACCGTATTTTCCAATATTATTAATTACCGTAGCTTGCTTACGCTTCAATGAAATATATAAATATAGGTCAATTGATCCGTCTTTAACCAAGAAATCTTTTCTGTTGTTGTATCTACTTTGAATTATGTTGATGGAAAAAGTTTTACTATGAAAAACCAATTTCAAAATATATAAATTACCATAACTACCCTACTCGTTAATAAAATGTATTAATATTAGAGGTCAATCGATTCGCCTTCAACCAAGGAATCTTTTTTATATTCGCATCAACTTTGAATTATATTAAAAAACAAGTGGTAATATGAAAAACCGTATTTTTATATATGCATTACTATAGCTTCCTTACTCTTCAATAAAATATATGTTTAACATAGGTCAATCAATTCGTCTCGAACCAAGGAATCTTTTTTATTCTTGTATCAACTTTGAATTATGTAAGTGCGAAAGTTTTACTATAAAAAACCGTATTTTCAATTATTATGAATAACCATAGCTTCCTCACCCTTCAGTAAGGTATATTATTATCATAGGTCAACCGAATTATGTCAAACCAATGAATCCTTGATATTCTTGCATCAACTTTGATTTATTTTAATGACAAAATTTTACCATAAAAAACCTATTTAAAAATATATAAATTACCATAATTTCTCTACTCTTTAATAAAATGCATTGATATTACAGGTCAATCGAATCGTCTCGAACCAATGAATCTTTGGTATTCTTGCATCAACTTTGAATTATGTTAATGAAAACAGTTTCACTATAAAAAACCGGGTACCAAAATATATAAATGTTCATAATTTCCTTACTCTTCAATAACATGGATTAATAATATAGGTCAATCGATTTGTCTTGAACCAAGGAATCTTTTTTATTAATGCGTCAACTTTGAATTATAATAAAGATACAAATTTTACTATAAAAACCGTTTTTGCATATATGCATTACTCTAGATTTCTTACTCTTCAATAAAATATATTAATAACATAGGTCAATCGATTCGTTTTGAACTAAGGAATCTTTTTTATTCTTGTCTCAACTTTGAATTATGCAACTGATAACAGTTTTTCTATAAAAAAATCGTATTTTCGAATATTATGCATTACCATAGATTCCTTACTTTTCAATCAAATGTATCAATATTATAGGTCAATCGTTTCGTCTCGTACCAAGGAATCTTTTCTGTTATTGTATCAACTTTGAATTATAATAACGAAGAAAGTTTTACCATAAAAAACCGATTTTCAAAATATATAAATTACCATAACTTCCCTACTCTTTAATAAAATGTATTGATATTACAGGTCAATCGAATGATCTTGAACCAATGAATCTTTTGCGTTCTTGCATCAACTTTGAATTATATTAATGAAAACAGTGTTAGTATAAAAAATTGATTTGCAAAATATATAAATGACCATATCTTCCTTACTCTTCAATAAAATGGGTTAATAATATAGATGATTTGATTCGCCTTAAACCAAGGAATCTTTTTCATTTTCGCATCAACTTTTAATTATGTTGAAAAAAAAGTTTTACTATAAAAAACCCGTCTTTTCAGATATACATTACTATAGCTTTCTTACTTCTCAACAAAATGTATCAATATCATAGGTCTATCATTTCGTCTCGAACCAATGAATCTTTTATGTTGTTACATCAATTTTGAGTTACGTTAATGACAAAAGTTTTACTATAAAAAACCGTATTTTCAAATATTATGAATTACCGTAGCTTGCTTACTCTTCAATAAAATATATCAATATAGGTCAATCAATCCGGCTTGAATCAAGAAATCTTTTCTGTTGTTGTATCAACTTTGAATTATGTTAAAGAAAAAAGTTTTACTGTAAGAAACCGATTTTCGAAATATATAAATTACCATAAATTCTCTACTCGTTAACAAAATGTATTGATATTACAGGCCAATCGATTCGTCTCTAAGCAAGGAGTCGTTTTTATATTTGAATCAACTTTGAATTATGTTGAAGAAAAAAGCTTTACTATGGAAACCCGCATTCTCAGATATGCATTACTATAGCTTCCTTACACTTAAATAAAATGTATTAATAATATAGGTCAATCTATTCGTCTCGAAACAAGGAATCTATTTTATTCTTGTATCAACTTTAAATTATGTAAGTATTTTTACTATAAAAAACCGTATTTTCAAACATTATGAATTACCGTAGTTTGCTTACTCTTCAATAAAATATATCAATATAGGTCAATCAATCTGTCTTGAATCAAGAAATCTTTTCTGTTGTTGTATCAACTTTGAATTATGTTGAAGAAAAAAGTTTTACTGTAAAAAACCGATTTTCGAAATATATAAATTACCATAAATTCTCTACTCGTTAACAAAATGTATTGATATAACAGGTCAATCGAATGATCTCGAACCACCGAATCTTTTGTATTGTTGCTTCAACTTTGAATTATGTTAATGAAAACAGTTTGACAATAAAAAACTGATTCTGAAAATATATAAATGACCATACCTTCCTTACTCTTCAATAAAATGTATTGATAATATAGGTCAATCGATTCGTCTTGAACCAAGGTATCATTTTGTATTTCTGCTTCAACTTTGAATTATGTTAATGAAAAAAGTTCTACTATAAAACCCCGATTTTCGAAATACATACATTACCATAACTTGCCTACTCTTTCATAAAATGTATTAATATTATAGCTCAGTCGATTAGTCTCAAACCAAGGAATCTTTTATTTTCTTGCATAAGCTTTGAATTATGCTAATGAAAAAAGTTTTACTATAAAAACCAATTTTAAAAATATTCTTAAATGCTAAAAAAAACATAGAATAAATATTTTCAGAAATCCTTCTGTCAGTTTTAAGATAGTAGTGGTGAAAACAAGCCCTCTAAATTGCATCAAATTATCTGCAACCGTTTTCAAAATATCACATACATACGTCCAGAGAATTGCTTAAAACGTTGTATTACACATTATTAAATTGAGGAAGTTTTAATTAAATGAATTTAAGAAATTTGGAAAATTTCACCATTACAAAGTTTCCTCTATGAGAAAGCAAAAAATTTATTTTCCTATTATTTCCCTATTTTCATGAAAAATTACTCTATTTCCTCCGTTTTCAGAGCATTTTTGTCTCTGAAGTCTGGAAAAGTCTAAATAAAACTCGCGACATAGGATAGCTGCAAGGAATAAAATACGACTGTGAGCAGCTTGCGAGTGTAAAACTTCCTTTCAGACCAAACTTTTTCAGACATGTAACTTTTACTCGCGAGATTGGCGAAAAAAGTCAAATTTCTGACGAGTTTTGCGCTGAATCCGTTCCGTTAGTGACATATAACTTATTGGCCGTAAGTGCGCGACTAATGATAATTGCAAGGACCCTGATAGCTTTCATTTCCGGAAGATTTCTACGCTGGCGACGCAAAAGAAGCTAATGCGATAGTCGCAAAAGCGCAACTTTGTCGGACGAAGGCGATCGTAATAATAACTTGCTGATACAAACGCCTGTAATAAATGTCTCTCGATTTTCCATTTCCGCTAAAACCATGTCACATCAACAAGAAAGTTTAGTAGTAACTTTTCCACTATTCTGAGAAATAATAATCATGCGATGATCATGCGAATTTACCACCGAAAATGATTACTTTTTAACAAAATTTGGTAATTGAAAAAAATATGAACTGTTGATCACATAGGTCAAGTTTCGAATAAAAACAATGATTATCAACTAAGAATATTGAAAATTTGATTTTCCTGAAAAAATATATTTCTCCTTCGCTCCGGTTGGACTCGAACCTCACGTCTTCCGATTGCCGGACGGGAGCTTTAACCACTAAGCTACTAGAGAGATCTTTTTTCAGTCATTACAAATTTTCAATTTATAAATTTTAAACTCCATTTAGTCTGAAATGACGTCAAGAATTTCTGAAATTTTAGGAGTAACCTTAGATCGATATTGTTGATTTTCAGTTTCACAGTTCGTGAAAGTTATCTACAAGTGATCGATCGCTACCAACTCCGATGATAATACAGATTCCTTCTAATTTAACTTGTATTACAAACGTAACTCCTTGCTGCGAAAAGCGTATATCTGAAAAAAGTATCTGCCTTCGATCTCTCCAGTAGCTTAGTGGTAAATCACCCGACCGGCAATCAGAAATGTAAGGTTCGATCCCCACCGGAGCGAAGGAGAAATATATTTCTTAAAAATTAAAAAGGTTTAATTCATAAATTTTCAAACTAAATATAGTCTGAAATGACGTTAAGAACTTCTGGAATTTAAGGAGTTACCTTAGATCGATATTGTTGATTTTCAGTTTCACAGTTCGTTAAAGTTATCTACAAGTGATCGATCGTTACCAACTCCGATGATAATACAGATTCCTTCTAATTTAACTTGCATTACAAAAGTAACTCCTTGCTGCGAAAAGCGTATATCTGAAAAAAGTATCTGTCTTCGATCTCTCTAGTAGCTTAGTGGTAAATCACCCGACCG
>JAABKJ010000755.1:16212261-16523992 GCA_011634705.1 Andricus grossulariae
GCAATCGGAAGACATGAGGTTCGATTCCCACCGGAGCGAAGGAGAAATATCTTTTTTTAGAAATTGAAATTTTCTAATTTATGAATTTTCAAACTCTATCTAGTCTCAAATGACATTAAAAATTTCTGTTATTTAAGGAGTTACCTTCGACCGATATTGTTGATTTACAGTTTCACGGTTCGTGAAAGTTATCTACAAGTGATCGATCGTTACCAACTCCGATGATAATACAGATTCCTTCTAATTTGACTTGTATTACAAACCTAACTCCTTGCTGCGAAAAGCGTATATCTGAAAAAAGTATCTGCCTTCGATCTATCTAGTAGCTTAGTGGTAAATCACCCGACCGGCAATCGGAAGACATGAGGTTCGATTCCCACCGGAGCGAAGGAGAAATATCTTTTTTTAGAAATTGAAATTTTCTAAGTTATGAATTTTTAAACTCCATCTAGTCTCAAATGACATTAAAAATTTCTGTTATTTAAAGAGTTATCTTGGACCGATATTGTTGATTTACTGTTTCACGGTTCGTGAAAGTTATCTACAAGTGATCCATCGTTACCAACTCCGATGATTTTCCTTCTAATTCAAGAAGATTAATCGTAAACTGATAATGATATATTCTTAAACAAATTGTTAGATTCTCAACTAAGGAAAATACATTTTATATCAAAAATTAAAGAGTTAATTTTGCCCTTTAAAATTAATTTTCAACCAACATAGAACAAAATTACAACAAAATGGGTAAATTTTTAAGCAAAGAGATGAGATTTTCAATAAATTAAAACACGAAAATCACACTCAAAAACTTTTCTATTAAAACGTTTTCGGGATATCAAATGTTCAAAATTTTTTTGTTCAATTTTCACACTTGTTTCGATTTCAATAAGTTGACTAATAATTGCGATTTCTATTCTTCTAAGGACGATATGTTAATTGTCAATCTCGTTTTTTGTGAAAAGATAATTTTTTGTGTTAAAAAATTCAACTTATTTGGTAGAAAATTCAACTATTTCGTTGAAAATTTAATTTTTTTGTTCAAAATAATTTTGTTTTATTGCAAACTCGTCATTCTTGGGCAAAAAATTTCTTTTTCTGAAAATGTAACTATTTCATTTTTTATTTGAAGTTGACCTTTTTTAGTTAAAACCTCAACTATTTGGTTGAAAATTCTTGTATTTTGTTGAAATTCGTCTTTTTTCGTATAAAATTAATCTTCTTGGTCAAAAATTCATTTTTTTTAGTTAAAATTTTACTATTTGGATGAAAGGTCAACTGTTTTGTTGAAGATTTGTCATTTTTATTAGAGAATTATGTTCTTGGTTGATAATTATTCATTGATTGAAAGTTCATATACATTTCTTCCAAATAAAGAATTTTGATTAAAAATAATCATTTTTGGTTGAAAATTTAACTATTTCCATAAATATTTGTTTTTGGTATAAATTCAACCTTTTAAATTGGAAATATAATTATTCCATTTTCGGTTGATAACTTTTTTCAGTTGAAAATTGAACTATTTGGTTGAAAATTAATTTTGTTTTGTCAAAAATTCAAGCACTTGGCTTAAAATACTTAAAAATTGTATTGAAAATTTGTCTTACAAATTTAACAAATTTGTGAAAAACTCATTTTTTTGTTTGAAAAATCAACTATTTGGTTGAAAATTCAACTATTTAGTTGAAATATAAGTTGTATTTTTTGAAAAAAAAACGAGGTCGACCATTAACATATCGTCGAAACAACTCTGAAAATTGAAAAAAAAATTCGAAAACGCTTCCATGAAAATATTTGTGTGTGAGATTTTCATGTTTAGTCGGCCCAAATACATCAAAAATCATATTTAGATGTGGTGCGCAAAAAATTTGTTTAATTTTGTAAACTTATGTTTTCAACTGAAATAATGAATCTTGGACAAAAAAAATGAATTGAAAAAAAAATTTTTTGATTTTCTAACACGAAAATAATTTTTAACCCAGAAGAGATAAACTCTCAACGAAACATGTGATTGTTGATTTTTAAACCTTTTAAACCTTTTAAGAAAGACAAGTTTTTAACTGAACACAATTATTTTTAACAAAAAAACTCAATTTTCGATGAAATAGTTAATTTTTCTACCAAAGTAGTTGATTTAAAAAAAAAGAGTTTTTCACGAATTTTTTCAAATTGCAAGACAAATTTTCAATAAAATTTTCAAGTATTTTAAGCTAAGTACTTGAATTTTCAAAAAAACGAAATTAATCTTCAACCAAATTTTTGAATTTTCAACTGGAAAAAAGTTGTCAAGCAAGAATGGAATAATTATATCTCTAATTTAAAAAGTTGAGTTTATACTAAAAACTATTATTCAACCGAACAGTTATATTTTCAACAAAAAAAGATTATTCAAACAATCAAAATCTGTTTATAATAAAGTATATATGAACTTTCAATCAAGGAATAATTATCAACCAAGAAAGAAAAAAAATTTTGACCAAGAAAGATAAAAAAAATAAGTTGAATTTTTAAACACAAAAATGAGGTTTTCACAAAATTGTTAAATTTATAGGACAAATTAAAAAAAATATATTTTTAACCTAATGGTTAAATGTTGAACTAAAAAAATAATTTTTCAAAGAAGAATGGATTAATTATATTTTCAATAAAAATGTTAAGTTTGCACCAAAAGCGAAATGAATATTTAAAAAAATAGTTAAATTTTTAACTAAAAAAGATTACTCCTGAACAATATTTTTCAATTTTCAAAAAAAGATATAAACTTAAGTCGAATAGATCAATTGTCAACCATAAATAATAATTATTATGCAAGAAGATTAATTTTCCACTGAAGAAAACGATTTTTCTCCAAAGTACATGAATTTTCAACGAAGTAGTTCGATTTTCGACAAAAAAAGAATTTTTTTTCAACTTAATAGATAAATTATTAACCAAAAATAAAATATATTTTCTACCAAAAATTGAAGATTTAATGTTTCGATCAAAAATTCATTTTCAGCCAACATAGAACGAATTTAGAAAAATAAATTTAATTTTTAACTAAAGAGTTGAGTTTTCAACTAAATTTATAAATCTTCAACTGGTATAGTTAAATTTTCAATGAAAAATTCTCAACAAAAAAGCAACGATTTTTCAACAATATAGTGAACAAATAGTTTGTAATTTTAAATAAAAAAGGTGAATTAAAAAAAGAGCAATTTTTAAAAAGTGATTTAGTTTTAACCAAATTCTTAAATTTTCAACATAAAAAAATTAATTTTTAACCAAGAATAGTAATTGTTTACCAAAAAAGACGAATTTTCAACTACATAGTTGACTTTTCAACTGAAAAGGATGCATTTTTGACAAAAAATGAAATAGGCACATTTTTAATAAAAGAAATTAATTTTCACAAAATTATTGAAGATTTTAAGCGATTTTTCAACAGAATACCTGTATTTTTAACGAAGTAGCTGAGTATTTAACCAAAACAGATGAATTTTCAACAAAATAGACTTTCAACAACAGAAAACAATTTTTCAACCAAGATAGGAATGATTTCATGCTTAATCAAAAAATTAAGTTTTTACCAAAAATGAAACGAATTTTCAGCAAAATATTTAAATTTGCAAACAAATTCAACTTTCAACGGAGTAATTTAATTTAAAAAAAAGTATTTTCAAAATAAGAATATTAATTTTGTATAAAAAAATACAAATTTTTAACAAAACGCAATAATTTTTAACCAAATATTTGAATTTTTCACGAAGGGGAATCACATTACAATAAAAAATAAAAGATTTGAATTTTCTGTTGAAGAAAATAATTTTTAAACAAAAGAAAATTAATTTTTATCCAAAAAGATGAATTTTCAATTTGGATAATGAATTTTTAAGCAAGAAAATCAATGTTTTACCAAAAAAGGCATAAATTCCAAAGTAAAAAGATCAATTTACAATCAAAAATGGAATAATATAATTCAAAATTATTTTCCGGCAAAAAAAGACTAATCTTGAATAAAATCGTTAAATTTTTCACCAAAATAGTTTAATTTTCTACCAAAAAACAGAAATTTATAAGAAAATATATGACTTTTCAACCAAATAGTTGAATTTTTAACAAGAAAAGATCGATTTTTAACCGAAAATAGAATTGTTAAATTTTCATATTAGTGAATTAATTTGTTTTAGATGCTAACAAAATAATTAAAAACTATTTGGATTACCTACGTCAATTTTTTTGAAATCCCGGAATCACTCTGGATTACAAGTTAATGAGTTGTATTACCTAAATTACTTCAAATTAACTGGATTATAAATGGATTACCCTGGAATATATGTGGCTTTCCGGATTACAAGTGAATTACTCCAGCATACATTGTTGTTGAAAACCTGACTAGACTAATTCCATTTCAAATCAGGCAAAATTTCCAGAAAAGTATATGTCCTAGTATCAGAATTATTTTGTATTTGGATATATCATTCTATGGTGAAAACAAAGGAACCCATAATTTATAGTTTATTGAAAAGTTTATTTTTGGATTTGTTACAATAATTTGAAAATTCGCTGGTGACATGGACATATCTGTAGACTGATTTGTCGTGAAGAATCCAAATCTGAACCACTCTGGTTTAGGTCAAGGAAATAAAAATTTTGATTTGAAAACGGAACTATATTTGTAACAACCCTGGTAATATGTCGTTTTCAGGAAATGGTAAGGCAGTAATGTGACATGCAGATGGAAATCAAGCTGAGTAACTGAAGGGTATAGATGCGTGAATAGTGGACCGAGGCAGCTGAAGATTAATCAATCTGAAACGTACTAGGATGTGTTCTGGTCGATCGTAAGAGAACAATTCAAGTACTGCATCGAGCCAGAATAATGAAGCACATACTGCAGCTGATGAAGATGAAGAGAGAAGGAGAAATAGTACTGAATACTAGAATGTTTAATAGAGATTATCACTCAAATTATTAGAGATAAGTGGAAGTGATAGAGAAATTTTTTTTTAGGATTTGTCTTGGTTTAGGTGATGATGACGATTAAATAATGAATACAGTGTTGATTAAAAGTAAAAGCCAGTAATTTCGACTAGTAATCGTCACTTTTTTGATTATTGAATCACTATGATAACTCGATAACCCTGGTCAACACCTGGACATCTTCTTGAATTTAGCTTGGTTTAAGTGATGATGAGGATTAAATAATGAAAACAGTGTTGATTATTAGTAAAAGCCAGTCATTTTGGCTAGTTATCAACACTGCTTCGATTATTCACTTAACATGATAACTTGATAGGCTTGGTGAATACCTAGACATCTTCTTGAATTTGCCTTGGCTTAAGTGATGATGATGATTAAATAATGAAAACAGTGTTGATTACCAGTAAAAGCCAGTAATTTTGACTAGTAATCAACACTGCTTTGATTATTAAATCACAATAATAACTTAAAAACCCTGATCAACACCTGGACATCTTTTTGAATTTGTCTTGGTTCAAGTGATGATGACGATTAAATAATAAAAACAGTGTCGAGAACTAGCAAAAGCCAGTTATTTTGACTAGTAATCAACACTGCTTCGATTATTTAGTCACCATAATAACTTGATAAGCTTGGTCAATACCAAGACATCTTCTTGAACTTGTCTTGGTTTAAGTGATGATGACGATTAGATCATGAAAACAGTGTTCATTACTAGTAAAAACCAGCAATTTTGATTAGTAATCAATACTGATTTGATTATTCAGTCATCATAATTACTTGATAACCCTGGTCAATACTTGGAGATCTTCTTGAATTTTTCTTGTTTTGTTCTGTAATTTGGGATGATGTATGAACTACAATAATCTGAAACTATGACAAGCAATATATAAAAAAATGTTGTCATCGTATTTACCAATACAGTTGTATTCCTCTTAAAAATCTGGACAATTTTCATGTGTTTCGATTCTTCCTAAAATCAATATTTTCAAAGTTATTCATTGGCTTTTGGTCAGCCTCTATGATTTGAAAGACTAGTTGCTTCTCTCCTTCACTATTTCTGAAGGATTCATTGAAAGTAGTTGAAGGAGCAACATCTTAAAGAGCACAACCCTCGATGCATTCTAATGATTTTATTATCTCTCTTGTTTTTTGGAAAGATTTAAGTGTTTCCTGTTTTTTAGCATCTTCTTCTAAAAATGAAATCTAATTTTAGACTGTGAAATCAAAAAGAAAGATGCGGGACAATTGAAGGAGTCAATTTTTAGCGATATGTTCTTTTCCTTCTTACTTAATGGATCCAATTTTTATCTTACCGTTGGAACATTCCTCTCGCAATACCATTAGACCCTTTGTTTCATCCCAAACTAAATTTAAAAAAAAAAGCAAGAAGGATTCATTTCCTGAAGAAGTGTACTAAGAGCTGCTTTAAAAATTTTTCCTGCTAAAAAAGTTTGATTCGATTTGTGATGAGATGTATATTTTAAAAAACAATGAAAAATACATATAAAAATACAAAATATATTGTGTTTCATTTGTTTTTATTTTATAATGTTACTTAAACACGCAATATATATCAAGTACACTATAAAAAATAACCTACAAAAATGGATTTGAGAGCAGATGGCAATAAATAAAAATTGTGCATATTTACAAGACGAATACAAAAAAATTTATTTTTTGGATAGAAAAGTAGAAAAAGTGAGGTTAAATGAGAAGAGTCAAACCCAACATTTTGTTTGTTTGGAAATTATTAAATTATTCGAGAAATCAAAAATTTAAGAAAATTACAAGCTTGCGGTTAAACAAATTTCAAAAATTGTTTTGCTTTTATACATTCCAACATAAGTGTCCTAAACTTTGCCAGAAAATCAAATGTAGCCTATAGCGTTTTCTGTTTATGTTATATATTCACAATGTCAAAACAAAATCTGAAAAAGTTTGGATCAAAGTTTCAAAAACGCAAAGAAAATCGAATCCGACAATGAAATTCAGAATTAATTCGCAAAAATAAGATTTAAAAAATAATAATTAAGGGCTTTCACCTCTATCTCTTTTAGTGTAATATTTAAAGATTACAGTACATTAACTTGTACATTTATATCTTTTGGTCATAAATTCAACTATTTGGTTGGAAATTGAACTTTTTTTTGGTTGAAAATTAACTTTTGTGTAAAAAATTAATCTTTCTGGGCTTTAAATTCAACAGTTTTCTAAAAAATTCTACTATTGAGCTTGAAAACTCTACTCTCTTGTTGAAAATTCGTCTCTTTTAGTAGGAAATTCTTTTTGGGTAAATTCAACTATTTTGATGAAAATCCGTCATTTTTGGTTGAACCTAACTATTTCTTTTTGAAAACTAAACTATTTTTTGTTTGTATATAAACTATTATATTTATTGTTGATTTCATTTTTTCTGGTTGAAAATTCAACTATTTTCTTCAAAATTAATCTTCTTTGGTCGAAAATTCAACGGTTTTATTGAAAATTCGTCTTTTTGGATAGAAATTTCGTCCTCTTAGTTTGAAAATTCACATTTGTTTTCAAAGTTATCTTTCTTTATTGAAGCTCCATCTTGGTTCAAAATGAACTTTTTCGTTGAAAATTCAAATTTTTTCTGAAAAATTGGTCTTTTTGGTTTTAAAATTCAACTATTTGGTTAATACTTCAACTAATATCCTAAAAATTCGTCTTTTTTGTTTACAAGTTTAAGTATTTAATTGAAAATTCACGTTTTTCCTTGGATATGATTTTTTTGTTGTTAAAAATTCATCTTTCAGGGTCTCAAGGTCAACAGTTCTCTGAATATTAAATATTTTGACCTAAAAACTTAACCCATTTGTGAAAAAATCGTCGTTTTTGGTTGAATTAAACTATTTTTAATTGAAAATTAAAATATTTTCGGATTAGAAATTGACTTTCTTTGTGGGGCATTCACTTCTTTGGTGTCCAATTTAATTATTTAGTTACAAATTTGTAAATATTAATCGATTTGGCTAATGTTTCAAAATCATTATATTTTCGGGCATTGTCATAAGAATCGCTAGTAGGTGAAAACGATTTCCGAAAATAATCAATTAGGGACCAGCTATCTAAATAACCTCAGTTAGAAATTCAGGCACATGACAATAATTGAAATTTGAATAAATAAAACACTCTGAGTCACTTTTAACAAAGAAAAAAAATATTTGTGCTAAAAGTTTACTCTGATAAATGAGCTGCAAGCAAACTCTAAATGGAGAATTCCAAGTCTCAAGTCCCTTATTTTTCCACAGATTAGCAGAGACTAATCTGCACAATTTTGAAAAGCCACATCTCGTAAGTTTAATGAATGAGAGAGCAGACCTAAATTCCTTGACACTAAGTCTAATCCCGAGATTGAAAGCAGCTCTCGAGACTGAAGAGCAATGGTCCTGCAAAGAACAACACGAAGTCTGCATTGCTCTTGGTACCTACGTTTTATCAGCAGGAACAGGAGGCATTAAAGCAGCTAATATTTGGCCGGAGCTTTTCACTCTCTGACAATTCGCACAGTCATACAAACGTTTACACCTGCGATAAACCCCTAGGATAGGTGATTGCAATCGTACCCTAAACAATAACGGAAATAGGGTGGATGCACATTAACGTCATGCTGACGAAACTCTCACCCATAACAGATAAGCTTGAAATTATATGCTTTTCTCTCCAAACATATTTGGTAGCTGCTGCCAAATATTTTACTCCTTTGATTCTGTAAGAAGAATAAAATTTTCTTTTTTCACGTCTGGTAAAATTTATTATTCATAAATTTAGGTGAGAACCTGATAATCACATCTTCCAGACTAATAGTTGAAATTTGGAAACACTGCTGATTTCCATCATCAGATATATATAAAAAACGTGTTGAAATTATGAGAACGAAGCAATATGATGTAATGATAGAATATATGGAAATATGAGAAAATAAAACCTTCAAACAGTGTTAAAGAAGGTTCCATGCGATTTTCTTCATGTGTTGTTCCATGTCTTCAGAGAAATAGAAAAACTTTTTGGATAACGCTAGAAAACGTATAATAGGCTTAGGTTCGAAATACGTGAATGGTGTAAACGAAGTGCAATCAGAAAATTTAATGAAAGCAGTAAGAAATTGATTTCACATCTATAAAAGGATTTTTATTTTGTATTTATGTAGTGAAACTATTGTTTAAACTGTGGAGAAAGACAATACATTCTTTTGAAGACACATAAGAGAACGATAAGGTAAAGGTACCTATCATGAAACATGCCCCGATTATGATACAATTTGATAAATAATTCGATTTATAAATAATTCAAAAGTATATTTTTGAGTACAAATTATTATGTTAATAAGTATGAGAGTTAGGCTTTGCATCTACATAAAAACCAAGTATGGTTATAAAGTTTTGTACACTAAAAAATAATTTTAATTATTTAACTTCCAAACTCGGGAAGATTGACTGTTATTTGACTCAGAAGGCTTCATACCTGTAATTCATTTTCTCTCATGTATTCACAATTTTCGTTTATTTCACATGTGTAATAGATTACATGACAGCTCAGAATTTATGGATTTGAGATAACTGCACTTTTTCTTTATTTGGATACAACTTTATTTATTTATAATTTCTTTTATAGTATGTACACTTTTTCCAACACGGTAGATATTTATGGAACAGAGGTACGTTTGCAATAAAATGTGTTTTTTCTTATATAAATATAATTTATGTTATTAATATATGACATTCAAACTTTAGGTAAAACAAATTAATTTTCTTTAAGGAGAAAAACGGATTTTTTAAATAAAATTATGAATCTTCAACTGAAATAATTGAATTTTGAAACAGATAAACTTTCAACTAAAATAATGAATCTTTAACTGGAATGGTTGAATTTCTAACCAAAAAGATGAATATTCGACCATGACAATTAATTTTTTTCAAATAAACACGAATTTTCCACATAATATATGAATTTGCAACCAATTTGTTGAATTTTCAGCTAAAAATAATAAATTTCTAACCAATAGTCGAATTTTACAAAAAAAGAGATGAATTTTCAAGAAAAAATGGAACAGTTAAATTGTTAGTTAACCAAATGAATTTTTAATAAAAAACGCATTTTCAACTGATTAGTTCAATTTTCAACCAATGTGATGAATGTCCAACTAAAATGATGAATCTTCAACTAGGATAGTTGAATTTGATACCTAAAACGTACATCAATTTTCCACCCAATAATTCAATTTTTAAATAGAAGACATCAATTATCAACTAAATAGATAAATTTTTATCCAAAGAAGATACATTTGTAAACAAAAATAGAATATATAAATGTTCTGTTTTGAAAAGTGAATTTCTAACAAAACAAAACAAAAACGAATTTTCAGCAAAATAGTTAAATTTTCAACTGGAATAGTTAAATTTTGAATTAGAAAATTTTATTTTCAACAAGGTAGTTAAATTTTCAAACAGAGATGATTTTTAAATTAAAGTGTTGAATCTTCAGAAAAAAAAAAATTTCTGACAAAAGGGTTTAACTTTCAACCAAGGAGTTGAATCTTTCTACTAAATAAGATAGGTTCTCAACGAACAATGTAATATAATTAAAATTTTAAACAAAAAAGATTTCAATTTTAAATAAAAAACAATTTAATTCAACCAGAAGAAAAAAAAAGTTCGATAATAGTTGAGTTTTCAATTAAGAAATACTTTTCAGTCAACGGAGAAAACAAATTTAAAACAAGCTGTTGAATTTTCAAAGAAAAATAATTATGAGTTCACAACCAAAAAGAATAATTTTCTTCTAAAAAGGAAGAATATGCAACAAAACACATGAAATTATTAATAAGTACAATAAAATAAAAAAAGGGTATTTAGCCTAATATTTCATTTACACTTCACTTTCTTAAGTTTTGACTTCATCCTACTATTTTCGTGACAGTAATTTTTTTTCAATTTTATGTATGTTTTGATTCAAATTATTCGTATTGATGCTGGAGATTAATTAAGAGAAATTGTTATTTATTTTTAAATTCAAAAATGCTATTATAAGAAATACTGAAATAATCTAAATCGGTCACTAAATTCATGGAAGTTTCACTTTCTTTTTTAATAAAAATTTGACTTATAGCTTTATGATATTGTTTATATATTCTGATGTTATTTTTATGTTCGTTAACTCTGATTTGTAGTGGACATTTTGATAAGCCAATGTAAGCTTTTCCACAACAACAGAAAATTTGGTATACAACATTACACTGGTCCAATGTATCAAGTATGTCTTTCCCCAATTTAATAAGTTCGTCAAGTTTATTATCAACTCTATAAAAAATTTTAATATTATTAGTTACATTTAGAAATAAAAACCTAATAAAAATGCCCTCAAATATAAAATAAAACATGATCGCAAATTTTTAAGCTTTCCTAAAGAGCAAGGAGATGTACAAAAATTGCATCTAATCATTCACTCAGTTCTTCTTCAAGATCAACCAGAACCCTCGTATTTGGATATTTCTAATGTATTATTACACACAGATTAATTCACATTTTGAGATTAGGTGATGGTTTCGCAACAAATTTGGTCAAAAAGCTATACTCATTAACTTGAAATCATGAAAGACATTGAATCCAATATTGAAAAAATACCTGAGAATAAAATTGATGAATTTCGATCACACTTTATGGGTTTATCTAATGATTTTTTAAACAATGATAATTAAAAAACTTGGTAAGGAAAGGAATTGAATTAGGGTTAAATTCAAGCAACAATTTTCTCAAAAAATTATCCGGAATTATTAATCACAAGATCAGATAAAGGAAGTGTTACAGTAGCGATTAACAGGGATGATTATATTTCAAAAATGTTGCAGATCTTTAATGATGAAGATAGTTTTCAATCGATTCCTAATAATCCCACCGAAATGCTTCAAAGAGGGACTTTCAAAATTTTAGACAGAATAAGAACTAATAAATGCTTAGGTAATAATATTAAAAGATGTGATATTGATACAACGAGTGCTATTTTCTCATTAGCCTATGGTCTTGTCAAATCACACAAAGATGACTACCTTCTACGACCAGTTATTTCAACAATAGATTCTTCAACTAGAAAATTGGAGGAATTATTTATTTAGATCATTTGAAAATTAATAGAAATCTCAAAAAAATCAATTGAAAATAGTCATGCTTTCCTCAAACCAATTGACAATGTATACCTTTGAATCACATATTCTATAAACATATTTTCATGAACAAAAGTTTGGAACTCCCATAGGATCAGCTTTGTCTCCTATTTCAGCTGAAATTGTTATGAAGGATTTAGAGAATGAAGTTTTTCAAAAAATTGATTTCTATCGATTGATGGAATGATATTAAAATTCTGTATCATGAAGAAAATCAGAAAAAGAGAGAATTCATGAAGATGTCATTTCTAAAGAGAGAAGGTAACCAGGCTATTAATTTACAAAGAGACCTCTCAAGATATAACAAAGTATAAATTATTTCTCACATCTTCAGTTATTCCCTGTAAATAATCCCTGATGAGGAGGTCTAAATTGGCCTCAAAACATGTTGGTCCCCTCGTAGTATGAAAAGGATGGAGAGAGGAAAAAGTGAGAGGTTGGTTTTTGATTGACTTCATTTTTTTGCTTATTCTACCAAAATTATTCATGATAAAATGGATTTTGTTTCCAATCTTAATTAAAAAATGCTTTTGAGATTTGATCATATTCGTCAATATCGATATTGTTGTTAGTTTTGTTAGTTTCTGTCTGTAGTTCAATTAATCTGTTATCAATGTGCTTATCAATGAAATTAATTAGGTACTCAATATAGAATAATAGTTTTTTAACTAATTTCAAATTTTCTGAATAAAAAGTAACGTCTGCTGGAAGAATGGCAGATTCAACAAGATTTTTGATAATTCCAATATTTTTCTCTATGGTATGATTAGAAAAATATTTGTAATATCTTCCTGAAGAAGCTTTTTCGGAACCAATTAGTTATCATAATATTGTTTTCAGATCTTATAGTTTATAAATTTAAAAATCCAATTTTTTTTTTTTTTTCGATCGTAAATTGCAATACTTTTGTTTCTAAATCTTGCATGACAATTTCTGATAGATTAGCCAAATTCGGTGAACCCATAGGCATACCATCTGTTTGTTTGTAAAAGTTATTATCAAATTCAAAGGAGGTTTTATTCTTAAGAAAAGAAATGCCTTACTTGAATTTGTGGAACAACCATTATATTAGTTGCTGGTACCAAATGAATAATCACTGCAACTAATGGAATCGTCCTAACAAATGAAGTAGCAGTATCAACTAATAAAATATCAGTACCACATCTTACAAACTAAATAGTTGGCCCAACTATTCATTTCCTTAGTTTATTATCGATCCATAAAATATAAGATAATCTACAAACAAAAAACTTGCAAGAACCTTTGTAAAACTAGAAAGTTATTATCAGAATCAAGTTTTATCGAACGTCATTGAGATGCAGATAATTTCTTGAAAGAGGGTAAAAGAAAAATTATATTGGTTATCTGTTCCATATTAAATGTAGTGCTAAAAATGTTAACCAATTGATGGTTTAACAAATGCCAAACAAACAAAAACAGTTCAAACAGACAAAAGATGCGCGACTAATTTCAGCTCTAAGAGCTAAAACAAATGATCAGTTAGAGAATTAAGCACCGGAAGTGATAGAAGTGATGCTAAAGGAATCGCATTCGCGATCATAAAATATTTAATCATCCCCACACTTCTGGTGATTAAATCTTTAACGGATTATTAGTTTTGATGGTTCATTTGTTTTATTTGTTTTAACTGAATTTATTCCATTAATTTTTTTATTATCTTAGGCTGAATTGAGCAGTTTTGATGGTTTATCATTTGTTACACTAGTGATTGGTTAAAGCACACATCAATGATAGATGTACAAGAATTTTGTTTTAAAAATAAATTAAAGTGTCAAGATTCATACAATCTGAGGTTTCAATATGACTTTGTGTCTTTTTCAAGGATGAAATAACTAAATTCATTAAAAATGTATGCCAAACTGACACACCAAGTACAGAAAAAATTTTAAATTATTAAAATTATTAGTCCATAATATTGCAGACTTTACAGTTTGCAATTATATTTTCTGCAATGATGATTATATACAGTCTACTATTATATTTTTTGTTCAGAATCCATCTCTTTTCGTTGAAAATTCTACTACTCAGTATAAGATTTAATTATTTTATCAAAATTTTATTACTTTTTAATGTGATGTTTTTGTTATCGCAAATTCAACTGTTTTTCGGAACCTTTGTCTTTCTTTGTGGAAAATTCATCCTTGTAAAATGGAAATTCATTTTTTTTTAGTATAATCATTTTCTATTGTTAAAAATGAAATTTTGCTCAGAAAATTGAAATTTTCGGTTTAAAAATGTCTCCTAAAAGAATGTATTGTTTTAGTTTGAAAATTGTTCACGAAGTTTTATTTTACTCTTAGAAAAGTTTAATGATATGTTTTATGTTCATAATTCATCTCGTTTCGTTCTAAATTATACTATTTCCTTGATAACTCAACTATTTTGTTGAAAAAAAAATTTTTTATTTAAAATTTTAACAATTTCCCTGAAAAATTATCTTCTTTGGATAAAAGATTCGTTCTTTAGGATTAAAAATTCACCTTATTTTTGAAAAATTGCACTTTATTCTGAAAAATTAATCTTTCTTGGTTGAAAATCAACTTTATTTTCAAAAATTACCTTTTTGCGTTTCAATATCAATGGATTTCTAAAACATTGGACTTTTTAGCATGAAAACTTAACTCTTGTTTTGAAAATTCATCTCTTTAGGTTGAAAATCTTCTTGGGATGAAAATTCATGTTTTTTGTTGAAATTTCTTTATTTTTGGTTTTATTTAATTGTTTATGATTTACAAATGAATTATTTTTTATTTGAAATATCTGCTTTTATATTTTTTCATTGAAAATTCGTGTCTTTGGATTTAAAATTCAATTACTTTGTTGAAAGCTACTTTGTCACAAATTTACTTTTCTGGCTAAAGATTGATATCTTTGGTAGAAAATTGAATTCTTTTGTTGTTGTAGTGAAAATTAATGTTTTTGAGTGAAAATTCAACTCTTTGAATTGTTGAAAATTCTACTTTTTCAGATGGACTCAACTGCTTCTAATTTGAAATTAAAATCTTTTTTGATTAAAATACTATTATATTTCACGTTGAGAATTCGTTAAATTTTTTTTTTTTCAAATTCAACCACTTGAAAATAAGTTAAACTATTTTGTTAAACTTTCATTTTTTCACGTCAAACATCTAAGAACATATTTTTCATGAAAAAGTTAACCATTTTGTTGAAAATCAGTTGCATTGGTTGAAAATTAACTTTTTTAACTAAAATTTTGAATATTCTATTGTTAGCTGAATATATTTGTTTTTTTTTTAAATCTGAATTGATCTCTTTCATTTTGTTTTTCATCTGCAGGGTTAAAGAGTCATGCAATTTGCTAAAAATTCATCTTTCTAGAAAATGAATCTTCTTTGTTGCAATTTCGAATATTTATTTAAAACTTCTTTTTTCAGTTTAAATTTTAACTAATTGGTTGACAGTTGATCTACTTTATGAAGAATTTATTTTTTGGGCTCAAGATGCACCTCTTCCGTTGATATTTCAATTATTTTATTACAAATCTTTTCTTTGGGTTGAGAAGATCTTTTCTCTAATTTTAAAATTAAAATATTGTTTGGTTGCAATAGCATCCATAATATTTTTCGTTGAGGATTCGTCATTATTAGCTGAAAATTAAAATGTTTCCTTGTACACAAATTCAATTTTGAAACAAAAAATATTAATGTTTGACAATCAAACAGAATTTTCAACAAAAAAGTTGAACTTTTATCAAAATTTCTGAATTTTCAACTGCAAAGATGCATTTTGAACCAAAACGACGATTTGTCAACCAAGAAGATTAATTTTCTACATAAATTTTCAAACGAATAGTTGCATTTTGAACTAAAAAAGATAAATTTTCAGTGAATGAATACTTGAACAAAATAACTATAACGATAATGAATCTTCAATGAAAAATTTTTTAAACGAATTAGTTCAACTTTTAACCCAGTAGTTAAATTTTCTAACCAAAAAGATGAATTTTCAACGAATAAAAGATTTTTCAATGAAGAAAGGAAAGAAATTTCATCCAAATTGATGAACTTTCAAGTCAAAAGACGAATGTTTTTGCAAAACAGTTGTATTTTCAATCCGAAACTATCAATTTATTATCAAGAGAGTTAATTTTCAACCAAAAAAAAGAAGAAATTTCAATAAAAAAAAATAGTTTTCTATCAATAAGGTCGAAATTCTAACTAAAATATATCAAGTTCCAACTAGGAATAGAAAACTAACAATTTAAGGTTGAATATTACCTCAAAATGAAAAAAACTAATGTTCATCAAAAAAGTTAAATTTTCAATTAAAAAAATGAATTAAAAAAAATATATAATCATTTTCAACAAACAATAAAATTGTTGAATTTTCAACCAAATAATAAAATTCTTAACTAAGAGTATAATCGACGGAAGCAACCAACTGAAAAAAATAAATATAAATAATAGGCAAATAAATTTCAAACAAAAACTTTATATCAGGGTAACCCCATCAATAATTTAAAAAAATTCCTAACTTTACTCTAAAAAATTGTTTATTTTCCTTGGCTAACAATTAAAAATTAAAATCTAAAATTTTCTAATTAATTATGCTAGAGAGTTATTTAAACTACCTTCTGTAGAAATTGCCTGACTTTTGAAAGATTTTCGTCAAAATTTCTGACTTTCCTCGGCCAATAAAATAACCTGATTTTTCCCTGATATCCAGGTTTTTCCTGACTTACAGCCATACTGTACAAATATTGAGGAATAACTCGTCAAATTTGAACAAAGTCTGATCAATAAAAGTGCATTGTCAGCATCATTAAACTTTTTTTTCTATATATTAGCACAAAAAAATTATTAGATGCGAAATTTTTTTTGAATGAAATAATCGTAAAGTAGAAAAAAATCGGGATTAATTAAGAAGCTTTGAAATATTTTCGATATTAGCTTCGTCATTTTTACTATTTATTACCAAAAAATGTACAAAATAATCGTATTTTCTCAATGAAATGTAATAGTTTGTCATGGTTTGAAAAAACAATTTTTTTTTTAAAACATTGCGCAATTATTTTAACAATCAGATAATGTTTATTCTCAAAATTTCTAAAAATTGACCCAGAGATGTACAGTTTCTTCTTAAATTGGTATCCTATGCTACTTTTCGCAGAATGATTATATCATTCTGATACATTTTCCTCAATTTTTAATAAATTTCTATTTGTTTAAACAATTTTGATATGATTAACCAGTTTTTCTCAATAACTTAAAAAAAATGTAATTAAATTGAATGCATATAATTACTTTTCTAACTGTATAGTGCATTGAAAGAATATATGAACCATTTTTTATTGTTCAAACAAATATAACTTGTTTAAACAATCAAATTTTCAAAAATACGTTAAATATCGTATTTTCTGAATTAAACATAATATGAAAGTATTTTGAGGAGTAATAAATTCTGCTAAAAACTTTATGTAATTGCTGATAAAATTAATTATTATTTTTTTTCTTCAAATTTTCTTCAAATTCAGTATGGATGGTTTATAACTTTTTCAGCGCAATGTTGAGTAAATCATAAAAGTCATAATAAAATTCAAATTATAAAAATGTATCTATTACTGCTTTCTTCATATTTCTTTGATTTTTATCATAATTATATTATAAAAAAAGCACATTCACTAATGCAAATTATAATTCAAGTTTCAACAGATTGTTTTTTTTTAATTTTCATACTCGTTATGAATATTCAAACGTGTCGCTGATTTTCGTTTAGCTTCTATGTGTAATATTTTATATAATTGATTTATATTTTTGATTAGAAAACCGCTACAATGGATGAAAATTGTTTAAACAATGACACGACGTTTTTAACAAAATTCACTACTCCTCGAAATCATTCAATGTCATTTTTATTTCAGAAAATACGATTAAACCAATTTTTTTGAAGAAATAATTGTTTGAACGAATTATATCTGTTCGAACAATTGAGAAATAGTCAATATATTCTTTCTATACACTATAGAGTCAGAAAAATTATTATATGCATTTTATTTTACATAATTTTTTTAAAGGTATCGAAAAAAAAACTGCTTGAACAAATCAAAATTGTTTGAACAAATAGAAATTTATCAAACATTAAAATATGTCTATGAAAATTATATTCTTATTTAACAAAAAGTAGCATAGTCAGTAGCATTAGTAATTATTTGTATAAAAATATGCCAGAAATATGCTAAAAAGTAACAATAATGCGTAAAAATGTACTTCTCTTCAATTCCTAAAAAAGTTGGCACGTTTCGATCAAACCCTGAAGTATGAGTTCAATTTTTCGAAAATCGAAAATTTCCCCATGTTAAGTGAATGGGATTTTGAAGTGCTCAGTGGCACGTGCTGATGTTCTGATTAAAAAAAAAAATTACAGATTTTTTTTCTCTGGAAATGGGAAGTTTTCTGGGGGGGGGGGACTTGCCCTGTAGCTCGAAAAGCGTTTTTTAGACCACCATAGGAGAGTCATTCCGCTACATATCGAAACAATTCTTCGCAGAAACTAACTTTTTGTTTATATTTCTTAGTGTTTTATTTTCGTTTTTTACATGCCTAATTTTTTTCTTGAACTGTGAGAGCATAAATAAATAAAAATAACAAATGTTTATGCATTTCATTATGTGTATATTATCAATATTATTAGACCATTTGGTTAAAAATAACTTTGTTGTTGTTAAAATTCAACTATTTCATTGAAAATTCATCTCTTATTTATTTAGTTGATAATGCAATATATTTCTACCTAAAATCTTAAAAGTTTCATACTAAATTCAACAAGGTACCTAAATTATTTTTATTTACTCGTTAAATAAATTTTAGTGTAAAGTTTAGGAATGAAATATTAAGAAAGAAAAATTATTTCTACGTACGAACAGTTTCCTTCCACATCCACGCTTTCTACCATTGATTCAACTCTTTTTCCAACGTGGAGACTGGAGAACTTGCGAAAAAAGTAAAACCGCATCCGCAGTGCGCAGCAAAGTTGCATATACTTTTTAGCCGTACTTCTATGAAATAATCATTCTCGATCTAATATTTAAAATGGCACCGTCTCTCGTGGAACATCAATCGAAATAATCCAATAGAGAGACTTTGGATTATTAAAGACGAAACAGGTTCGATTCTTCACTCATTTTCAATTGAAAACGACCTTTGTCTAAAGCTTAGTGTGTCGCAGAAGACATAAAAGTAAAAAGAGTTCTTTGAACTTTAGAGGATTGAATAATTGATTGACTAAATGAAATTTTGTCATTTCAAAAAACAAATAAGGACCAAAAATTGAATTTTACAGAATGAACAAAAAGAGCTTGCTACGATAGGGTTTCAATAAAAAAATTTGATAAAATTAAAAAAGCATGTTTTTGCCAAGAAGCAGTTGAAGTTGAAAAGACGAATTTTTTAGAAGACAATATGTATTTAAAAAACAATATTATTAAAAAACAAAGTTCAATTTTTGACAAAAACTTCATTTTCTGCCAAACACAGATGCATTTTTAATTAAATAGGTAAATTGTTAACAATAAATTACTTTTCAACCAAATGGTTTAATTTTCAAATGAAACACATAAAACTTTGAATAAAAAAGTTGTGTCTATTTTCTAGGAAAAATGAATTATTTTCAGTCCAAAAAAATATGAATTCTTGACAAAAATTATTAAAGTTGATATTTCACAAAAAGAATAATTAGTTATCAAGTCAGAAATAATTGAATGAAACAAAAATTGTTTTTCATTAAATATATTAATTTTCAACTACATAATTGAATTTTCAGTTCCAAAATTAATTTCCAACAATATAAAAGAAACATGAAATAATATATTAAAATTTTTTAATAAAAATATGAATCTTCAGCAAGACAAATTTAACAAAGTATTTCATCATTTAACCAAATATGTTAATTTTCAGTGAAAAAAGAAGAATTCTAAACGACAAATATAATAGATGATATTTCAACCAAACGGTATTGAAATTTTTCACCAGAAATAGTTCATTTTTACCAAAAAAGTCGAATTTTCAACAAAATACATACATTTTCATCCAAATAGATGAAAAAAGCTAAAAAAGATTAATTCAGTATTGAAAATAACAATATTTAGGCAGAAATAGAATAGTAAAATTTGCAGTTGAAAAAAGAAATAATTTTCAAAAAATCGTTAAATTTTGGACTACAAATGTAATTTTTTTTTTACGAATAGAAATAAATGAAGGTTTAAGTAAGTAGTTGAACTTTCTACGAAAAAAAAACGAATTCTCAACGAAAAATATAATAGTTGATATTTCAATCAGAAAGCATTCTAATTTCAAATTAAAAATATTAAAATTATACCAAAACAGTGCAATTTCTAGCAATTTAAAAAGTTAAATTTTCACTAGAAAACGTTCAGTTTCGAACGAAGAAAGCATTTTTAATGAATGAATTACATTTAAAAACAATCACTTGAATCTTATGTCAGAAAAATAAATTTTTTCCAAATTAATTTCAACGAAGTAATTGAATTTTCAATCCAAAGATATAAATTTTCAACTGAAAAATATTCAGTTTCAACCAACAATGGAATCTTTCAACTTTGAATTTGAAATTATATTTTTTAATAAGAAAGACGAATTTTAAACAAGTTGAATTTAACTAAGAAAGATGAATTTTCAACAAAATAGTTACATTTTCACGCTAAAATATTAATTTCCAATTTAGAATCTCAATTTTTAACCAAAAATTGAATAGCTATATTGTTAGTGAAGAAAATTAATTCTCAATCATAAAACTAATTTTCACAAAAATAGTTAAACGAAACAGTTGAATTTTTCATCAGAAAGTTTATTTTTTAACGAAGGAGGTTTATTTTCTGCCATAAAATATTAATTTTCAAATTAAAAATATCAATTTCAAACCAAAAATTGAATAGTTACATTGTTGGTGAAGAAAATTAATTTTCAACCATAAAACTAATTTTCACAAAAATAGTTAAACCAAACAGTTGAATTTTTCATTAAAAAGTTTATTTTTCCACAAAGAATGGTTATTTTCTGCCATGAAAATTTATCAACAAATTACAGTAATTTTTAAAACAGTACTTAAGTTTTAAACTATAAAATATGTCCTGGTAACTAAATATTTCAATTTTCAACTAAAAAAGATACATTTTCAACCAAAAATGAAATAGTTAAATACTCAGTTTAAAAAATTAACTTTCATTTGAAAATAAAACCAATCTTGACTGATACAGTTAAATTGTCAAACAAACAGATAAATCATTAAACAGAAATATGGAATTCGTACAAAGTAGTTCAACTTTCAACCAAATAGTTGCATTTTTTATCAAAAATACTTATTTCTACCCGAAAATATTTTTTGTTCACAAAAAAAATAGCTTCGGAACAGAAATACATATTCAATAAAAGACATAAATTTCCAAACAAAATGGTTCAACGGTTAACCTAAAAAGGCCAATTTTTTACAACATAGTAAAATTTTCAATCTTCAAGATGAATTTTTAACTAAAATGATGAATCTTCGAAAACAAGCAATTCAATGAATTTTCAACAAATGACTTCAGCATTCACACAAGTAGTTGAATTTGCAATGAAAAAGATAAGTTTTTAACGAAGAAAATTAATTTTCTACCAAAGCAGAAGAATTTAGAACCAAATAGTTGAATTTTTAACTAAAAAAGATAATTTTCAAATGAAAATATCAATGTTCATATTAGAAAGAAAATAGTTGTATTTTAACTTTGTAAAATTAATTAAGAAACTCATTATCGAACAAATATTTATATTCCTAGCCAAAGGCGTTTATTTCTGACTAAAGTGATGAATCTTAAAAAAAAAATTGATTTTTAACTAATTAGTTCTACTTTCAGCCATCCTCTCGAAAATTCACTTTTTTCCTTTGAACAATGTTTCTTTGGATATCGATACATTATTTTTTATCGAAGAAAATATTTCCGACGCGGGCTCAACATGGAATTTTTTGGAATATTTTAAAGTTCGGATTTAGGTGAAAATTCGAATTTTAACATTGTTGCCAAAGATTTTTATCATTTTTAGGATTCAAAATGTTAAAGAAAGGTGCTTGCGAAGAGGTATATTTGAGGTATGACCTCGCATCTGAAGGAAAACGACGAATAAGAATTTGTATCTTTGCAGAAATTTTAATTCAACGACTTAAATTTGGTTATATTTACTCAGCAATTACGTAACATCTATTTGTGTAACAAAAGAAACAATTTTTTATCAAAGAACTCGACTTCGTTCGCGCTTGTCAACATAGGAAATTTTTGTTTACTGCAGGATCATTTCTTTTTATCTCAAAAATAATATTTTGTCGCAATAGATCATCTGAGGTTGTAACACCTGAAACGGCGTTAGAAGTTTTTGAGTTTCTCGTCAGAATTTAATCATGTTGTTGATAAATTATTGTTTTGCCCTCACAACGTAGACCATCAATCAGGAATATTTTTTTCCTATTCACTTTTCAAATGTGAATAAACAAAACCAATCCTAACTCTATTCACTGTTCTTAATGTAGTCGCATTTTTCAAACCATAGTTTGCAAAGTTTAATAGGAGTGATCAGAAAATCGAAAAACCTGGAAATCATTTAGAATCGAACACCTGGTCTAAAACGAATATGATCAACCAGTTCAATAGGATTATCAGAGAAGAGGTAGTTCATCGTTAGGTGTTTTTCTGATTACCTGGCATTAGGATAGAGAACTACCACCTTGAGAGCATCGTTTGCGTGAAAAAAAAATTTCTCAATAATGTTCTTGTAATTCGTACTTTTGCTAATACGACTAGTTTCAGTGAAACTAGAATACCTAGTTTTTGTGAGCGTTTGTATTAATTGTTAGTTCTTTATCATTGTTTGTATCGATCAAGCATGTGCAACACTCCACAAGCGTCTGCCTAAACAATAGTTTAGAAAAATTAATCGGTTTCAAGTGCTGTTTATCTTTCAAGTAGATGAATTGATCGTCAAAATGGATAGGCGCATCACCTATCATTAGAATAATGTTATTGAGCCTATGTACACCATAAAGCGTATTCAAATATGGTTGTCTATTTTGGCGGAGCACCTTGAAGAACTTCTTGGTAGTTCACACAAAACTGTCAATAGGCTTTGTTGCAGTATCTTATTCAACCATTTTTACACTTGTCTGTCCTGATGTTCAGTAGTTATAAATGGTTTGTTACCGTCATCATCTTATTTTAATTTCTTCAGGTAGTGTTGATTGCAGTTCATCTATTTCACTATAGGCAGTAGTGTGTGAACTTCAACCTTCGATTAACTCTTTCATTAGTTGAACCTTAATGAATGTTTGCTAGTCTCTATAGCGGTATTCTTATAGGCTTCAACGTTTCATTTATCATACTTCTGTTAGCTTATTCAGTTTTAGGATTCGATGCTACCGCCAAGTCGCATGGCTAGTTCAATACGTAAAACATCTTTCTGTTTGCATGCAGTAGTCAAATGTTTATCATGATTGCCGTAGTTCACAAAAAAAAACAAAGTGTGAACCTAACCACTATACAAGGAATCGTTTCCCTCGGACTTGGGGTACGAAACGTCACTTGCTGTCAATATTTTTCACAGTTTTGTGGACATAACAATAGACGATAGTTTGCTAAAACGGCTCCAAGCGAGATGAAACACCATGTTGAAATTAGCTGTAACAAAATTTATCTCAGAGTTCGGACTGTATTACGGCTAGATTGAGGATCAGCCTTTCTGTTCAGTCCTTTCAGCCTGAATCTACCTACAAGTTTAAAAAAGATTTGGACAATTTCACACATTGTTTTAATCATTTGTAAGAGAATCAATATATACGATCTTTGGTGAAATTCAAATCTGCTTCAATGATTGAACAATTTTATATTGAATATATATAATTCATGATTTTGCATTCGTTTCCAATTTCCATATTCTTCCTCATAACAAATAGCATACTATGTAAATGAAGGTACATTTTCATCAAAAGTTAATATTTTATCATGCGTTTCAACATCCTCTGATTCTTCACTGCGTAACATGTATTTTTTCCATCTCTATATTGTACGCGATTATGTTATGAATCCAAATTATTTTTGCGACTTCAGTGTGGAAAAAGAAACAGACTATAACGAGATACCAATAATTTCGAATGACTAATGCGATAGAGATTAGTATATGAACGAGTGACATTTTTGTTAGAATATTCGTTAATCTCATCGGAATTCTTTGTTCAAGTGGGTGTCCTTCATTGCAGTTAAATGAGGACAGTGATTAGTATTATGTGTTTCATGGCAGTGTTTTTTCCTTATACTGTTTGTAAGTATACACAAAAATTGGAAGTTTCGCAAGTTCTCGAGTGAGAAATGTTTATTTGATGGAAGAAAACAAGAAGATCTTATCAGTTAAAAACTACATTTTCCTTTGGCTATTATAAACAATTTTTTCGTACATATAATTTGTTTTCGCAGAAATACTTTGGCGTTTTGGTAGGGCCGGAGGAATGACCGCAAAGAGAAGTAGGTGTGCGTATCATCGTGCAGACAGGCCTTGAGAAAATAGAAGTAGATAGGAATGAAGAGCACGTCATTGGAAAGATAGAAGTTTTAGGAGATGGACGTATTTTGTGTCCATTCGTGGAGATTCATCATGTGGATGTACGAGAAAACCTTGGCAAAGTTAAATATCGCATACATGACAACACCAGTGAGATTTACCAATATTCAGGAACGATTCTCTGAATAGTATATTTTTCCGGCCATTAAAGATAGAACACATTCGTGTGGCCCTGATACACCATCTCGAAGACCTGCAATGGCTTCATTTGCAAAGAAACATTTTTTGTCAAATCTAAACGTATGTACACTTTTTAGATACATTTCGTTGGCCCATCAATGATTATTGATCATAACCAAAAGCTTCAATTCGTGCCATGTATCTACGTTTTCTTGTGCTTTTATAATTCTCATTTTTGTATTCATACTTTCATCATTATTTTCTATATGCCACTTTGATGATATAATTAAAACATATTTTTTTTTTACTGAGAAAAAAATGGCAAAACATGTTTCTTCAGTTTTCAAAATCCAGGTTATATCCCTTAATATTTTTGAATGTAGGCTTAATAAACAAATTGCTTCGATCAAATTTCGAATAACTTCAACTTCTTTTCAAGGAAAATTAGGTTTCAAGTTTGTGTACATAAAATAAAATTGATTATCTCAATGTACAATTACAGCACACATTGCTGATAAATAATGTTCTACGTATTTTCTGCGTTATATATTTCACAAATTGAAACATTTGATATTTTTAAAGTTCTTGGTGCGCATTACATAATATAAAAGATTCTATTGAGCATCATTATAGATTGTTTTGTATATCAGTAGCGAAAACACAAAACGTTTATTTTACGTTTTTAATGATATCTCCAAGAGAAGTACCGACATGCACACAGAAAAAAGTTTTAAATTAAGAACAAAAGAAATTGGACCTAAATCTATATTCAAACTTAAAAAATGTTTCTCAACCTTGGCCGATGATTACAAAAAATTTTCTGTTCAAGAAATAAACAAAATTGAATTTTTAATTATTGAGGTTGACTATTTTTGAATTCCTATTTTTTTACTATTTTCAATACACTTTATATTTTTCCACTTTTTCCTCGGTTTTTGTATTATTTGCGAACTAAATTAGTACACCCCAATAAGAAAATCCAACTACTCGAAATTCACATTTTTTGGTAGAAAATGAATATTCTTGATTGAAAATGCAAATGTTTGGTTGAAAGTTGAACTACTTTGTGATAATTTACTTTATTAGTTAAAAATCCATCTTTTTGGCTAAAAAACTTACCTATATTATTAAAAATTAGTCTGTTTTTGTTGTTGAAAATGATTTTTTCAAGCTGAAAATTTGACTATTCTATTATTGATGAAAAACTCATAGTTTTTAGTTAAAAATTTAACAATTTCATTCAACATTGTTTTATTGTTTATTTCATTGTTGGTTGAAAACATATCTTCTTTAGTTGAAAATTAAACTATTTGATTGAAAATTCTTGTATTTTGTTGAAAGCTCGTCTTCTGATACAAAGTTAATCTTCATGGTTAAAAATTTAACTATTTTGTTGAAAGTTTAATTATTTGGTTGAAAATTTATCTTTTCGACTTGAAAACTCAACTGTTTGGTTGAAAATTCAACTATTTTGCTAAAAGTTTCCTTATACTGTTGGAAATTTACCTTTTATGATAGAAAGGCATCTTTCTTGGTAGAGAATTAAATTGATTTGTTAAAAATTCGTCTTTTCAGATTAAAAATCATCTTCTGCGATAGAAAATACTGCTTCCTTGGTTGGAAATGCATCTTTGTGAGTTGAAAATTGAACTATTTTGTCAGAACTCTAATGATTTCGTTAAAAATGACGTGTATTTTAAAAGATTTCTTGATTAAAAATTCAACTTTTTTGTAGAAAGTTCGTCCTTTTGGATTACAAATTCATCTAATATGGTCAAAAGGTCATCTTTCTATTTGCGTGAAAAGTCACTGTTTATCAACGATTTATAAAGGTATTTTTTGTGTAGCCTATAGTGGCAGATGCGTATTGACGTCAAGATTGTCAAGCTACATGAATCTAATACCAACAATTAAAGAAAGTAAATATAGTTTATTTGTTCTATGATAATGAAAATACGGTTTACGGAACTCTATTCCTAAATGTGAGTCATTTTTGTCAATAATGATTTAATGCCTATAGCATATATGTATGCAAGTGGAACATTTCCAGCATCTTGTCAATTACACGTCAACATATGGTTTTAAAATCAGTCCATTGTTTCCAGGAAAATGAAGTTTTTCATCCCTACTCTGCTGTTCTCCACCTTTATCATGTTTAATAACTCTGTTCGTAAGTAAAATGTATTACCAAATAAATCATATATTGAAATATCCCACATCTAGATATCAATTATATTTAAAAATTGCGTTTCCGTACATTGAAACATATGTTATGACTGTAAGTACTTCGTCGAGCTGGGAAATCATGTATTTACCGAAAGATATGTAATTAGCTAGTATAAAATGATTTTTCATTGCTAAATTTTTAGCACATTTGAAGAAAAGTAAACAATTTAAATGTATAACTGCGTTGAATTTTTATGTAGATGTCCACGTCACCATTTTTATCTGGGATGCAAACATAGGTTCAAAAATTTTACGTTCCGCCGTTTTTCTTTCATATATTTCTGTATGTATCCTATTCGCGAACAGAATATATGTAATAGATAATGCTACGTCAATGAAATATTAAAATATCCTACATGCCGATATGAAATTTATTCCAAAATTCTTTTTTTTTTACTTCAAAGCAGTTAACAAAATTTGTTCGAAGGCACAAAACAACTTTTTTTAAAATGATATTTCGAGGTTCTGGAAGCCCTATAAAGTTGAGTTTAGTTTAATTTTTCATGAGAAGAAAAGACGTTTTTGTAAATTTAATTCAAAGTCGTCAATATCAGGTAACGCGATTTAAAATTCAACATTTCTTTTGACAGTTAGCTATAGATTACAAATGAATAATTTTTTCTTTAATGTCGCACCCATGATTCTGTTTTACAGTGTTCCGAAACAGACATAAAAGTCACACTTATTCGTAAGAAACGCATTTTTTGTTAACTGAGAAAAATTTATCATTTTAGTTGAAAGATCAACTATTTGGTCGTAAATTTACTTTTTCGTTGACAATTCATATTTTTCAGTTAAAATTTCAGCTGTTTTGTAGAAAAATCACCTTTTGGCTTGAAAAAAATGACCTAAGAATAATTTTTTCTTTATTGCCAAATAAATTATTGTCAAACCAACGATAACTGTGATTTGGTGATTGTGAATTCTTGTTTGTTAAAGCTCCTTCGGCTTTAACGAACACATTCTCACCACAGTTATATCAAATGTATATTACATTTATCTCTGCACTCCAAATTGGTGCAAAGAACAAGAAAGTTTTATTACTTAAAAACTGAATTTTCCATTGACAAATACAATCATTAATTTCGTTCTCATAATTTCTTTTCGCAGATATACATTGGCCATTTAGGAGGGACCCCCGATTAAAGGCCGCAGTTATTCCTGCGCCTTTAGAAGTTACTGTTACTCGCGTCCTACGAGTAGGTTGGTCAGATCGAAATGTGATTTACTTCATGCGAACACGCATTAAGGATGTAGGAGTAGATGAAAATAAAGAATACATAATTGGAATGATAGAATATGGGCATAAATTGGTTCCGTTTATAGATGATCGTCCAACTGATGTTCTTGATAACGGCGGCAGAGTTAAATTTCGCATCCATGACCACCATGCCAGTGAGATTGTACCAATATTAAAGAACGATTCTATAAATGCTATGTTTTACCAGCCGTTTGGGGCAGAAAACATCATTAGGGCCCAGATATGGGTACCCAGAAATATTTTTGGTCATCCATTACTCTAATTTCTGTAACCATATATCTTTCACTACATTCTATATTATATTTTGATGATACAATAGAAACAAATAAAATGATGCTGTAACAAATAATCGTGAAAAATTTTCCTTTAGTTTTCAAAATCCACGTAAAATCTTGTAATACTTGTGAATCCAGGCATAATATGCTAAAAAATGGGAAATCTGGAGTCTTCACTTTCAGCCCCCCATACAAAAATTTACTATTTTACGCTGAAAAATCAAGAGCTCAAAATCGAGCAAGAAAAACTGAGGTTGGTTATTGTGGAATAAGACCAGAGAATCAAGGCAATGGACAGAGCGTTGAGAACCAAGAACTTGATTATTTCCGGTGTACTTGAGAAAGACGACGTGGACCTGGTGCCGTCAATATGCGGTATTTTCAAGCAGCATCTTGGTATTGAAATACGTTCAGACCAGGTCGAATTTGTTAGATGGATCGGAGGAAAAATTTTAAACAAACCCCGTCCTCTCCTAACTCAGCTACGTTCCTTCAAGGATAAGAAAATGATCTTATAGCAGCTGAAAAAATTACGCTGAACTGGGATCAGCATTGCGAAGGACTATACTAAAAAAGTCCAAACTGAAAGGAAGACTCTGCTTCCATGCCTTGGAAAGTCTAGAAATTGTGACCTGAAAGCTTCCTTAAGTTATAATATAATATATGTAGATAACGATAAATTCGAGTCCAAAAATCTGTCAGCGTTGGAGTCTGTAATCGAGAATGCCAAATTATCTGGGAATAGGGCGAAACCATTTGAAAAATGGAAAGTGGGGGATGCAACAAGCATACAGGGTAAGGTGAAGCCCAAGTCCTCGGAATCCCCACCAGCCACTATCAAAGAGCAGGCAGAAAATCTCACGAAAGAAAATTTTCAGAATCGGCTATTATCAACCAGGGAGACGAAGAAGAAAAACATGAATGGTTGAATGAGTGAAATACATTGGGACAACACACCAAGACCACAAACTTCTTCTTCTGAAACTGTCATGGCTATGTAAGATTTTTAAACTTCTGTATCAATTATAAGTTTAATATTATAGGAATCGTCGAAACCTGGCTCACTTAAATTCCCAAAAACTTGTACGCGGATAATAAATATAATCATTTCTTTTCTAACGCTTTCGAAGAAAAATCCAAAGGTGGAGCCAGTGGCAGCCTAGCCCTTTTCATAAATGAACTTAATTATAATAGTGAGCTCATAGATAAATCAGAGTATTGGAGTTTGGTTTGAATTCATAGCGCGAATGAAATCAGTTTCATTATAGGAATCTGCTATTTTAAACCGATGTCAGTTACAGAAGTAATCCTACAACTTTTCGAAAAAACCTTATGCGCTCTGTCAGAGAAATACAATAACGTTTCTATCACTATATATGGCGATTTCAACTTTAGGGTGGGATTTTTGAGCCAGGGTCCTCCTGATATGTTTTTTCACATAATTTTTTGAATATACCGGGAGAGTCATGATCTTGCGCACAACAGAAGGGGGCCGGGTTTGGTAAAACTGATGGAGATAAATGAGTTTTATCTTTTAAATGGTAGATCGCGGAGAGGCAATCCAGCCCACTTTACGTTTGTTAATGCAGGGGGCAAATGTGTCAATGACTTGGTTTTGTGCAACGCTGAGGCATTAGGTATACTTGACGACTTGATGGTGGATCAATCCACACATACCTCGGATCATTTCCCCGTCTTAGTCTCCTCTTGTTGCTCTCCCACCTCAGCTCGTAACTCAAGTGCGCTCAATGTAAAAAAAAATAAAAGCTTGACGTTTCTGAGATGTACAGACGATAAACGGGAGATCTCGAACGGCTCATACATTTTTCACAGACTAGAACTTAATTTTGAGAAATTAAACACATATTATCCTAATTTAAATCTCACCAAGGCTATTATCGACAGTGCCAAGGAAGCAGATATGTGGTCAGTAAGAAAAAATGTTACTGAGAAATATTACCGTGACAAACCTTGGTTTGATTCTGACTGTCGCCAAAGTAAATCATATCTATCTAAGGCGTTGAAAGAGGCCAGCGGGGCTAATTTCTCGGGTGAGGCTGATTTGATTTATGTCAAAGCTATGAAATCGCAACAAGCACTTACAGCCAAGAAAAAAAGCGAATTTTAAATCCAATATTCTGGTGAGACTTGAGAGTATCAACAATAGAAAACATTCTGGAATTTTGTTAATAGATTCAGAGGTTTGAAAATGAAATCTCACCGTCATTGCTTACAGATGTGCAACATCCATTATTGGATAGCAGAATTACCGCTAACAAAATTGGCTTCTTTATCTCGAAACTTTTATTATTAAAATATTCGAAAATGAATATATATACCGGGAAAAAGGGAGTCCTTGTGTCACATTATTACGGAAGCTAAAACAGGTTTTCGCCGAGGTAGGAGCTGCATGGATAATATTTTCACTTTGGCATCTGTTTCTAAAATTAAAGAAAAAAAAAAAATAGACATATCTATGCCATTGTGGTAAATTTTTCAAGTACTGTCCTATCAGTCAATCACTCTCATATCTGGTCAAAACTATTTGATATTGAGGTCAGCCAAAAAATAATTAAAATTCTAAAAAGTCTATATGAGAGAGCGTCAAATTGCATTGAAAGACAGAAAGGTCTTGTATGTCTCAGAATCATGGGTGACACGGACATTATTGTGCTGATTTACGTGGATGATTGAATTATTTATGAAAAAATCTAAAATAGATGACATTAGAAAACTTAATGCTCTCCAGGAGTATTGTAATATGAACAAATTCACGGTTAATAACAACAAAACTAAATACGCTATATTTCAGAAAAGTCAAATCAGCGCAAAACTTCTAGGTCTGAAATATGTTGGTAGCTCTTTGCAGTTTGTTCCTTGTTTTGAATACTTGGGTACGATTTTTTTCTAGAAAAGGTGCTGTTGACTTAGCTGCACATGCAGCAGTTAGCAGAGCCAACTCAGCCTCAGCCAGGGCGTTCAATATTCTAGCTAGAACTAAGTGCTCCTCATGGTTTTCCATTATTAAAGTTCATGACTCCATTATGAAGAGTTCCTTATTGTATGTTGCCAGCATTATCGGATTAAATTATCTAGATGTCTTCGAAAAAGCATAAGTCCGTTTTTTCAAAAATCTTTTGCGCCTTCCCAGGAATACGCCCGACTTCTTTGTCAGATTGGAAATAGGTCTACCCAGTGTGTCACACCAAATATAAAAAATGGCGCTGAATTGGGCAGCGAAGGTTTTCGATATGAAAGACTCACGCTATCGTAATCTTTATATGCAAAAACTACCCTAAACAGCAAACAGCAAAAATGTCGAATATCACTGGCTAAGTCATTTTATTAGATGTTTCGAGGGAACGGGCATAAGTCATAATCTCATGGACCTCGATGGTCCGAATCTTATAGCTTAAATTGATACTATAGCTGATAGATATCATGATTTTTTTTAATTCGCGGGATCTGTTAAGATTGGAAAACTGTAACCAGCAATATCTAATATTTAAAGCTCTTTTTCTATTCAGGCGCATTTTCGCTCAATTAGGAACTTCCACCAGGTTCATCATCAAGTTGACCTCTAAAGCTGGAACAACTGAAATCGATCCACAACAGATTTTCCAGTCATGTAATCTAATAGAAAATGAAGATCATTTACACATCATCATCAAATATCCAATCTATTCGCCCATTAGAAATCATTACTTGCGTAACATTGGTCTGATAACCGAGAACAATCTTCACTTTTTATTGTTATATATAAACCCTGAAATGCTTAGCTCGATATACATCCTTATAAGTACATGTATACAAATTAGAGCTTTTTCTCTATTCGAATAGTACATTGCCCGAACTCAACCAGTATGACCTAACAACCTATTGCACATACGATATTATAACTTTCCTTTCATATTGATATTCATCTTAATTTTATCGATTTTTGTAATAGCGATAATATTTTGTTGTTGATTTGTCGTTTTTGACAGAAAATTAATCTTTCTGATTGATAATGCTACTCCCTGTAGAAAGTTCGTCCTCATGGCTTAAAAATTTAACTGTTTTGTTGAAAAGTTCTCTGTTCGGCTTAAAAATTCTATTATTTTTGTACCAATTTCAACTATCAAATTTATCTGCTCCATTGTTGGTTGAAAACTTGTCTTCTTTAGAAGAAACTTGAACTATTTTATTGAAAATTCTTGTATTTTGTTGAAAACTCGTCTTCTGATAGGAAGTTAATCTGCATGGTTAAAAATTAAACTATTGTGTTGAAAGTTTAGTTATATTGTTGAAAATTAATCTTTCCGACCTGAAAACTTAACTGTTTGGTTTAAAATTCGTCTTTTGGTAGAAAATTAATCGTCTTGCTCTAAAATGCATGTTGAAGGTTAAAAATTTAGATCTTTGGTTGAAAATTCAACTATTTTATTGAAAGTTTCCTTATGCTGTTGAAAATTTATCTTTCATGATAGAAAGGCATCTTTCTTGGTTGACAATTAAATTGATTTGTTAAAAATTCGTCTTTCCGGATTAAAAATCATCTTCTATTGTAGAAAAGACTACTTCCTTGATTGGAAGTGCATCTTTGTGAGCTGAAAATTGAACTATTTTGTCAGAACTCTAGTCATTTCGTTAAAAATGACGTATATTTTGAAAGCTTTTTTGATAAAAAATTCAACTCTTTTGTTGAAAGTTCGTCCTGCTGGATTACAAATTCATCTAATATGGTGAAAAGTTCATCTTTCTATTTGCTTGAAAAGTCATTCTAGTTTCCTTGTTCTGAGAGCATTTTGGGTTGGGAAGACTCACATCCTTATATTTTTAATTATTATTGATTCATTAAAAGAGGTTATAGTTTACCAGATGGTTACGTATACGCATATTGGCAACCAAGTCAACGGGTTCAAATTTTTGCTTCTGACCAATAGTTTATTTTAAAAAGAAGGTCAAACAAATTTGGCAGCAAAATGTCTCTAATTTCAATTTTAGCCAACAATAAGGATCTGGATATAAGAATTTATGTGAATAGTTTTGAATAAGATAAGATGACATTATATATGCAAGTAAAAAGACTGTAGGAAACGAAGGTCATGTAAGTCCTCAGGGGTCACATTATGAACGAAAAATAACTTCTACCGAAGCAATTTTCAGCACATTTTCAAAATTTTGGTTGTTTAACATCAATACAAAAAATTCTCTGATAAAGAAGTGTTATTTTTTCCGAATCTTGCAACTCTTTGTCAACGATTCATAGCAGTTTTTTTTTGTGTAGCCTATTTTAATAACTATAGATTGTACAGTGGCAGATAAGTATTGATGTCAAGATTGTCCAGTTACATGAATCTAATACCAACATTTTAGAGGAAAGTAAATATAGTTTATTTGTTTTATGATAATGAACATACGGTTCACGAAACTCTATTTCTGAAGCTAAGTCATTTTTGTAAATGATAATTTAATGCCTATAGCATATACGCATGCAAGTGAAACATTTCCAGCACCTTGTCAATTAAACGTCAGCAAATAGTTTTGAAATCAGTTCCTTGTCTTCAGGAAAATGAATTTTTTTATGCGTACTCTGCTGTTCTCCACTTCTATCATGTTTATTAATTCTGTTCGTAAGTAAAATTTATTACTAAGTTGATCATATATTGAAATATCCTACATCTAGATAGCAATTATATTTAAAAATTGTGTTCCCGTACATTGAAACAATTGAAACATATGTTATGACTGTAAGTACTTTATGGATATGGGAAATCATGTATTTACCGCAAAATATCTAACTAGCTAGTATAGAATGATTTTTGATTCATAATTTTCAGTATATTTGAAAAAAAATAATTCAAATGTATAACTGCATTGAATTTTTATGCAGATGTCCACGTCACCATTTTCATGTAGGATGCCAACATAGGTTCACAAAATTTTACTTTTCGTCTTTTTTCTTTCATATATTTCTGTGTGCATTGTATTCGTGAGCAGAATATATGTAATAAAGAATACTAAATTAATCAGATATTAAAATATGCTACATGCGGATATGGACTTCATTCAAAAATTCTTTTTTTTTTTAATTCAAAACAGTCAAAACACTTTCTTCGAATACACAAAACAGATGTTTTTTTTTTGCAAATGATATTTGGAGGTTCCGCAAACCCTATAAAGTTCAATACGTATTTTTAATAAGAAAAAGATACGTTTTTGTAAATTCAATTGAGAATCGTCAATATTAGTTGAAGCGATTTAAGACTCAACATTTCTCTTCACAGTTAGCAATAGATTAGAAATTAATGATAATTGTTTGAATATCACACCCATAAGTCTGTTTCACAGTGTTCCGGAAAGGACATAAAAGTCTCACTTATTTGTAAGAAATGAATTTTTTGTTAACTGAGAAAAATTGATCATTTCAGTCCAAAGATCAACTATTTTGTCGTGATTTACTTTTTTGTTGACAACTCATATTTTTGAGTTGATATTTCAGCTGTTCTGTGGAAAAATCACGTTTTCACCTGACAAAAATGACCTCAGTATAATTTTTCTTTAAAGTTGAATAAGTTATTGTTAAATCAGCGACAACTGTATGTTGGTGATTGTGAATTCTCTTTTGTTAAATCTCCTTCGGCTATAACGAACAAATTCTCTTTACAGCTATATCAAATATATATTATATTTATTTCTGTACCTCAAGCTGGTACTAATTATACAGATATTGCAAAAGAATGTACAAATTGTATTTTTCATGATTACTTCAATATTTGCTCCTTATTTTGCACTAATTTTCATTTTCAGCTAACCTGAAAAATCCATCATTTCAATACATTTATATTATCACAATTCATAATATGCATAGGTATTGGAAAATACGTATTTTCACTGTCTTGTTTTTAAAATTAAAAAAAATGCGCATCCTATACAAAAATGTTGTTATTATTAATTTTATTGCAACTAAAGTCGTTTTTCCATAAATTTAATTCTTTGATGTTTAAGGTTATATTGTACGATTTAAACTGAGAATACGCATCCTAGCGTGAAGTGATTCTAAGAAAATTTGCAGATATAATTTAGGCGAGAAATTTTTTTCAATAAAAAGGTATTGCAGCTTGTGTCGTGTTTTCAAAAAGTTAATTTTTTATTTTCAATGTATTTTAATAACAAAAGTTTACAACAAATTTGTAGATCCTTTTTGGATCAAGCAATTTTGTCTTCTCATTTTCTTTCGTCTCTTCTGTCGTTTTTAAAAAATTTATTTTTTCATTTTTAATGCGATTCTTGACGATTTACAAAAAATTTTGCTTTTTATTTTAAATGTTATTTTTTTACGATTGAAACACAAAATCGGCGTCGTATCAAAAAATTACTGATGACAAATTTGTAGGTCTTTTTTCGATGAGCAACCTCTGTTTATTCATTTTCTTCGTACCTTGTGTCGTTTGTCCTAAAATTAAAATTTTTATTTTCAATGTGATTTTCCACAATTAAATCAAAAACTACGCATCTAATTAAAGTTTATCAGTGTAAAATGTGTAGCTCTTTTTTGAGTTAACAACTCTTGTTGCGTCGTTTGTTCAAAAATTATTTTATTTTTCATTTTTAATGTTGATTTTGACAAATAACACAACAAATGCGCAGCCTATGAAAAAGTAAATCATAACAACATAACTTTATCGGTTGCACAATTTTTGATTCATCATATTTTTTGTATCTTGCATAGTCTGACCGCAAAATGGAATGTTTGATTTTCCATTCTTTGTGCGATAAAAATGTGAATTTCCGAATTTTCGAGCAAATTCAGTAAGTTCATTCATTTTGATAAATTTAAATTTAAAGCTTTTTCGGGTTTCCATCGTGTGCAAAACTACGAAACTTGCCGACGTTTCGTGAACATTGCAGTTCACTTCTTCAGGGCTGACCTGAAACTGACCTATATACCTATCTACCCTATACCTATATACCCATCCACACATTACTACTATCCAATCGAGCAATTCACGCCTACTCCGAAAGGGAAACGGCTTAATGATATAATGATAATAATAATTGCATAAAATATTTGAAATCCGTCACTTCTTGTGAAAAAATTCTTTGAAGTCTCTTAAAATATGATAAAATCCCGTGAAATTTTATGAAATTTGATGATATTTCCCGAAATCCTGAAAAAAATTAATAAAATCTTATAGATCCAGTATAATCGTTCTATATCTTTCGAAATTCTAAGAAATTCTTCACAACCGCATGAAAAAGTTTTTAAATACCTTAAAATCATTTAAATCTTGGGAAATGACAAAAAAAAATTTTTGATCTCTTAAAAATGCCTTGCCATATTCTAAAATAACCTAAAATATTTTAAATCCTTTGAAATTCCTTCAAATTCTTGAAATGAATAAAAAATATCGTGGAATATTTTTAAATTTCCTTAAATGTTTCAAGTTCTTTGAAATGCTTTCAGATCGCTTTGAACATTTTGAAACTCTTAAAAATGCCTTGGAATCTTTCAAAACGTCCTAAAATATTTGAAATCATTTGAAATCCCATTAAATTACTAAAATTAATCGAAAATTTCTTGGGATATTTCAAAATACCCATAAATATTCCAAAAAAAATTTTAACTTTTGAAATCACTTGCATATTCCTGAAGGACACGAAAATTACTTGTAATTTTCAAAAGTAAGCTGAAGTATTAAAATTCCTTCGAAATATTCTCTATTCCCTTGAAATTTTTTTTATCTATTGAAAATACCCTGTCATTTTTTAAAATACGCTAAAATACTTCAAATCCTTGGGAATACCATTAAATTACTGAAATCAACTGAAAATTCCATTTTGTCATTTAAAATTCTCTAAGATATTTTAAATCTTTTAAAACCTCTTGACATTTTTTTAATCTCTCGAAAATTCCTCGGAATTTTTAAAATTATCTTAAAATATTTTTAATCCTTCGAAATCGTTTAAAATCCCTTGCAGTTTTTTGAATCTCTTGAAGTTTTTTGAATTTATTGAAAATGCTTAGGAATATTTTTAAATATACTGAAATATTTCAAATCCTTTGAATTCACTTGAAGTTATCGAAATCTATTAAAAATACCTCAGGATATTTCAAATCCTTCAAAAACTTTTGAAATTATTTGAATTTTATTTAAACTCCTTAAACTTCAAAGGAGTTTTCTAACATACTCTACAATCTTTGAAATACCTTAAAATACCTTTAAATTACTGTAATCAATAGAAAATCTTTGGAATCTTTTAAACTATCCTCAAGTCTCAAAAAATTTTTGAAATCTTTGGTAATAAATTAAAATATGTCAAAATATTTGAAATCCTACGAAATCCCTCTATCCTTGTGCATACATTATTCGAAATCAATTCAAGTATTATAAAATACCATAAAATCGAATGATATTCTCTGAAATCTTGATAAATTTGATAAAATACATCGAGCGATTTTGAAATTCCTTAAAATCATTTAAATCTTCAGAAATCAACATTAAATTTTTGTTTACATCGTTCAAAATCATTCAAATTCTTGCAAAATTCCTTCAAAATTTTACAATATTCCGAAAATGCCTTGACATCTTTTAAAATACCCTAAAATATTTGAAATCCTTTGAAATCCCATTAGATTACTGAAATCAATCGAAAATTCTTTGAATGTTTTTCAGATACACTAAAATCCTTTTACGTCCATTCTAGTAATTGAAATATATAGAAAATTCTTCGGAATCCTTTAAAATAACCGAAAATATTTTGTATCCTTTGAAATCTTTTAAAACCCCATAAAACTTTTTAAAGCTCTTGGAAGATCCCTGGAATATTTCTTTAATCGAAAATTCCTTGAAATTATTTTTAATAACTTAAAATATTTCATATCCTGTGAAATCTTTGGGAATCCGTAGGAATTTACTGAAAAAAGTGACTATGGTGACTGATACAAAATTATCATCGTTTTACGTAACCGCATTTTAAATTTACGATTTTTTTCATAAAATTGGGAAATTCTAAAGAAATTTTCATATATTGACAAAACTTGTAATTTAATATTCCTAAATTTATTATAATATTACATTATATTATATATAATAATATTATAAATATAACTTTCTCGTAAAATTAAAACGGAAATTTATAATAGTGTGGCAGCCCTGATTATTCTTAAAAGTTACTTAAAGTGCTTCTTACGCAGGAATTCCCTGACTTTTGCACCTTTTTTAAAGAAATTTTTTACTTTTCCCTGAATTTCGCTGACCCACAAAATTCCCTGACATTTCTCAGGAGTTCTTTTTAACAAGATAAAATTAATAAATTCCTAATCCTCACGGAAAAACGTTGAGCATAAAAAGTCATGAACTTGTAGCTAGGTCTCGGATATGAGCAAAAAAAATGAAAGATTTATTGTTATTTCTATGAGAAAAGCATGGACAAACTTCATACTTTTTCTTATGAAAAGAAAAATGTTATGTGTGCGATTTAATTCATAAAATTTGTAGAATCGCAACTCTGCGGATTCGAACCTTGGAACAATGCTGACACACCAGCTTCTATTCGTTTTACAAAACTTCTAGCCACTCATCAGATGAACTCGAACCACACATAACGCGCACATGCTGTTTTCAAAGTTCGCAAATTATTTATGAAAATCCATGAATATCCGATAAATTTTTCTCGTATCCGAGACCTAGCTACTAGTTCGTAACTTTTTCACGGACAAATTTTTTCCGTGTGCTTCCCATCTGAGAAAATATTTTGATTTAGTCTGAAATTGGACGTTAAAGTGAGAATAAATCTGACATATCATAAGGGAACGAGATTGATTCGAGCAGATGAGAAACCAATACCATGACACTTTGCAAACACTCGTAAATGTTGCACGGATATCTGAAATAGCTTCAAACACAGAGAAATTCATTTGGGCTTCGAAAGCTTCGTGACCGTCCACTCTGGTGGTAGAACATACTCAATTGTACGGGTGGAATTTATATCCCTAGGTAGAATCTACGCAAGTACCATGCTAAAGGCTCTACATGCTAGAATAACCACGAGCGAGGCTTTCGATCGCCAGGCATTCCTTTCCTAATTAGCTTTTGGTATTCCATCGACGGAAATCCTATTGAGATCGCAACAACGGCTAAAATCGCACAGCCCATTCAGCCGCCTATTCAACCTGACTTGATATTTTTCCTCTTTTGTAAAAATTACCACTGACCATGCCGGAATTTCCGGCACCATAATCAAACAACCAAAATTGTTACAGTTTATGCCTAATTTCTGTTGATAGGTATCGAAAGACTTCCCCTAAAAATTATATTTTTAGGATGCGGTTAATTTAATTCATTTTTAGTGTCTTCAGGGTGGCCGCAAAACCTTAATTTCAAAATTACCTGATTTGAAGACGAAAATTCTAATCTAGTAACAGTTGTCATATATAATCATTTATAAAATGTACTAAACGTGCCTAATGTGTCTGACGTTCATTTGAATATGGAAGAATTTCAAATTATTTGATTAATAAGACTTCGAAACAATTTAAGTTAAATTCAAATGAATAAAAAAAAAATCTAAAATATTTGATTGATTTAGGTAAAATTGGAATGAATTTAAAGAAATTCAAGTGGACAAAAAGAATTGAATGAAATGTAAGGTGAGTTTAAGTATGTGCATTGTCAAGTTCAAAAATACCTAATCAGTAACTTAATTTATAAAATTGATAAAAAAGGCCCATTTATTATTGTAAGAGTTTTAGAAGAGAAACCAAATCGTAAATAATAATAAATAGTTGAGGTAATTGTTGATTTTAACCTACTTATTTACATGTTACAAATTACAAAAGCTCATTCTATTCCTTGAAAGGTACTTTACAGTTCTATTTGTCAAGCATTTATGGAAATTATTTCATTTAGGAATAATACGTACAATTATATTTAGTTCGTCATTCATTGAATTAAGCAACTTGCTAAATAATATTTATTAAAATCATATCAAATATAACTGTGAAGAACCTTTCGAGGAATAGAATGAGCTTTTGTAAACTGTAATACCATGAAAATTACGATTTGGTTAGAGCAGAAGAAAAAAAAACATGAATAAAAATAACTAAATTTGAATGAAAAATTATTCCTTCAACTATTTTGTACTATTTACGCTTAGGTTTCTCTTTTCAAATTTGTTGCAATAATAAATGAGCCTCTATTTATAATTTTATCAGTCAAGTTAAGAAGTCAATCCAGAATCAATTAATGAAAATGCAGGTTCAATATTCCAAATGAATTCAAATGAATTAAAATAAATATCTTGAAGTCTCTTCAAATCTTCCAAACCCTACGAAGCCTCTCACAATTCTTGCAAATAAATTATTTGAACTCTATTAAAATATTATAAAATTCCGTGAAAAATTTATTGAAATATTTTGAGAGCTTGTAAAATCTCTTAAAATGATTGAAATCCTCCGAAATGTGATGAAATCCCTTACAAGTTTTTCAAAATATCATAAAAACCTTAAAGTTCCTGTCAAATCGTTGTATATCTTCCAAACCTATAGGAAATTCTGTACAAACGCACGAAAATGTGTTTAAATTCTTTCAAATCATTGATATCCTTCAAATTTGCTTGAATTTTTTGTTAATCTTTTGAAAAAGCCTTGGTCAAATTTAAAATACCCTAAAATATTTCCAATACCTTGAAATCCCAATTAATTACTGGAATCAATTAAAAATGCCTTGGAATCATTTAAAATACTGTAAAATATTTGAAATCCTTTGAAATCATTTCAAGTATTTGAAATCAACTCACAAATTCCTTGGAATCTTTCAAAATTCCCTAAAATATTTCGAAATCCCTTGAAACATTTTGCAACTTCTTACAGCTCTGTGCCTATTTAAAATTATTGCCAATGTTTTGAAATACCTTGAAATTTTCCAAATCTCTTGAAAATTCCTTGGAATTTTAAAAAATAGTAAAAATACTCTGAAATATTTCAAATCCTTTGCAATTTTTTACATGGACTGCAGCTTCCCTGCATATATTCATAAGTTAGGTCATCGTAGAAACAAAATTCAGGAGATTATTTCACAAATAAAAAAAACTTGATAAGCAAAATATTAATTCTTTGGCGTGATTAAAAAAAATGTTATTAGCTCGAAATGTGGCTTAGCCATTTTAATTATTATTGACGGTTGAAGATCTTGAAATATTTCTTCCAGGAAGAAAGTCGCTAGATTAAGAAGTTAATAGAATTTTTAATAAGTCCTGCGTCTGCCTTTTTATAATGACCACGTCTCCATATAAACGATCAAATTATATTATTTCGCAGGATTGAGTACCAATAAAACTGGTAGAATCTTCACGTATCAGTGTTTGAATTACGCCGGAGGCATACGCCCATTCGAGCGGATGTGGTAAATAATGGTTCTTTTTCAATTCTTGCAGGTTAAAAATATCACAATTTTGTAGAAAAAAAAAACTAAAAATCTCTTGGTGTAATTGCCTATCATTACGAATGTGTTAAAAATCTTTGACAAAATAATTATCTTATTTGCGAAGTATTTTAGACCAATAATTTGAAGAGTGGTTATCCTCGAAAGAATAAAAATGTGAAAATAAAGACTGTTTGAAAGTCCTCTGCTGTGAAAGCAGAATGGATAGAATATATCAACTTTTTATTTTCTATAACAAAATTTTTAACAAGATTTTTTTTCGCAAATTTAAAAACGATGATATTTAAAATTCAAAAGAATACTCTTTTTTTATTTGAGGATATATCAAAAGAAAGTTTCAACATTAGAGAGCGGTTTGAATTATAAATATCCACTTATTGAAAATTTCCGAAGACGATGAAATGTTTTCGAATCCAAAGAATCAATTAAAATCGTTGAAACGTACAAGCATTGATGTTTCGTAAAAATGCTTTTAGATTCTAAACATTCAAAATGAAATAGAAAACTTTTTTAAATTACTTTTGAAATTATCAATAATAATTATTATAGTTTTAAGTAAACATTTCAAAATATATCTATAAATATGTTGTTACTTTAAAGAAAAGATCACTTCAGCGTAAGATAATATAAATTCTTCTTTCACCAAAACAAGCTGATATCAGAAGATAAAAAAATAAATGTGTGTATCAAAACATTTATTAAACATTGTTTACTCCGTTGACTGTCAAATGTTTCACAAAATATTTTATTTCAATCACATTTTCCTCTTCATAATTCTCTTTTTACTTTTTAAATATTTTACTCATAAATGGAATATTTCATATAATCTGAAATGAGCAAATATACGAGGGAAATTAATAATACTGATCGGACCACCATCAGTGAGTGAACAACATTTTATAGATTGTTTTTATCAAAAGGCAACTACAATTAATGTTAACATAACCTGAAATTGTTCCAAAATTGTCAATCTTTTTTTAAATCTATACCGCTTTCTGGTTAAAAACACGAGTATAACTTCAAAATGTTTATACATTTTTCATATTCTTTGAAATCCAATGATTGTTTAATAAGAGAATCGATTTTCGGTATAAAACGTCAACAAAGCCAAATATTGTGGATTTAATGATTCTGAATAAGAATTTAAAAAGCTTATGAATTTTTATATAAAAAAACCAGTTATCGACGACAAATACTAACATAAAATAACTTTAGATTGTTCCAAATTTGTGAATCCTCTCTGAAATTTTATATTCATATTTCCGGTAAAAACCGCCAGCCTACACTAAAATTTTATTGAAAAATTGTATTCTTTTGAAATCTAATGTTTTCACCAGAAATACCGATTTCCGGTGTAAAATGTCAACATAACCGAAAATTGTTAAAAAGTTGTGAATCTTATTCGAAATAAATTTTGTTTTTAAATTATTAATACCAATTTCCGTCAAAAAAATTGAAATAATCAAAAATTGATAAAATATTCTGAGTGTTGTTCAAATTATGATGACTTTTATTTGAAAATTCTAATTTTCCATTTAAAACACCAACGCGACCTAAAATTCTTAAAAGATTATGAATCTTCATTGAAATTTGATGTGGTTCCAATGAAAATTAGAATTTTCGACCAAAAAAACTCTAACACGGTCCAAATTGTTGAAGCTTGTAAATTGTATTATTTAATAAAAACGTTGGATTTAAATCTAATGATTTTTGATTAAAAATACTTATAATTTTATACCAAAAAAATGTACATAATCCAAAATTGTTCGAAGATTCTTAATCTTGTTAAAACTATAATGATTTTTGGTTGAAAATGCTAATTTTCTATGTGAAACACCAACAGATAAACCCTAAAAGAATTCATGATTGTACATTTTATTATTTTTAACAAAATTCATTTCATATAAATCTATTTATTTTCTATTTAAAAGTACACAAATGATTTTTAAAATATCAATTTTTTGTATAAAACGCTAACGTAACCTAAAGTTGTTAAAAAATAATAAACTTTAACCTCTAATAATTTTTGTTCCAAAATCTCAATTTCCAGTAAAAAACGCCAACAAAAATAACGTAACCAAAAATTTTCTATGAGTTTTCTTATCTGTAGATTGAGCTTTTTGAATTTCAAAATTAAGGTATAAAATGACTTCAAGCAATAAAAATCCAATCATGTTTTCAACACCAATGATTGCGAGATTTTCAGGACGCATCGTACACCACGTTTGTAAGATAGAATTACATATATAATAATTATAATAATTTGTCTTGAATATTTTTGTGCTTTGATTATTTTTCAAACACGCCTACATAACGGATATTCTGCCTATAATAAAAAAGTAATAAGCCCGTTATTTCGCCTATATTCCCTAAGAGATTAACAAGCATGTCACTTTTTGACACTCCCTAACAAGACATTTCATGTTTTTAAAACTCCCAAAATCCGCGGAAACGAAGTCATAACAGTATGATTGAAAAAAAGTTTATAAATACAAAAATGAAGCATAACTCTATACGATAATTGATACACGGAAACGCGAATGGTTTCAATCAGTGCCGGCTTCCCAACCCATCGCCGTCGAGCGGAAAAACTGGTGAACAAGCAGCGATCGATGTCGTTGATAACCTGCGTTCCTTTTCGCTTCGTGATTTAACAAAAAAATAGTCGATGTCGCGCTATTCATCCGTTCGGTCAGATTTTCCGATGGAATGGGAGTTTGGCGAATTTTAGAATTTTCTCGTGCAAAAGTTCGTCCCGTGTCGACGACCGATCTTATCAGGTTGGTTGGGCGAATCTAGCGATAAATTATGAAACAGTCGTCCTGAATACGTGAGGCTACGGCTACTGCTCTTTACCTCCATGTGGAAAGAAGGGCAAAATTTGTAGCACGACAAAGTTAAATATTGATGAAACGAAAGAAAGACACGAGAAAAAGTTTGCCGTCTCTTGGAAAAACACAACCCTTCCAATAAACCGTCTTCCAGTTGATAAACGAAACCAAAGAAAAGTAGAAAGAGAAAATCAAACATCTTTGGTTTTCGCATCCTCGAAGAACCTGAATCTTTCACTAAAACCTTTATCAGAAATCGTTTCGTACTTAAATCACACTAAATCTGAAGGTATTAATTTTCTCTGCAACAGAATGATCCAAGAATATAATGGTCTTTCTTTTCTTGATATTGATGCAGATTTTCGTATCAATTGAATACCACTGCAGTAGAAACTATACCTATAGATTTACTGTGATGCTGGTCATTGATAAGTAAGTTATTTTTCAAAAAGAACAGATTATCGTTAGCGTGACATCATGAAAAAAAGTAGCCAGTTATCGTTATTTATTAGATGCTAAAAGGGTGTCGATCAGTGTGAATTTAAGATTCAAACATTTCAAATTCAAGATGTTAGGCTTTAATTTCGATCATTGATCTACTTTTTTGTGATAACGAATATTACAAATTCTTAATGGCGAAAAAATATTCTCTTTTTTATCAGCTCCGGTGGAAATCGAACCCACATAAGCTGATCGCCAGTCAGGTGCTCTTACCACTTAGCCTCGTAGGATCGAGAATCTTTTTCCCATGATGATTTTTGAAACAGTGTTTAGACCTATATTATCAATTTTGAAGAATTTGATAGCCGTACATGATGCCTTTCGAAACGGCATTCTATATAGATGCAAATGTTCAATTCTTGAAGAATTTATTAAATGCTTAGTGGTAAGAGCACCTGCCCGGCAATCAGTTGACGTGGATTAAATTCCTACCGGAGCGAGTAAAAAAGAGAATTTAATAAATTCTTACAGAATCGAAAATTTAGGTTCAAATATAATGCTGTTTCAAGAGGCATCACGTACGACTTTTTTATGACTTCAGCTTAGTGGTAAGAGCACCTGCCCGGCAATCAGTTTACGTGGGTTCGACTGCTACTGGAGTTAATAAAAAAGAGGTTCTTTTTCGCCAGTAAGCAGTTGGTAAATAATAAACGCTTATTCATATATGCATTCTTTGTTTATTTTCAACATCAATAATTGTTAGAAAGCTTCGTCAGTGGGAGAGTGGGAGACAGTGGAAAATTGGGAGAGACTTCAATTTTGGTCCGAATTTCAATTTTTGAATTCTTAGGAGACACCCGGTCGCAACTTTTGTCTCTTTCCTTTGTATATTTACAACATTTTAATTCCAAATATGAAACTTTAATAACTGCTCAGCTAAACTTGAAAAAATTTAATACCAATGCATGGAGACTCACAGAATACAATGAATTCCTTTAATGATCCATTAATTTTTTTAAACAGCTTTGATAAACAAAATGATCGAAAAGTGTTATTTTTTGTATAAATAATTTATTTTCCCTAAAACTGCTTCTTATTAATGTAAGAATGACATTTAGTCATAAAAATAATTAAAAAGTTAATACTAACTTTGAATATGTAATATATAACAATAATGATATAACCATAATCTTATACGGAACTACATAGAAATAGAGATGTTGCACATATGAACTCTAGACGGCAAAAATCTGTGAATTCCCATATCTTTAAAATTGCTTAAAATTTCATTCAAATTTTTCAGAATCTTACAAAATCCTTTTACATCCCTTCATTTTTTTAAATCTCTTGAAATTATTTAAAATGTTTTAAAATAACTTGAAATCTTAAAAGTCCCTTGAATATAAATTAAATTAAACTTATTCATTGAAGTTTTAAAAAAAAAAAATTTCAAGTACCGAGAGATCTCTAAAATCCTTTCAAATCTTCGGACATTTAATAAAATCCTTCAAATCTTGTGAAATTCCTTAACATAATTTAAAATCTCTTAAAATATGGGTAATCGCTAGAAATCCCTTAAAATTAAAATCTATAAATTTCTCTAGAAATTATTTGTAATCCCTTGAAACTCCTCGAAAATAAAACAATTTGAATTTATTTCTGAAAGTTCTCTAGAAGTCAGTTGAAATTTCTTGAAGTTGGTAAAATCACCTAAATTCTTTTAAATACATAGAGGTTATATAGAATTTCTGAAAGCTCCTGAAGTTCTTTGATGCTGATTGAAATCTTTGGAAATCATAAAATTGCATTGAAATAAGTAAAAATCATTTGAAACTCCTTGAATATAAATTAAATTTGAATTATTCATGAAAGTTCTCTAAAAATCCCCCTTTAAATCCCCATAAATCTTTATAATCCTCCGAAATTTGTGGAGATTCGATAAAATCCTTGAAATCTCATGAGATTCTTTGAAACGCCTTAAAATTCCTTAGAATCATTGGAATCGCTAGGAATCCCTTGAAATTTTAATATCTAGAATCTAGTTATCTAGAAATCCCTTGAAATCTTTGAAAATCCTAACAAATTCTTCGAAATCCATTAATTTTTTTTTAATTACTTGAAATTCTTTTAAAAGCATTGAAACCCCTCCAACACAGGTCACTGATCAATCTCTCTAGCAATCAACCAGGGCGGAGAGCTTCACAAAGTCATCATATGCCATAGATCACACAAACATACTTAAATTGACTGATAATTCCACAGTAAGATCCATACTCAGTCTTCAAAACCAAAAACCATAGAAAAGAGAAAATAAAACAAACTTTGTTTTTGAAATCCTTGGAAAACATAAGAATGAAATAATATTTTAAACCTTCATTTAAGGTAGCTTTCTTATATCCCTGGAAGATTCGCAGAAAGGATTGAACCTTCTTGTTGAACTTTCATTGATTTTTCAGTGGAATATCTTACTTTGAAATGGTAATAAGCATTCGTTTGAAGCTCAGAAATGGTAGCAGATTCAAGAAGATCCTACTGGATTTGAATATTACTGAACTGCTTTAAAACGCAAATAGGGTTAGAGCACCTAGAAAATCACCTGTGATATAAAAATGATTATCTAGAATTCGACTGGTGTTTTTAATTACTCAGTTTCAAATGAAGCTAACCTGAAAATACATAATATTATAATTACACCTCATTCAAATTTTTAATAGTATATCTATCGATAAACAGTGTTCCTTTAATGGATTTTCAACTTTTAAAACTAAAATCAAAACATGCCTTTCATTCAGAGCATTCATCGAGCTGGGAACTGATTCATTGTACCGGTGCCAATTTTCCGAGCCTGAATTTTTGCTTGCTTACATAGAAATCGGAGCGATGACCACAAAATCGGATTTTTATGAAGAACGGGAGTTTCATCCATGTGATGAAACTGACACTTTCGACATTACTCGAACATTTCTGTAAATTTTTCAAATTTTTCATTTTATATTTTATTTTTTGATTATTAAATTATTTTGACAGATAAGGCTCTTGACGTAATAAAAAATAACCTAATTTTGAACAGGTAATTTGTATGAATGATGTTCGTGAAAGTGAAAAGGCATTTTAGATTGTACGAATATAATTGGTAATTTATCCAATTATTTTAATGAGAATTATCAAACGCTTCGAACTCAATTAAAAGCATCGAAATTGCATAGCTTCTATTTTATTAAAATTCCAGACAAAATTTTGATCCGATTATGGATACTTATAAATAAACTATTCATTATTGGAATCTACATATGTTGAAATTCGAAATCATCCAATTTAAAACGTTGAATTTTCCTGGATTGTTTAAATTCATAACATGAATCATTCTTGAAATTCATTGAGGATGTTGCTTTGATTATAAGACGTACTTTTGAAGTAATACAACGATATGAAACTCAAAAAATAAATTAGTTAAAACAAGTAGACGAATGAAGCTTTAGAATTATGTTTAATGAACAACATGATGCGATGATGTTAAAAAATAGAATATACTTAATTAATTCTTTTAAACTTTGTAGCTGAATAAATCAATTTCTTCATACTAAATAAGTTTTAACACCTTTCTTTTCTATAAAATTGTAAGATTTTGCAAACGTTAACGCATGTGATATTAGTTTATTTAGTAGCAAAGGATTCAATGAAACCAATTCACGCAATCAAAACTACATTCATAATATTTAAACCAATATTAACATCATCAATATGAAATGTAACTGAAATTCTGATCATTTCCAAGTGCCATAAATTAAATGTTTATCTGATTGAATTTTTAAAACATGTTACATCCTATTGTTTCAGAGAATTCATACCTGAGGATCCTCTTTAAAATTAAAAATAAATTTATCTCATTTAGAGTTTGCCTCGAAATGAATTTCGGGTTGATTTCCGAGAATTAGTTAGTAGTTAGTAATGAGTAATTAGTTAGTATTTAGTTAGTACCGAGATACAAAAATACAAGTAATTTGAAAGGCTGCGACTTTGGTACCATATCCAAATATTTAGCTATTTATACAGCACCATGAAGGAATATCAATTATTGTCTGATTATATAATTAAAAATAATAATGTTAAACACATGTCATTATGAAAAATGTAAATGCCCTGTTCACTAAAGGAGAACTAGGACACATCTCTAATTATTTTAACATGCCAATTTTAAAGAGGATAATTATTTTTGTTTTATTTCACTGAAGTTATACGAATTTTTTAAGGAGTTTATTTCCTTTTGCCGAGGAATATGATTGATTGTCAATAGTGTTCTATGTCCACGATTTAAAAATTTTTGGTGTTTCAGTGGATCTGACTAACGTGAAGATTTGCAACAAACGGGTTTTTACTAATCTGAAAATTAAAGGCTTTTTCAATAAAATAAAACTATAGATTAAACAGCTTTTGAATAATGTTTGCTTTCTTTCATTAGAAGAAGATAGTTAGTTATAATCAATATTTCATATCCAAATATTTAGTTATTTATAGCTATTTAAAGGAATATAAATTATTGTATACTGTACCCATTATGGAATTTTGACCAAAAAATTGTGATAGAACCCTATGGTTCTGTTTAAAGTTGAGACATGAAGATAAAAACATCAAATTCATACCCGAGGATCCTCTTTACATATTAAAATAAATTGCACTCGGTTTAAGTTTGCATCGAAATGAATTACGGGTTAATTCCCAGTACTTAGGGAGTTTCTACCTTGTTCGCCTTTCTTTGAGTTTTGTCTGCATAAAGTACCGAGATACAAAAATACGAGTAAATTGAAAGACTGCGACTGTAGTACCTACTATGCGTACCTGCAGGATAGTTACCACCACAAGAACGGAACTTGTGCCAAATAATTTGCAATGCTGAAACGGAAAGTTGTCGAGCCGTTACCGCGAGCACGAAGCTTTCAGAAAGTAGATACCCACTACCCCAGACTATAAGGTCTTAGTCACGAATGGAGATAAAGACCAAGACCAAGCTCTAGACAGAAAACCGAGAGACAAGACCAATATAATAATTGCATTGTAGCCGCGTTTGCCTTTCGCGCCTCTGTAAGGAAAATCAAGTTACCCCTACCCTGCCACCTTTCCATCTTCTGTTCGGGTTTTATAAGCGTCTTTTTGTCCCATCAGTGAAGCTTCTATTACAGTTCTACACATAGTTTACTACCGATCTTCCTCGAGCATTTGAATATAGTCTCTCGTAAAAGTGGTTCTGCTATCTCCAAGAAACTCCGTCGAGGATGCTTCATTGACATCATAGCGGTTGTGTTCGCGAAAATCCGCCGAATATTCGAGATCCTGTGTAATTTTCTCCCAAAGAGCGGTCCCGAAATTCCACGTTTGCACTTATTCACGAAATCGCTTCTAAAACTTTTCACGAGATGCAAGTCTGCATATCAGGATTTTACTTTTTATGTGGTTTCAAAGAGTCAACTTTACTCTTTTACTTTATCCAGAAATCAGAAGTACATTTTACAAAGATTTGGTTGCGATTGCTAAAAAGGTGGTTGGTGTAATCAAACAATTTATATGGCTTAAAGAAAATTTTCAGTTAAACACCGCTTGTTACTTGTACCAAAGAATTTAGTTGCTCATACTAAAAACGATGTATGTGATTAGTGTCAGGTATTCTTATATCTATTTTGTAAATTAAGAATGTTTGATGTTTAGAGTGAGATTCATATACAGAAAATGGTAGTGGTGATTAGGAATGAGAACTGAAGGGGAACTTGAAAAAATATTTCAGGTTTAAATTGCTTGTTTAACAATAGTTATTTCGAAATTTGTCGGGCTCATTTAATTTCTTGAAGGATTCTCTAAAAATTTCGTTGGTAGGTTTTCATTTGTAATTTTTTTTAGGAATAATCAATTGTTAATTTTATAAACAATATTTTGCAAAAATAAAATTTTTTGGAAAAATATGTACAAAATTTTAATGTAAAAAAGGTGAATCTCAAGAAATAAAGTGAGCCCTGAAATATAAGGATTAACTAAGAACTGCATCTTTCACCAAAACAGAAAGCAAAAACATAAGTCACTGAGTTACTAGTGTTAAATAAACAATTTACTGCTGATATCTTTTTTTAATGCTCGCCTTTAGCTCTTTTCCCATATTAGTTACAATTAACTATTGTTAATTAAGATAACAATTGTTCATCCTTAAGGATTATAAACATAGCTTCTTTTTTTGGTTTTACAAAATAATACCAAATATTCCTGGTTTAAAGAAAAGGCCTGAAGAAGAGAAAATGCTTGGATTCAGTAAAATTCATTTGATTTCAAAAGAAGTCTTTCAGTTAATCACAATTTCGCCTGTAATCAATAAAAATTTGACAAAGTAAAAAAAACACTGGAAAATGATCAAACATTAAGATTTTCGTTTGCCAACATTAAACTGGATAATAATAAATATTTGAATTCCAATTGTTAAATGAAAAATGCTCATTAAAATTCTCTCATTTCCAAAATTTTAATCTATGTGTGCTTTGACCTATTAATCGTCTAGCGAATGCCAAACGAACAAAAACGGTTAAATCAGACAGTGTTCAATCGAATAAATCAGTGAACATCGAAACATCTAACATCCTGAATATTTGAACATTTCCACACTTCAGGTAATTCTTTTTTTAAACGATTATTTGTTGTGATTGTTCATTTGTTTCAGCTAAATTTATTAGATTATCCGTCGGCTGATTTTACCGTTTTTATTTTTCTGGCATTTGTTAAACAGTTAATTGGCTGAAGCCAATTTGAAAATTTTAAATGATTCAAATTTATGACAAACAATTTCTAAGTTCACGATCTCAGATTATTCGAATCTAAATTTTTCTTCCAGTTAGAAATAAAAATTTATCATTTGGAACGTTCCAATTATTAATTATTCAATTTCAAAAGTAAATCCTATGATGTAAAAAAATTTCTTTAAAATTTAGAATTTTGTTGAATTTCAAATATTATTGATTTAATATTGCCTAAATTGAAAATTGTGAATTATTTGCAATTGAAAAAGTGGTCGGAAAAAATCTAAAGTAAAACAAGCAGAAAGGAAAGCTTATAGACAGGCCTAAAAGTAGTATTGCAGATTTTTAACCGCTTTGAATATAAAAAAAAATTATCATACCTCGGGAGCGTTCACACATGACGTCACGCAGGGTTTCCGCGATTTTAGATACCCCATCTTAATACGCGGCTTTCCATATGCTCATACACGTAAGGCACGCTTCAAAAAGCACTCCCCTACCCTCTCAAGCGTAACGTCATATCTAAACGCTCCCCTGATTAAAAATTAAAATTGTCAAAGAACAACATTTAAAATTAAAAACATTGTATTCTGAGACTTCTGAAAAATTAACGATTTTACAATTAGGTTTAAAACTCTATAATTTTTGAAAATATTCCACATTGAACATTAAAGTCCAAACCATGAGCTTTTGACATTGAACAATTAAAGTAAATAAAAAATTGAACAATAAGTAAACAAAAAATCTCTATTTCAAAAACTTAATCTTTTTCCACTTATTTACATACCAACAATATTTGCCTCTGCCCTGCTTTAAAATTGTGTCAGGAATGCAAACTAGATGTGAATTACAAATGCTCTCAGCTGATTTATAAATGCGAAAGTAGTAATTATCTAAGAGTCACTGATAAAGCGACAGTACACATTTTACTTCGTGCTTAATTATTTTTTTATCGCGAGGGTAGTGCATGTTCTATTCCCTCCACAAATTAAATATCCAAGCTCCTTTTTCGGAAATCCATTTATTATAATGACCTAAAGTCTACGCGAAAAAAATTCAACTTAAAAAGTAATGATTAATTTTGATCTAATTAATTCGTCATGTATTCATATGTGCCCTAACTCCTGGAACAACAGACGCCATAAGCTAGAACGATAAAATAATATTGTGCTACTGAATATTATTCCTGAGGAATAGGTTGTTATCGCTACCATCAACAAACTGGAATTTATCGCAACATCGCTGTTCGTTAGCATGCAGCAACGTTGGACAAACTTATTAATTCTGTATCATACATATTACGAGATCAGGTTTAATGATATTTTTTGCGATACAATATAATCGCACATTGTTCTCAACACTAAATATTTTGTTATTTCTGAAAATATAAAAAATCCCATAAGTAAATTCATACATTAAGAAAATGCTTATGCAGATTTTAGAAAAGCTTCTAGCGACCTCAGAGAATTGCAACACTTCTAACTTGTTTCGAAAAAGATTTAATAGAAGAAAATTTTCAGGATAATATTAATGGAGGTTAATAATATTGGTTATAAACAAATAAATATTTACTTTAAATAATATTTAGAGGTTAATATTCATTTATAAAAGTATCAATTTGGTTTAATGGGGAGAAGATTTAGTTAGCCTAGAAAAAGATACCAAAATGGAATATTTGTTCATGAATTTTTGAAAATAAACTCGTATATTGAATCAATTATTTATCTACGCCAAGTTATTTTTCTCAATTCTGATTGATACATGCGAGTTTGTTAAAGTAATTTACAAATAGGTAATAAAAATCATGAAATCTTCTGTAGCGATGACAGTGCCACTAATTTGGAACTATTGAATAACAGTTTTTATTTCTATCCGAAATTAAGGTAAAAGCATATCATAAATAATTGCTGATCTTGATAATATATTCAAGCTACCTAATTTACATACAAAAAAAAATCAACTAGAGTAAAATACTTATGGGGAGAGTTCAAAAACACCCATCCCCTTCTTCGTCACAAATAATCACACGAATCTTGAACCCCCCAAGGTGACATAACAAATACGAATACCCTCACCCGATATTAAGTCAAAATTTTGTTTTTGAATTTACTTGATAAACAAATTTACAGCCCAAAATTCTTTTAAAGCCGGGGAAAAAGGGGGATTTTTCATGAAAATAAGAGAATAATAGGGAAATAAATTGTTAAATAAAAATTATTGTAGGGGGACCACCCTGCAGTAGATAATGATCGTACAGTAGGTAATTATTAGTTCACGATAGTAATGCATGTAAAATAATTTATTTAATGTGATCAATAGTTTATACACGATGCGTGTTATTATATCAAAATAAGAATTGATTATTTTATCTATATTAAGTGCTTATATCAATGATTATCTACTGAAGGGTTGTCTCCCGCACATACCGTATTTAATTCGATATGAAACGCTTTAAATTCAGAAGATTTCAAACAAAAAATGTGACTTTTCTACCATCAAAGATTAACTACCAATCCAAAAGGACAAAATTTCAATAAAACAGTTGAATTTTCAACAAAATGATTAACTTTTTAGCAAAGTAGATGTATTTTGAACAAAATGGTTCAAGTTTCAACCTATCGAAATAAATTGACAACCAACTAGTAGAAATTTCAGACAAAAATGATTAAACTTTAAACAAAACCAGTTAAATTTTCAACCAAACAGTAGAATTATCAAGCCAAAAAGACGATTTTTTCAGAAAGCCGTTCAATTTTCAACTAGAAAAGTATAATTTTAAACAAAACTGTTCATTTCCAACCAAGTACCTAGTTAAATATTCAACCAAAAACGATGCATTTCTAACCAAATAGTTAATTTTGTCGACAACTAAATGAATTTTCCACCAAGAAGACCAGGTTTCCACCAAACCAGATGAATTTTGAAAAAAGTACCTTTATTTTCAGTTAAATCTTCGACCAAAGAGTTGAATCTTTTATTAAAAAAAATGAATTTTTCACAACAGTTGAATTTTGCACCAAAGAGATTAAATTTCTACCAAAAAATATGAATTTTCAACAAAATATCTGAATTTTCTGAAATCAGTTTAATTTTCAACTTAGAAAATATGTATTTCCAACGAAAAAGGCAATTTTCTAACAAAAAGTTAAATCTGCAAATGAATAGTTAAATTTTTAACCAAATAGCTGAATTTTCTACCAAAATAGTTCAGTTTTCAAACAAAGAGGAGAATTTTCAACGAAAAAGATTACTTTTCTACAAAAAAGACCAAGTTTTAACATAATACAAGAATTTTCAACCAAGCAGTTGCACTTTTTATTAAAAAAGATGACATTTTTACCAAAAAATACGAAGTTTCAAAGCAAGAAGACGAATTTTGTACAAGAAAATTACTTTTTTAACCTGAAAACATGAACTTTAAAGGAAAAAGTTAATTTAAAACTAAACCAGTTGAGACCAACTTCATAACCAACCAAAACGGGTTTTCAGCAAAACAGTTGAATCTACGATCAAAAGATGACTTCCTAACAATATAATTGAATTTTCAAAAAAATAATTAAATTTTTGACCAGACAGAGAAAATTTTAACCCAACGAGATGAATTATGTACCAAAAAGAATGATTTTTTAAATAAAAATAGTTTTAGTTTCGTATTGGTTTCTATTAATTCAGTTTGCATTTAAGCGGAATAAACAAAAAAAAGGGAAAGTCTCTTTAAGCAGGGGAAGAAAATAATTCTTTGAAAAGGGGAAATAGGGGAAAGAGTGTGAAATCTTCAAACTCCTAAAATAGGACAAAAAACGTAGAAATCTAATATTTAGATAACGTCCAACGGAATAATTTGGGATTTTTGTTAAAATCACCAATTTAGGAACGTCCGAATTTACTTCACATGTCCGAAATTACCCCGTTTAGCGGTATTTCAAAAAATTGTTCTTTAAATTCATATTTACAATATGTGACTTCGCATTCTCGTGACGAAACGTCACAAAAATGGTTAACCCACCCCTTCAGATTGACGTAGTTTTTGAAGGGCCCCATACCACAAAGAGTCTTTTTGGAAACGAATTTCCATGGCAGCAATTTTCAGTGTACTCTACGGTAAGAATAGTACAACTAAAATTTCGATTTCCGTTTAATTTTGCCATATGCAGTGAGTCAACCAACGCAAGGCAGGTGCGACAACGACATTGCAGAATAAACATTTTAACCCCACAATCGACTCTGCTCGTTCAACTTTACGCGCCCTCGACATAGCATATTCACACATTGTGAATATCCGTGCAACACACTTGCGATCGTAATATGTAAAACGTTGAATCAAGTCTGTATGCGTGTACCTTCTCTGGTTTGTTATGTGTTTGCCAACCGCCCCCATAAGCCCTAGAATGGTTGTCTGTGGTTAATGCGATCTTTCCACCTACGCAGACGATAGACAAACCAAACGAGCGTCTAATGACACAATGCCGAATTGAAGCTAATAATGAAGTTCATTCACCCACAGGAAATACTGAGAAAAAATTAATAGTTGGGGCTACTAACTTTTTATTAGTCAATCATTCAATGGTTCTTACATCTACTTAGTAACGCCGTCTGAGCAAATAGTCAAGTTAGGAAGCTGTTTGTAGTGCTCGTGACTAATTTGAATTAGTAATGTTTCAGTAGTCAGTGTCACTGATAAAGTGGTCATCTGTATTATTAATTGATAGGAATTGTGGATTGGGAACGGGCTTGGAAAAACTTCCTCGTTGACATTTCAAAAGAACGGATGCAATTTAGCATCTCGCGATGAAGACCTGGTGCCCATTATAGCAGGGGCGGTTAGCTATGCTCGCTTTGAAACTTTTCACTGGTTTTCACTATTTTACTTTCTTTCTTTTGCTCAGTGGAATTCCATCATTGGTTTAGTCAGTGAGGTTGACTAGTTACTCAGTACCAGCAGTCAGTCGTACGCGCTGTCGTCCGTCAGCTGGATAGGTATGGCACTTGGCACTCATCACTTTTGTACTTAACTTTGCATTATCTTTTAAAAACAATTAATTGACGACAATCAACGAGGGCCGGGAAAATGATAATTTGAAAAAAGGGGAAACGCAGAGAAATAAGGGAAAGACTGTGCATCCTGCCATAGTTTCAGAAATAAATTACAACTCCATTAATTCTAATTATATCAAGGCTAATAGCACATGATAAACAAATTATGTCTACCCTGAAAATAGGGGAAGCTAATATTCTTTTTTTGGACAACCTTTCATTATCTACACGAAATTTAGATTAAAATTGTCTATTTCCTCCATTTATGAGTAATAACAGTCTCCTATAAAGGTGGGGTTCTGTCAACAAATATAGGTTATCTAGATTCAAATTTTCGCTTACAGGGTTGTATGATTTTAGTTCTTCCAGCTGAATTCTTAACTAAATTATACATTAAAAATGGTTTTAGTGATCACCATTAATTCCGAAATATCAAACAAAAATAGAATAGTAAAACTATCAGTTAAAAAATTAATTTACCACTGAAACAAATGAATTTTCTACAAACTACTTGAATTTTCAAGCAGAGATGAATTTTTAACTGAAATAATGGATCTTCAACTAGAGTAGTTAAAGCGATTTTTTAAGAAAATAGTCAAATTTTCAACTAAGAAAGATAAATTTTCCACAAAATAATTGAATTTTGAACTAAAAAATATTCTTTCCACAAAAAAAAACAGGAATTTTCAACACATGATTTTTTCAGCAAAGATGTGCTACTTTTAACTAAATAGTTCAATTATTAATTAAGAAAGATTTCTAAGTTTCGTCACCCACTTTTGGAAGACTTACAACTTCAAAGGACCAATAAGGAGTCTTTATGAAAATTTTCAATTTCTGGGTGGGAGAAAAATGCCAATTTTCCTATATTGTGCTATAAACCTCTATACATCTTGAAATTCATTTTACCCTTTCAAAAATTGTTTCTTTAGATTTACGTAGTTCAAGTTATCGTCAAAGCTTAATGATTTTTCGTTGGAAAAAAAATGTAGGAAATTTCTTCGAAAGCTCAGCTTTCAAATTTCAATGTGCATGTGGACGCTCATGACTTGGATGTGGCATAACAGCTGGCACTTGACAGTTGCTACTCATGCAAGTTCATGACAGGCAATTAATGTTGAGGGTCAGATCATTCTGATGCTCGTTTTGCTAATCAAATAAGAAATCCGAAATCTGTATAAAAGCGTTGCATATCATTTTGATCCTCTTTCGGGATCAAATTGATCAACTGGCATTTACTGTGAAGGAAAGCTAAAATTCCCACTGTAAGGATTCCCACACTTTTTCCTAACAATGCCTGTAAACGATAAATGAATGAATTGAAATATGATTGGTATTAAATCAAGAGAAGAGTAGAATGAATTCTAATCTTTTGAAGGTGACCACGAGGGGTTTGAATTGATCGATTCAATTAAGAAATAAAATATTTCGCTGGGAATGGCGATGAACAGCAGGTCCTGTGCTACGCAACAATGAGCAGGCACGCGCCCCTCGCAACCTGTGAGCTACGAACTTGAAACCCAACGACCGAGATCGTGGGGTGCTCGTGTAACCAACCGTGCCGATCAGAAACGTAACATTAGACCCCGACGCCACGTAATTCGCGAGCCACGCCTCTGTAATCGTGCGACACGCACGCGTATGAAGGTCCACCATCACGCGAGTAACACAACTACAGATGCACCTATACAACCTTACACGTGCACCTATTAAATCCAGCCCAATTACAATTACACAATGACCTGTTTTTTAACCATTGACTGAAGCCTCGACACCCAACAACAGCATCTACTTGAAAAAATCGCTTCCAGGTAGACACATGTTATTACAAAAAGCGTAAATACTCAGTTCACGAAAGGAAAAATAGTACGAGTACACCTTTTCAGTTCTTTTAACATACCTGTTTCAAAGAAGATACCTTATTTTAGTTTTATTTTCCTTAAGGTACTCAATTTTTGAAGCACGTTGTTTCCTTTTGGTAAGGAATATGATTGGTTGTTATTAGGGTTCGACGTCAGAATGAAAAGACTTGTGACAAACCGGATTTTCACAATATGAAAATTAAAGGCTAATCTGAATAAAACACGACATGAATAAGGTTTTCTTCCTTCCATTAAACGAAGATGGTCAGTTATCATCAATATTTCATACCCAAATATTGAGCTATTTATAGCAACTCGACGGAATACAATTCTTGTCCCATGATGTATTAAAAAAAGTAATGGTCGACACATGTCATTATGAAAAACGTAAATACCCAGTTCTCTACAGGAAAACAAGAACATCTCTAATGAAACACCTGTTCTAAATTGGATACATTATTTTGGTTTTATTTTACTCAAGGTACTTGATTTTTGAAGGAGTTTGCTTCCTTTTGGTAAAGAATATGATTGGTTGTCAACAGGGTTCGATGTCAGTGATTTTTAGAATGATAGTGTTATTTGCGGATTTAAACATACAGAATGCGTACTGAATGTATAGTTTTTGGACAAGGTTTGCTTCCTCACATTAGAAGATGTTTGATTATCACCAATATTAACTTATTTAACCCTAACCGTATGTATCTGCATAATATACAGATACTAAGGTGAAGATATATCTTAAGCTGCATATTATCCAGCAAAATTACTGTATAGAGCCCGTTATTGGCCTTTGGCTGTGGGCTATGTTTTCATAAAATAAAAAAAATTAAAAAATATTTCATATACAAGTATTTAGCTATTTGAAGCAGATCCAAGCAATATTAAGTCTTGTCTCATTATGTATTGGAAAACAGTAATAACAGATGAAAAACACATCATTACAACAATCGTTAATACTGAATTCACTAAAGGAAATCTAGAAAACCCTTCGAATTATTTCAACATACCTGTTTTTAAGGTGGATAACTTATTTTTACGTAATTTCACTGAAGGTTATCGAATTTTTTAAATATATTGTTTTCCTTCTGGTGAAGAAAAACATCTGTTGTCAATAGAGTTCAATGTCAGTGACTTTAAAATTGCAAGTTTGTCATAATATAGAAAACACTTAGATTAATTCGAGGTTCTGAACTGAAGCGAAGATTTGGAACAAACCGGTATTCACTAATCCGAAAATTGCAGGTTAATCTGAATAAAACGAGAATTCAAATTGTGTAGCTTGAACAAGGTTTGCTTTCTTTTATTAGAAGAAGATGGTTAGTCATCAGCAATACTTCACACTTTGATGTTAGGTTTTCAAAAACACTAACCAATCCAAATATTTTTAAAACGGAACAACACACATGTGAAATAAGTTATCATGTACAATAAAGGCTTTTATAGAAATGAACGAGGAGAGGTCTTCGCAGAAGTAATTAAATTGTAGATAGATGGATGTTTTTTCCAGGTAGTCTCATATCATTACAGTGAACGTAAACACCCTGTTTGTTGAAGCATAATTATTATGTAAAAAAGTTAGGTTCTTTTAGTATACCTGGTTTCAAGGTAATCTTAAAAAATTATATTTTAGGGTTACCGCTAATTAAATCGTTTTGTGTAACCCAATAATTTAGATCTGAGGTGTCAGGTTGCTTATTATTTTCCGTAGCCTTAATTTTCTATATTTGAGTTGTTGGAAGGATCAGCTCAAAACTTGGATAAATTGTTCCAAGTTTTCAGGAACAATCCTAAACAGGTGACTCATTTTCTAGTTTCGCAAGAGCTTTCAATTATGTATCATGAAATGTCAGAGGTCAATTCCACAGGGTTTGAATCTTGAAGACATGAATTCAACCCAAAGTTTTGACTCGAGGAAGTCTTTTGAATTAAGATTGTATTAAATACTTCTGACCCGAACTATTTCCCAAACTTCACTCACTATCCTAATATTGTTCAGATGAAGAGTAATGAATATATAAAAAGATGTGCATGAAAGAAGTACATACAAACAAGGCTTCTGATAATAGTTGTGAATAAGACTTTAAAATGAGCAAATGAATGAAACGTAGCTTTAAGAACTAATAAAATTTGCAAGAGACGATAATTTTTCGTCTGGCGAGACGAGATGTTTGTGGTAAGACATACACGCCATTCAGCGATCACAGTGTGGAATTTAACGACTGCTAAGCGTTTCGTCGATAGAATGGAAAAAGGGGTGAAAATGGGAAGGATGAAGACGTGAAACGTGCGTTTGTAGGTAAAAGGGCAATGGATGATGGAAACTGACCTTGCGCGCTCACGGTGGTGAGCAGGGCGATGAAGACAGCGATCGGAAGACACCTCATCTTTTCACCTTTCCAGGTTACCCGAGCTTTTTTCTTTTTGAATTCTTCTTCCTCAGCTTCCACGCCAGCGCGTCGCACTTTGTCACTTTTATCTCGCTCCCACGCGAGTGCGCCTTTCCTTGCACTTTAGTCACTTTATCGCTTTATCCACGCGCCACTTTGATCTCTGCGGTACGCGCTGATCACCCATCACTCGATCCACGATCGCAGAGTATAGAGTTACACAGGTTCTGAAAACACAAGGACATTCTATTTAATCCAACTTATTCACTTAGTTTCCTAATTTAAAAAACAATCTTTTGTCAAATAATACGGCTTCATTCAAAAGAGGACTCGATCGCTCGAAATTTACTAGAGCAGAAACTCAAGGAATGAATGCGAGTTCAGCTCTTTTCGGTTCCACTAGGATTCTGCTTTGAATTTTCCAGCAGGTCGGAATCGCTTTTGCCCTAACAGTTCAGTTGCTAATTGTTGGGAGTAAGGCTAGTATTCACCGGGACGAAACGAGGGCAGAAATGCCTTTCAGTAACTAACAGAAAGGGACCTCGTGATTGCCTCCACTGCACTCGCATCGTAAATCGATGGGTGCGAAGAATACTAAAGCAGGTTGTTCCTTTCTCTCGTTATCTCCTCTTTGTTCCTGAAATCCTTTTTTTCCTCCATTTCCAACTTATGAAACGATTTCACCTGATCCTCGGTTTGGCTTTTCCGTGTCAACTTTGGAAAAGAAGTTAAAAGTAGTATTCTGGCGAAACTCAATAAACGAGAAGGCGGATGAAAAGTTCAGCTCTGACCTTTATCCCCTGGCAAACCTAAACCCGCAGATAGTTGTCAGTTGGAGGACTTGGAAAAGTTTGTCCCGAGGCGAAGGTAGATCGTTGGTGGACACTGAGGATGCTCAGGACGACTCTGGGCGCGGAAATTGAATGCAGCCCTAATGATTCCCGCGTGAGTGACCGTGCGGGGGTGGGGAGGGGGTCGATAAGTCGGCACCTTCGCGAAAACGCCAAGACCCTCAAGTTTCGGTTCATTCTCTCGAGCACAGGCCGCCTTCGGTAAAAAGAGGAATCGGCTTCTTTGACGGGTTTTATCGCCGATGATTGATGAACTCAGAACAGCCACCCACCCCCTCTGGAACGATCTCTCACATCAACGGACGTCTACTGAGCTATAAGCTCGACTTATGCTCCAACCCGGGTGTAATACGGAGCACTCCGCCCCGAGATCCTGCCCTTTCATCACCCCTTGCCTTCGAGACATAATTAAATAAAACCACTAAGTGATTAATTGCAACATCGCGTTCTTCCTTCCATCTTCACCTAATATCATCTTTCATTCCCAAGTTTGCTTATTTGCTTCCCTAAGGGCCGCAGGGTTCAAATCGAATTTTAATCTTTTATTTAATTTTAAGTTGAAGGATTTAATAATAGGGGCAGTAGAATCCAGAAGGCAAATAAGGTTGGTGGGAGTGGGGATTCTCAATATAGACAGAATTCTTTTTGCCTCGATTTTTAGCAGATGTTTACGGGTTAATATTTCAGGTATTCTTGAAACAGTAATTGACATCTTTAGAATCAAGAAGTGATGATTTTTTTAGGGGAATTATTTTGATAATTTTTGGTTATTTCCAACAATTTCTTTATAGCAGACGTTCACGGTTTAATGTTTCAGGTACTTTTCAAGCAGTAATTAACGTATTCAGAATCAAGAATTAAGGATTTTTTAAAGGGAATCATTCTGATAATTTTTTTTTTTTTTTAAGCAATTGCTTCCGTTTATTGAAGAAGAACACTATAGTTGCCATAAGGACTCCCTAAATTTCGAAAATTTGTTACATTGAAAATAATTCTCAAATGGTTTTATAGTTGAAAATTTTGTCATAAATAATTGGATCAGACCAATTATCGGACTGTAAAAAAGAATGCTTGAAATTATTATTGAAATTTACTTCCATAATATTAATTATTCAATATTAATTGATTTACTCTATGCATTTTGCAAAAGTCCGAACATTTTAGAACACCGAGGTAAAATGTATAATATAAATTTGGTAATAGTGATTTAAAAAAATACTCATTTATTAAAAAATGAACCACATACTCTGACGTCCCGGAAGAGAGCGGAAGTCGGTAAATTTTATATTTGAAGAAACAATACAACACGAACACTTATGCCGCTTGATAACTTTAAATACGTATTTTTTTCAAAAAGCGGTTTTCCGAAAGTGTAACTTTTCACTAGAGATGGATGGTAACAAACATAAAAATTCCCGATGAAAAAAAAAAAATCTGCGGCCATTTCGTGACTTTTTACGGTGCTTAAAAATGCCAGGCTAATTCCGGTTATCCCAGTCATTGGCCACCCTGAAGTAAAATTTATCGAAATAAATGAAATCAGTATTTGGATTTCGAATGCCTTAAATTAAGACAAGTTTTGAAGAATTTAAGATACAAAATTGAAAGGCGTATCAATTTGAAATATTTGTTTGGTTCAATTTTATTCTCGACGAAAGAATATAGCTCGAGCACCTATGGCACTGACAAACTTTAAATAAATTTTTCTTGAAAAGCTGTTTCCCGAAATCCCAATCTTTTAACGGGGATGATTGGCAAAACTGAATATAATTTTTAAAAAAATCCTCGAATAGCAAGACGATATTTATTGCAAAATTAAAAACAAATGCAAAAATTTCCGGTGGAAAAAAAAATCCCAGGCTATTTTATGTTTTACTCCAGGGCTCAAAATTTCAGGCTAATTTCGGTTTTTCCAGTCACTGGCCACACCAATTTTTAAGCATGTTTTTATTGTGCACTAATCCGAAAAGTGAAGACCGGATAAAACGAAGCTTTAATTCTTATGCTTCGGTCAAGGTCTTCTTTTTTTCATTGAGAAGAAGAAGTTGGTTCATCGACATTAATTATCGAATTTAAGAATCAATTTTGAAATTTATATTTTTAGGTCACAAATTTACATAAACATTGCTTAATTCTAAACAAATTTCGCTAAATTTAAGTCAAGCCAATCTAAATTTGTAACGACATTAAGCATTCATTTGTAATGTGTTTTATAATATTTTTATCACTTTAACAAGGCACAAAGTAATCCTTATTTTTTATTGATTCCAGAATTGCGGAATACTTGAATAAAAGGATGTTTCAGGTTCTCCAGTTAATAGGTTGGAATAATTTTTCGTAAATAACCCAAAAATTTTAATCAGCTCTAGGGGAGCGTTAATTATTTACTCTAAACTTTTTAAGGGGGGGGGGTCATCTGACGTAAAGTTAGACACTATAGTCCAAGCCACCGAGGATTGAAAGGGTTTAAAAATTTTTGAGAATAATCCAGGCAACCCGGAGGTGTACTCAGAATTTTGATTTTAGATTTGCCCAGAATAAGAATAAAATTGAGACTGAGACCTTTATTCGCAAAGTTTCCACTTCACAACCCGTTTGATGAAATCCCTCGTTTTCTCTTCATACAAATAAGTAGCGAGTCCCTTCCAAACTGAGAAACAGCCCCAAATACTAAGGCCATTGAGAAAAAAACAGCTGCATTTCACAACAGAAAATTTGGAATCAAGTATATCAATCATGGGATGATACTTTCGAATGACAATAATCTGTTTGCTGAGCACACTAGGGTGGAATTAAAAGATTGCTCCTAGGCAAATGTTTACGTTTACCTCTATTTTTATTTCCCATCTTTGTTCGCTTTCTCTCACTAACCCCTTCACTTAAGTGTGAAATTGTTTGAAAAGATAAGCTGCGAAAGCGAGTTCTCCGTTTAAAATTCCGAAACTCTATATAACAAGTACTTGAAGGTAATCGAAGCTGATTTGAAATTAATTGGCTGATAGTGAAAGAGAATTTGTGGAGGTGTAAACTAGTCCTCACTGTCAGTTTAGATTGACTTTAGAAGTGTAAACGAGGCAGTTTAGTGTAGTACTATGGATTTTCGGTAAGCCGCGAGTCGATCATTCAACTGTTTTCACGTCCTGCAAGAGCGTGGTTTTGGCATTTAGTTTATTTGCAGAGGTTTATCGTCAGCTACCAGACCGACTGCTTCGGTGAAATACTGAAATCAAATCGTTTTCACATTTAGGAGCAGTAGCTGACACTAAACGCAGTTGGGGTAAAGCTATTCCCCCATTCCAGATCATAAAGAGAGAGACCGCTTGTTTACTGCGCTCTTGTCCGGGGTGGAACGTTCATCACGGATGTTATACCTCGTTTACTGAACGAAGCTCAGTTACGTGATCAGAGTCAAATGAGATTCCACACAGAGACTTTTGATGTCCCGAAGATACACAAACTCGGAAAAAAAGTTTATTGGACCAAACTGTGGTTTACTTTCCAACACTGTCTGAGTAATCCTGCCAAAAAAAAGATACACTAACTCCATATTCAACACATTTCACACTATGAGTTTCCAGAAATTGAATAAATAATCGTTTTTGTGTAGATAAAAAAATTTTTAATTAGCCTTTGAAGCAAGCTATGATTTCCGGGAAGAAACTTGTTGATTATTTCCATAGGGATGATCAAGTGAAATTGATAAGGAAGAGGGTGTGAGCTATTTTTTATTATCGACTCTGGTATCATAAATGGAAGTTAAAACACTCATTAAATCCTCAGTGCACGCTTCATTTACTCCTGAACCTATTCCCGGCTCGGGCTTTTTATTAAAGTGTTACAATAGAGTAAAGTGGAGAACAGCGAACTTTTTCCGCTTGAAAGGAAATTGCTGAAATAGTCCATGAATTGAATCCGATGACTCTCGGGGGAGAACTCCAGGGGTAACCCTTTTTTCTGGTCCCCTTTTTTTTCAATAGTCCCAGGGTCAATAGTTCAAAAACAAAATACCACGCCCTTTTTTCATCAATGAGAGGGTGGTTTCACGGTTCAAAAATTAAATAAATAATTCCTCCAGTAGTTTTGGACCGTTCGAGTCCACTTGTTGAGACGAGATTAGAAAAAAAAATTTTTTAATAATTATTAAAAATTCTCACCCATTTATAAAAAAAAATAGTTAAGGGAAGGAGTTGACTTAATGTCAGTAGCACGTAAATTCAGTTGGGGAAATTTGTAATAAATACTTTCGCGTGTGATCTTTCGTTTCCCGTCGTAAGGGATGAAAGGAAAGTCGCGCGAGACGAGTAGAAGCGAATTTCGCGTATGTGGTTGCGCACCGTGCGTATTGGATACGCGTACGCTCGCGTCGATCGCGGGTTCAACACTGACGCGTTCGGGTGCTTGGACGTTTAGTTCTCGGCGCTCCCGAGAAGCGTCGCGACGCCTGCCTCCCTCAGGCCGCACACTCGACCGTGACTCCCGTCACCGATGCCACAACACATACGTTCAGGAACCCTCGTATGTCAAACACGGGCCATCGGTCCAGATCATCTAATGCCTCGGTAATATAATACTCAGAGGCACAAAAGATATCGATCGCCAATCCCATCAATGGCATTCGACTTTTAAGTCACTTTTAGGTGTCCGAAATGCGACTGACCTGTTTTTCTGGGTAATCGGTTACGAAGTTTCCAATTTTTTTATCATAACGTATCCTCAGGACTGCCACCGGCTAATGTACATGAAAAGAGTGGAAAAGGTGAGTAGTTTGAGCTAAAAAGTCACTAAAAGAATTTGGGGATGAAAATGATGGTCATTGCTAGAATAAAGATCATAAAAAATGATTAGACAAATTGTAATTCATTTTATTTCAAGCTAAATAAACCTTTGACACGCAAAATTATTATTGTATTATATTATTATATTAATTATTATTATTATAATCAATGCAGTTAACATTCGAATTCAATATGAAATGCTTTAAATTCATAAAGTTTCAAGTGAAAATATTACAACTTTTAATAAATACATGAATTCCCTTACGAAAAGAAACTACTTTTCATTTCAAGTAGTATTGCTGATTCAAGCCCAAAAAAATGTGATTAGAAACAGTTACTCATTTTCGAGCAAATATATATGTCAGCTGACAATTTCAAAGTCACACTGAAAACAATACGGAAATGACTGAGCTGCGGATTGCTATAAAAATCTAATCTTTTGTTTGAATAAGAAACAAAAACTTACTCGCGAGATATTGAGTTTCTGAATAAAGGTAAAAACCTTTTGATCTAAAAAAGTGAACTGATTTCGAGGAAATCATCCAAGAATTTTAAGGATAAAATTTAACAGGTTTTGAAAATCGGTTTTCGGTAGCGATTGAAAATCGAATTTTCAATTTTTCGCAAAAATAAAAACTTGCTCCCGAGATATGCGGAAGCTGGATAAGAATAACAAGAATTTTATACAAACAAATTATTCTGTTCCAAAGAGAAAAAAATTTATTGACACGGTATCGCACTGAGATTTACGATTATTCGGTGAAAGGACTATAAAAAGAATGTTTTTTTTTCAATAAACAAAAATAATTTACAAAATATCATCAAAGAAAGATAAAAATTATGACTACGCTAAAATACTACACTAAAATTCTATGCTAAAATTTGAATTAGAACTTAAATTACTTTACTTAAACTTAAATTCTTTGATGCTTTTAATCTTTTCGAGAAAATGTTAGTTATCTAGTTCTGTACTGCTACTTTTGAATTGTTATTGTTTATTAAATTGATGAATTTCAATTGAAATATTGCAAAATAGTTCATTCTTAAATATTTCAATTATAATTTTTATTTATAATCATTTACGCAGGAAGTAATAAATGCTAATAAATACTTAATAAAAATGTAATTAACCGAATGCATTTTAAAGCAGGTAGTTTCTACACCTGAAGACGCAGAATCCCTCGGGAAGACAATATATTGTTTTTTAGAAGAAATTAGGCGACATGTATTTTTCTGATTTGAAAAAAAAAATCGTACGAAGTTCTGCATGTTTGAATGTTGTGCTTTGTTTGAAAAAAAGATTTTTTTTAATCCTCCATAACCTATGTTTTTACCAATTTCTTGTTAAATTTGCACTTTCATAAGGAAGACATTTTTTAAGTTTTATGTCGGCTAAATAACTTTTATCGCCAGAAGATTTTTTGCATAAAATCGAATTTCCTAATTTTTCTCGCAACATGTAGTCGCAAAAAGACTACTTGACGTGAAAAGTACTTTCTTTTCGTAAGGGCTATTCACCAAGGTGATTAATTTCCTACTTAAAAACACGAATTTTCGTCAAAATATATGAATTCTCAACCAAATAGTTGAATTTTCTACTTGGAAAGATAAATTTTCAACCAAAAAATGGAATAGTTCAATTTTCAGTTAAATCCATTAATTTTCAAAGAAAAAGAGAAGAATTAAAAGAAATAGTTTAGTTTTCAAACAAAGAGATGAATTGAAATAATAATATTAATAAAAAATAATAAATAATAATAATTGAAATAATAAATGTTCAACAAAAACACTACTTTTTAACAAATAAGATCAACTTTCAACCAAGTGGTTGAATTTCCAACTAAAACAAAATTAATTCTCTACGAAAAATCTAATAGTTAATATTTCAACCGAAAAAGATAAATATTGGAAAAAATATTTGGATCCTCAACAAAAGAGATAATTGATTTTCAACCAAACAGTTGAACTTTTAACCAAAAAAGGTGATATTTCTAACAAAATAGGTGAATTTTCAATAAAATAGATGTATTTTTAACAAAAACATTAATATTTGACCAAAAAACATGACTTTTTAACTAAATATGTGATTGAATTTTTAACAAAATGAATAAAGTTGTAACTAAATGGTTAAATTTCAACCAAGAAGATTAATTTTCTGCTAAAAAACGTGAATTTTCGACAAACTACAGAAAAAAACAGAATTTTCAACATAACAGTTCAATTTTGAAACACAGAGATGAAATTCAAACTGAATGATGAATCGTCTAACAGAAAAATTAATCTTCGACAAAATATTTGAATCTTCAACCAAAACAGATTATTAAATTCTAACCAAGAAAGATTGAATTTTTACCAGAAAAGAGATGAATTTTGAGCACAAATTTTCATTTCTGACCAAGAAAACTAAATTTTCAACTGAAGAGTTGAATTTCAAATAAAAAAGATTAAGTTTCTACCCAAAGACATAAATTCTTTACAAAAAAGATGAGTTAAAGGGTGGCAGTACAATCTCAAAGTCACACTGACCATAAATTGAAAGAGGCACGGCTGGGAGTTGCGAGAAAAGATGTAATCGTTAGTTTAAATAAAAACTGACTTCCGAGACATTGAAGTTCTGAATGCGGGTGAAAAAAAATTGTATCTCAAAAAGATAGCTCCCATAGTATGGGGACGCTGTATAAGAAAAATGAGGGTTTGATACCAAAGAATTGTTCTTTTTCGAGAAAATTTCAATATTCAATAAACAATAATAATTTCATGAAATATCGAGGCTGAAGGGGAGAAACAATTGTGTTACTACGCACAAATCCTAAGCTGAAATTTTAACTAAAATTTAAATAAAACTTTTCTTTATTACTATATTGACGTTTTTCCCACTAATCATAACGACAATTTTCTTGATTTTTATGTAATTTGAATTAATTGAAATTCAATACGATACTATGATATGCTCAAAATAAATGGATTCAACCATTAAACGTTACTTTGAAAATATTTTGTTTAAATATATTCAAACTATAGCCAAGTTTCACGATTATTGGAACCGTCACAATTACTGGCACACTTACCTGATTTCATTTTATAAGAATTTTTTTTTGCAATGAACCTATTCTTGGAAAAATGTTGGTTATCTAGTTCTGTACTGTTACCCTTCAGTTTTCAAAGTGAAAAGTGCAATGTTTTAGGCAAAAATTAATTTTTAAGCCCGTAAAGATGAATCTTCAACAAAAAAGTTAATTTTTTACCAAGAATGATGAATTATCAACCAAAAAGCTGAATTTTCAAACGGCTGTATTCAGGCCCAAATAGTCGCACTTTCAAGCAAAAGTGAGGAATTTTCAAAAAAAAAAAAGGTGAATTTTCGACCAAATAGTTAAATTTTCAATAAAATAATCGAAATTTCTGAAAAAAATATTATACTGCAACAAAAAAATAGTTGAATTTTCAATCAAGAAGACAAATCTTTTATAAGACAGTTGGATTTCCACCAAAATGTTGATTTTCAACAAAGAAAGATTACTTTTATACAAAAAAAGATGAATTTTCGAAATAAAAACAGGCATGATCAACAAAAAATTGAATGATTAATAAAAAGATATGAAAAAAAGTTGAATCTTCAATAAAATAATTAAAGTTTCAACCAAATAATAAAATTTTTACTCAAAAAATGTGAATTTTCAACCAAAAATATAATACTATACTTTTCAACTTAAAATAATTGACTTTCAAGCAAAAATAATTGGATTTTCGTATTTTAATATAGGGTTCTATTAATTCAGTTTGTATTTGAACAAAAAGAAAAAGTAGAAGTTTCTTGAAAATAGGAGGAAAAAGAGGAATTCTTTTTAAAAAAGGAAAGAGAGTGTGAAGTCTGATATTGAATAGCATTTTTATATCATGGATTACGGTAGATTTTATACATCGATTGATTAAATTTTCTTTTGTCTAAAATAAAATCTAAAATGAGATAGATTAAAATGACCGAAGTGGCCTTTTTCTTAAAAAAGTAATGATAACCCTGCGTATTCAATCAAGAGTTTCACCTTCCGGAATCTTTTTTTTTTTTTTATTAGTTTGTTATTTGAATTCAAAATTTTAGTGATTATGAAGAAAGGAGAAATTAGAATTATTAATGTTTGACCTAAGATAAAACAAAAGATGTCCCTTGTTATTGGGAGTAAACGAACATTTTTTGTTGAATTTTCAACAGAGATTGTCGAGCGGTTGATCACTCTTGAAATTAATGTATAAGACTTCCTGAAATCTTGGTGAAAGCATTGTGAAATCTTTCGAAATCTTGGAAATCTTTTAAATTTTTGTGAAATCTGGAAGTTTGGTTACCAATCAAAAGATAATGGATTAGAGTTTAACATTTTTAGGGTCAAAATTACAAAAGTTTTCAAAAGTACCATTTTTTTTTATTTTTAGATTTATCAAACAAGGTCTGATATCTGTGCTATTACTGTATATGAATATTTTCCAATGGGTGAGAATAGTTTGAAAAAGTATATTATGTTACAAAGAAATTAATGAAGAAATATTGTTTTTCGGGATTGGCACTATTTAGCTCATTTAAATCCAGTGTTTTTGTTAAAAATGTGAAAATAATTAATATTTAATTGCGATTAATCAAAAATAAATGCTCCTTGGCAATTATTTAAACAATTTTGATAAACAAAGTCACAGTTTGGATATTTTTTCCGGAATAAGCTCAATTTTTTGCGGAATCAACTAAGAATATCTTTCTGATGACTTCTTTCTATGATACATTGCATATTTACAAGAATTATTATTCATTTTAGGAATTTTCATTAACAAATTCAGAATTTGGCTATTTTTTTAAGAATATAAACAATTTATTTACGGAAACGACTAAGAATATCTTTCAGAAGACTCCTTACTATTAAACTTTTGCTGTTTGAAAAAATTTTTTAACTAATTAATAATTGTTGGGAACTTGGAAATATCACAACATCGAATTATCAGAGACATTATTGGTTCAAGTAACCATCAATCTTCGTCAATTTGGAAAGTATTATATCGAAAAGTTATCGCAAATACATTCTTAGTTTATTCCGCAAAAAAGGGCGCTTATTAGTTGCAAAATAGCCAAACTCTGAATTTGTTTATGAAAATTGTTTGAATCATTAATAATCATTGTAAATTTGCAAATTAACGTAGCAGAGAGTTATCAAAAAGGCAATCTTGTTTGATTCTGTTCAGAAAAATTGAGCAGGATTCACAGGACTTTATTGAATTTTAATGAATTTCATGAAACTTTAATAGGACACATGAGGTTCCAGAAGACTTCAAATTACTTAACTGGACTTGAATAATAAATTTTAAGTAACTAATGAAGACTTATTCATTTATTATTCTAAATTATCAAATTTTAATTAATGAAATACTAATGAAATTCTACTCTTTCAATTAGAGAAGTGAACCACCAAAGATTAGTAAATAATTAATTTTTCATCAAATTTTTTCGTCATTTGAACATCATGTTTTCAGTTTTTATTTTTAAATTTATTATAAAATTGGTTACTTGTACTTTTAGATGCTGATTACAAATACAAATTCATTTACATTTATAATGTATTCATGAAACCAAATTTATTTAACATATTATTTTAATAGTTATCATATTAATTTTAAATTTGTGCTATTCTAATATTTCAAATTATTCAAGTATTAGTGAAATTCATTAAAATCATTCAAATCTATTACTATTTAACATTAATGAAATCTTTGATCGATTCACATTTCTTTCAATGTAATACATGTCTTTTAATATTGTTTTATTCTGGAATTCGATCTAATTCTTTTTAATCCTGATTATTTTTGTGGTTTTTCAGAAACATAAAAATGTATCTTTTTTTAATTCATAAAGTGATTTTAATTCCGTGAAAAAACTGAAACGTCAAAAAAATTAGTAATTGAAAAATTTTGTTATAATTTTTATATTTTTTGGCAAAAATACAAATGTTTTTTCTCCCTTGACTGATATTTTACTTTGATACTAAAAAGAAGTTTTTACAAAAGGTTTCATACTATTTACTTCAAAATTCGGAAAAGTCGTCAAAGTAATCAATTACATAAAATTTCTGAGAAAAAATTAATATATAATAATAAATGATAATAGGAAATAATAATAAATTCTAGAGATGAAGATTTCAAATAATTAAATTTTTAATAATTTATTGTATATTTTAATTTTCAAATAGTTCTGTTTCAACGTTAAAAATGGTGATATAATTTTGTTTCAATTCGCTAACCTAATTTCAAGATCAAAGCTACCCATTCTTATAAAAACTTTTGAAAAATTCTTAAAAGTTTAGGATCCCCTATTAAAAAAATTTTCTGCATGTCCCAGGTTTTCCAGGATTTGTACATAACAATCATCTATTTAGATAAGAGTTATCTTGTCTCTCTCTTTCCAAAACAGGATTTTTAAATATAGCTTCTTCAAAATTTTAGACGGGTTTTACACTTCCCATTTTTAATAGAAATGATAATTTACATAAGGTAGTTGACGTGTTAAAAATATATGATATCTAAAATATATAGTTTTTCTATGATTTTAAGAATTAAAGTCATATGATTGATAATACCATTCAAAATTAAAGAATATTATTCTAATTTAAAAAATGGTGAAACTTACAAAAAAGATTTATTTTAACAATGTTTCTTGCAACTGCATTTTTTCTTACTATCGCTTGTTAACTTGCTTCGTAACAATTTTGATAAAATGGTTGGAATTCAGAAAATGATGGCTTCTTTTTTAGGAGAAAACATTCTCTATAACTGTACTGTTTCTTGATCGTAAAAGTTCTATGACTAAAATCAATACATAATTTTGTTTAGAGAAAACCTTTTTTAAACAAATAACTATATTGAAAAATAATTTACTTATTTTCAAAATTGGAACAATAGGGTTGTAGAGAATTTTTTCACCAAAAAATAGTTTTTCAAAAATCAGCAAGAAGCGGCAGTAAGAGAAAATTAAAATACGAGAAATATTATTAAAATAATTATTTTCTGTAAGCTTTAAACTTTTTTCATGAGAAAAATGTTTTTTTTTATAAGACATGACTGCTAAGATAATTTCGATTTCTAAAATTATAGAAAACTTTTTTTCCAGAGCCGTGATTTTTGGTACACCAATTAGCTAAAATCTTGAAAAACCTAAAAACCCAGTTATTATTTTATTTCAATAAGTAACCATTTAATCAACCCGAATCAGTATATTGTTGCAGGATATCGAAATGAATAATAATATTTGTTTGTCATAAGAATAATTTTGATTGGAAAAAAGTGTAACGCATTACCTTTTTATTATTAGTAAAAGCAAAATAATATTATTAATAATTTGATACCGTGTTACACATATTTTAAAATCAAAATTATTCTTATTTAAAAAAAAGTCACGGTATTTTGTGATATTGTAATAAATCATAAAAAGCTAATTACGAAAACAAGAGGAGTGGGGAGGGGTAAAAGAATTGGCCAAAGATGTTTTACGTAGTTTATGGATGGCCCCTAAGAGCAAAGAGTTTCCAAAATAAAAGATTCGCTCCCATTTTAAATTCTCCTTAAATCTCACAAATCAGACCGGAAGAGTGATGAGTGAATTCGTAGTCTCGAATTTCGAGGCAGCTGCAAGTCTGCCAATCTCTCAAGCAGGGAATCTCGTCTAACCTACATGGATATGTTATTTGGTTCTTCTTCCTTTCTCTTGACAAGAGCACCCGCATAAGCATTGACACTCTGTGTATCTCGTTTTACTAGTGTTATGAGCTCGCAGCACTTCCTCATGAAACCTCTTTGTCAATTTATGAGAAGGAGGAGCTCAATTCATCCAATGATTCAACATTTCCATCAATCTTATATTCCGAGCACACAAAATACACTCAAACAAACTCGAAAAAATTCTATCAGTATAATGTAGAAATTTGGAAGCAGTTATTGTAAGAAAATTTTTGTTCGTCCACATAGCAGAAATACAACGTAACCTCCATGATTATATACCTACAAACTTTAAAAAAAATTCCATACCACAGTCAACAACTAGGTCGAAATTGGCAAAACGTTCCACAGTGAGGAAAAAAAATCATTTTTTTTGGTTCAAAATAATGTACAGCCCACAAATATTTAGCGATTGGGATGAAACATATTTAAAAAAAAGCTGATAAAATTTCCAAGAAAGTCGTTGAGCCTGATTTTTTATTTAGTTTTTCAATGTTTTATATTTGACGTTCCCGGTGCTCATCAATAATAGAAAATTTGTTCTAATCGCTCACGTTTCATATATTCACTTTAGATAACGATATTCCATTATGATACAGTAAACAATTTTTTTATAATCAAATTATTTGTTGAAAGTGTATTTTCTATAATTTTTAATAATGTTACGTTTTTTAAAGTTATATTCCAAGAAATTTAGATGGTCACAATATCATATTGAAGAAAATTTCTTTTGAGATTATTTTTGTTAATAATCTAAACAAATGTAATAAAATAAAGTTTTCTTCTATATTAGTTTTTTTGTAAGGAACCTCATGATAATTTAAGCAACATCTTTAATTCGTTGATGAATTTTACGATTTTTAAACAAATTAATTGAAGAAATGCATCATTCGGGCATTTTTCGAAGGAAAAATTAGTTTTTTTTTCAATGCCAGTCCTTTTAATGGGGAACTTCACGATAATTTCAGCAACATTCAGAAGTAGTTCATAAATTGCATGATGTTTGTAAGCAAATATAATTTAAAAAACGCATAAATCGGTCACCGGTCTGCTGTTGCCTCCATTAATGCATTTGCTTATTATATTTGTTTTAAAAATCATCATTATCATGGACTTACTAATTAAAAAGACTGGACATCGAAAAAAAAACGATTTTTTCCGTCAACGAATGCCCGAATAGTACATAGTTTAACTAAATTTGTAAAAAAAAACATAAAATTATCAACAAATTATAAATGTTGCTTAAATTATCATGAAGTTCCCAATTAAAAGGACGGACCTCAAAAAAAAAAAAAAAAAACAATTTATCCATCGACAAATGCCCGAATAATGCATTTTTAAATTAAGTTTGTTCAAAGAAGACAAACAATTTATCATCGAAGTATGAGTGTTGCTGAAATAATCATGGACTTCCCAATCAATAGGACTGACGTTGAAAGAAAACGAATTTTTCTTTGACAAATGCCCGTATAATGCATTCTTTGATTGAATTTCAAAAAACATCAAATTAATTAACAAATTATAAATGTAGCGGAAATTATCGTAAAGCTCCCAATTAAAAGGACTGACATACAAAAAAACGAGTTTTTCCGTCGACAAATGCCCGAATAATGCATTTGTTAAAAAAATCATGAAATCTATGATCCAATTATGAATGTTGCTGAAATTATCATGAATTTCCCAGTTAAAAAGACTGACATCGAGAAAACGAATTTTTCCGTCGACAGATGCCCGAATAATGCATTTAATTATTAAATTTGTTCAAAAATATATAAAATTTATCAATTAATTATAAATTTTACTGAAATTATCATGAAGTTCCTAATTAAAAGAACTGGCATTGAAAATGACTAACTTTTCCGCCCACAAATGCCCGCATAATGCATTTGTATAATTTTTTTTTCTAAAAATCATGAAATTTATCAACAAATTATAAATTTTGCTGGAATTATCATGAGGTTCCTGATTTGAGAAAACTGACATTGAAGGAAATGAATTTTTCTGGCGACAAATTCCTGAATAATGAATGGGTTTAATAAATTTGTTTATAATATTAACAAGCATAATCCCAAAAGAAATTTTCTTCATTATAATATTGTTTTCATCCAATTTTTTTGCAATAAAACTTAAAAAAAAAGGTATATTATTTAAAATGATAGAAAACACACTTTCAACAAATAGTTTGTTTATAATTTTTTCTTCTCAACTTATCATGATGGAATATCTTTATCTAATGTAAATATATGAAACGTGGGCGATTACAACAATTTTCCTATTATTGATAAGCACCGGAAACATTAAATATAAATAATTTTCATTTTTTCGTCATAATTATTTATTTATAAAAAAATGAAAAACTAAATAAAAAATTAGCTGTACGTCAAAATTCTTAGACAATTTACTCTGAATTGGCCAACTGTTTCAGATCAACTTTTTTCACGCTAATTTGGAATCTCACTATTTCGAGAGTCAATTAAAATTTTGATTGAAACTGACATTTTTATATTATTTATCACAATACACAGTCGAGACTGTTTTAATTTGTTATCAGTGCCACTTTGGGATTGTCAATTGACATATCTAGGTCCTCGAAACTGGATAAAGTTTTCTAATGTCTTTTTCCTCTCTTGAAAAATTCTGTTTTTGGTCAATATAAATAATTTTTAGAAGATATTGTTACTATTTGCAAGCCTGTTAACTACCGAGCTCTTAAATTTTAATTATTCAATATTCGATGTTCAACGACTACTTTGGACAAACATTTTTTTTAAATAAGAAAAAAATCTGCTTCAGCCCGGATTTGAACCAGGAACGCCACTAAGTATGAGTGGAACGTTTTTGTTTATATTTTTTATTTTGCTTGCTATCTACTTTTGTATTGCCACCCTTAAAATGTTGTTTACTTTAGAGAAACGGTAAGATGCTCTTTTGGAGTATCTAATTGTCAAGAATAATTTTACTTTCATTTATTTTAATAATAAATGTTCTTTATTATGTAACATTATCTAAATTCTATCAAACAATTCCTAAAACTTTTAAAAATGATGAGAATGTCGGGGAAAATTATATATATTGAAGTCATGTTGATATTGCAATAATAAATTTAAAATAAAAAATCTGCCCGGTGCGCGGGCTCATTCTCATCACGCGCTATGTGCGCGCCTCGCAAGTTTGAGCGCGCCTAGGGCGCGCGACTGTTGGTTCTCGCACTTCGCGCTCGGTCATTGTATTTTCCCAACTTTTAAAATTAAAGGTCAAAGAATCAACAAATATAATTTGGTGATTATGAATTATCTTTTGTTAAAGCTCCTTCGGCTTTAACGAACACGTTCTCATCACGTGTCTCGTGCTTCGCACTCGCTTTTATCGAAAATGCGAACTTTTCTACATTATTTTGAACTTTATTATGTCAAATGTATATTATATTTATTTCTCTACCTCGGTCTGGGGCTGCTTATTCAGATCTTGCAAAATAATTTACACATTTTATTTTTCATGAGGCCGAATTCATTTCCAATCGGGCAGGCTGTGCGAGCTCAAGTCACAGAATCGTTTAAATGTTAATTTTCAACTAAATAGTAGAATTTTGTACCAAAATAGTTGAATTTTCAACCCTAAAAGGCGAATTTTCTAAAAAAATTGTTAAATTTCCAACAAAATAATTAAATTTTCAAGCAAATAATGAGAATTGTTTACTAAAAAAGATGATTTTTTAACCAAAAATATAATTGTAGACTTTTGAACCCGAAATAGTGAATTTTCAACAACAAAAAATCAATTGTTAACACAAAAAGATGAATTTTAAACAACATAATTAAATTTTTTTTAAATAGTTTCATTTTCAACGAAATAGTGGAATTTTCGACCATAAAATATGAATATTCAACAAAAATGTTAATTTTCAACTAAATAGTAGAATTTTGTACCAAAATAGTTGAATTTTCAACCCTAAAAGGCGAATTTTCTGAAAAAATTGTTAAATTTTCAACAAAATAATTAAATTTTCAAGCAAATAATGAGAATTGTTTACTAAAAAAGATGATTTTTGAACCAAAAATATAATTGTAGACTTTTGAACCCGGAAAGGTGAATTTTCAAAAAAAAAAAAAAAATTAAACCAAAAAAGATTAATTTTAAACAAAATAATTAAATTGCTTTAAAAACAAGTTTTATTCTCAACCAAGTAGTGGAATTTTCAAGTCAAAAAGACGAGTTTTTTAAGAGCAAAGTTGAGTTTTTAACAATAAAGTTTATTTTCAACCAAGAAAAATGACTTCTAACAAAAAAGATGAGTTTTCTACCTTAAAAGACGAATGTTAAACGAAACAGTTGAATTTTCTACCACCAAAGGTCCCTTTTAACTAAGTAGAAGTTGAATTTTGAACATAATAATTTAATTTTTAACTAAATAGTTGGCTTTCTTATTGGATTCTATTAATTCAGTTTGTATTTAAGCGAACGAACGAGAAAAAGGGGAATTTTCTTGAAACCAGGGGGGAAAATGATTAATTCCTAAAAAAGGGGGAATATTGAAACAGTATTAATATTAATAATATATTAATTTTAATACAATTTTAAAACAATAACAGATTTCGAACTATTTTTTGACACTGAATGTTTGTTTCTTTTTAGCGAAGAAGATCTTCAGCTTCAGCGATTGATGGAACGATCGGGATGCACAGAAGCGAAAGCAAAATTGCGAATCGCCGCACAAATGTCCCTGGACAAAAAGGCGGATATGGCAAATTTCGTTATCGAAAATTCGAGCAGCGACCGTGACACTCGTGAGCAAACTATAAGAGTAATCAGCGTTATCAGGAGTTACCGGCAACACTGGAAGATAAGAATTTTCGTAGGTTTTTGCTGCACAGTCTTACTGGCTGGTGCCTATTGGTTAAGAAACAAGTCTATCAAATCTGTACCCGCAGTTGCATAAAATAGCTTATTCTGATTGCTATCGCGTTTTCGCAGAGCGCAACGTGTGTTTTCTCTCGACGTTGAACTTCGAGAAAAAAAAAGATTCCATTTCTTTACTATAACAGTTTTTATCACGAGAATTAGGACTTTATTCATTCCTATTTTTTTATAGTCTTTGCTATCACTTTAGTATAAAGTACATAGCTCGAGGATTTTTATTTTTAAAAAGATTTCGCTTGTTTTCGATCGTTTGACAGATTTCATGTGAAATCGGACAGTCTGACTTTGGTGATATCACGAAATTGTTTGGGAATGAAATATATTGTTTTTCGAAGCAAAATATTATACACGTATTTTTTGTTTTGCACCAAAAAATACTTGAATGTTCAGGTGAATTATCAAAAATTATCGAAAATTTTCTTTAAAAAGTCTTATCTTGGGAACAAATTGACATAATTTAATTTTGTTTGCAGCAGCTTTTGGTGTGATCTGCACTCTTTCAAATCCATTGTAGAATCTTAAAAATTTGCCAAAATTACAAAATTGGTGAATATTTTCCAGAAAAAAACAAAAATTTCAAATTACTGAATAAAATAAAACTACTGAAAATATTTAGTAACGAGATCGAAATATTCCGAAAGTAAAAGTTAAAAACTGTTCAGTTTTTATCCAAAGAATATGAATTTTCAACAGAAAAGTTCACTGTCAACCAAATAGTTGAATTTTGGACTTAAAAGGCCGAATTTTCAACAAAATAGTTAAATTTTCTATGAAAATAGTTTAATGTTTAATCCAGAAAGACGAATTTTCTACAAAACAATTAAATTTTTAACCAGATAATCTGAATTTTCATAAAAAAAGTTCATTTTCAACCAACTAGTTGAATTTTATACCAAATTGTTCATTTTTCAAGCCAAAAAGATGAATTTGTAACAAAATAGATGAATTTTATACAAAATTGTTTAATTTTCAAGCCAAAAAAAGACGAATTTTCTACAAAACAATTGATTTTTCAACAAGAAAATCTTAATTGTCATCTGAAAAGTTCATTTTCAACCAAATAGTTGAATTTTATACCAAATTGTTCATTTTTTAAGCCAAAAAATAAGAATTTTCTACAAAAAAATTAAATTTTCAACAAAAAAGTTGGTTTTCAACCAAATAGTTATAATTTTTCACCAAAAAATATGAATATTCAACAAAAAAGTTAATTTTCATCCAAATAGTTGAATTGGCAACCTAAAAAGCCGAATGTTCAACAAAATAGTTAAGTTTTCAATTAAAATATTTGATTGTTTAACCCAAAAAGACGAATTTTCTACAAAAGAATTGAATTTTTAACCAGAAAATCTGAATTGTCATCTGAAAAGTTTATTTTCAACCAAAGAGTTAAATTGTATACCAACTGGTTAATTTTTCAAGCCAAAAAATACGAATTTTGTACAAAACAATTGAATTTTCAACCAAATAGTTAGAATTTTTCACAAAAAAATATGAATATTCAACAAAAAAGTTAATTTTCATAAAAATAGTTGAATTCGCAACCTAAAAAGACGAATGTTCGACAAAATAGTTAAATTTTCAATGAAAATAGTTGAATGTTTAACCCAAAAAGACGAATTTCATACAAAACAATTGAATTTTTAACAAAAAAGTTATTTTTCAATTAAATAGTTGAATTTTCTACCAAAATTTCACCTTTGAATTTTTGTTGGTTAATATAATTTTAGAAAAATTCAGTTACAAATTTTAATTTTTTTAACTGAATATTATTTTTTCAGTTTAAAATTTAACTATTTTCATTAAATGTTCACCTATTTTGTTGAACATTCGTCTTCTTTACTTGAAAATTTAACATTTTGGAAGAAAATTCTACTATTTGGTTGAAAATGAACTTTTTTTAATGAAAATTAACATTTTTGGGTTGAAAAGTCAATTGTTTTGTAGAACATTCATCTCTTTTGGTTGAAAATTTAACTGTTTTGTTAAAAAATTGTTGTTTTTTATCGGTTGAAGATTCATCATTTTAATTGAAAATCTATCTCTTTAGGTTGAAAAGTTAACTTTTTTGTTGAAAATTGTTTTTTTTTTTGTTGAATATAATTTTTTTAACTGTAAATTGAACTATTCCAGTTGAAAATTGAACTATTTTATTGAAATTTCATGTACATTTGTTCACGTGTTTTGATTGAGGCTTAAACTATTTCGTTGAAAGTTTATCCTTTTTGGATACATTCGACTGTTTTTTATTTAAATTAAAATATTTTTTGGTTTAAATGTCAACTATTACATTTTTTGTTAAAAATTCATCATTTTTGGTTGAAAATTCTATTACTTGGTTGAAAGTTAAACTATTTTTTTAAAAATGCATGTTTTCGTTGCAGATTTATCATTTGAATTGAAAATCTATATTTTCGGTTAAAAATTTAACTATTATGTTGAAAATTCGTTTTTTTTATTGTTGAAAATTAATTTTTCAAGCTGATAATTGAACTAATTCAGTCGAATATTCCATCATTTTATTTAAAAATTCGTCTCTTTTGTTAAAAAATATTTCTTACAACTGAGAATTTAATGATTTAACTTTTAGTTGAAAAATTAGGGGTTTCAGTTGAAAATTCATGTATTTTGTTGAAAATAAACTTTTTAGTTTGAAATTCAACTATTCCAATTGAAGATTTATTATTTTAGTTGACAATTTATCACTGTAGTTGAAAATTTATCGATTTTGTTGAAAATGTATCTCTTTGGTTGAAAATGATTTGTTTATTAAGGAAAATTTTACCATTTTATTGAAAATTCATGTACTTTTGGTTAAGAATTCATCTTTTTTTGTTGAATATTCTATTACTTGGTAGAAAGTTAAACTCTTTAATTAAAAATGCATGTTTTTCGTTGAAGATTCATTATTTTAATTAAAAATCTATATCTTTGGTTAAACATTTCACTATTATGTTGAAAATATATTTTTTTTGTTAAATTAATTTTTTAAACTAAAGATTAAACTAATTCAGTCGAATATTTCATCATTTCAGTTAAAAATCCGTTTCTGGTTAAAAAATATTTTTTACAACTGGAAATTTAATGATTTAATTTTTAGTTGAAAAGTTATGTTTTTAGTTGAAAATTCGTCTTGATAGAAAATTAATCTTCTTGGTTGAAAATTCAACTATTCCAGTTAAAGATTCATCATTTTTGGTTGATGATTTTTTTTTTAGTTGAAAATTGAACTATTTGGTTGAAAATTGATCTTTTTTAGTTGAAAATGCATGTATTTTGTTGAAAATTCGTCTTCATAGAAAATTAATCTTCTTGGTTGAAAATTCAACTATTCCAGATAAAGATTCATCATTTGTGTTGAAAATAATCTTTTTAGTTTAAAATTCAACTATTCCATTTGAAGATTTATCATTTTAGTTGACAATTTATCACTTTAGTTGAAAATTTAACTATTTTGTTAACAAGTTCGTTTTTATTTTTGGTTAAAAATTGATATTTTTAACTGAAAATTTAACTGTTCCATTTTTTGTTGGTAATTCATCTTTTTTAGTTGAATAGTCATGTATTTTGTTGAAAATTCGTCATTTTTGATAAAAAATTCATCTATTTTATTGGAAATTCAACTATTTTGTTAAAAATTCATCTATCTTGTTGGGAAATTGAAGGATTTTAAATTGAATTTAATATAGTATTCTCAATTATTTTAGTTAAAAGAATATATTTTCCTATTTTCGTGAAATTTTTTATCAGTTTTTCTTTTTTAAATTCCAAAAATAGGATATTTCTCAATTTTCTAGTATATTTGGTAAGTATATGTGATTTTAGCTTCTTCAAGACATAAAACTAAGAATGTTTAAAAAGGAATTGATATCTTGACATTTTTTCATATTATGACAAATTTTTTATAATAAAATATTTTATTATAAAAGATTTTTCCTTGGAAAATAATAAATTTCAGTTCCAAATAATTCCTTGATATCACCAGAGAATGCCTGATTTAATCAAAAATCGGTATTTTAATAAATTTCTATTGAATTGTGAAAAGCTTGAGAACGCATAACGTATAAATATGCATAGATGTGTAAATAATTAAGAAATGTGCTCAAAAAATGATATCAGCACAAGGTAATGTTTTACCTTTCTAGAAATGTGATCGATGTTTAATTTTGAAATATAAATATCAAAAGTCTGTCACTACCCCAAAGTACCTCGAACTTGCACAAAATTCGGGACAATTCGGGACGAAAACCCGAAGATTTTTATTTCTACGATTTAAAATGTTCTTCCAGATTTCTAAATGTAGTTTACATTTTTTTATATTAAATGATCTCATGCTTATAGTGTGGAGGTGGGAAAATCCTCTATTCTTGTAAGCTATAAAACATGAGCAATTTATTGGGGGTATGTTTGGATGAAATAAAAGATAAGTTTGGAAGGAATAAGAGAGTATATTCAACTGTTTTTTATTTTAAATAAATTTTCTTTTTTTGAAAATTCAACTATTTTGTTGAAAATTCATGTTTTCGGCTCGAACATTCAACAATTTAGTAGAAAATTCAAATAGTTGTTCGAAAGTTGAACTACTTTGTTAAAGATTATTTTTTTACTTGCAGATTCATCATTTTAGTTGAAAATTCATTTCTTTTGTTTGAAATTGAACTACTTTGTTGAATATTCGGTTTTTTCATGCTTGAAAATTTTAATTTTTTAACCGGAAATGTAACTAACTATGTTGAAAACTCAAGTTTTTGGCTGAAAATTTAACTATTTGATGGATAAATCATGTATTTTGTTGAAAATTCGTCTTTCTTGGTAGAAAATCAATAATTTTTGCTAAAAATTCAAATTTTAAGTTTGAAAATTAATCTTTTTTAGTTGAGGCTTCAATTATTTTGTTGAAAATTGGTTGTTTTTTATTATATTCAACAGTTTTTGGTTTAGAATTAAAATATTTTTTGGTTGAAATTATATAATAAAATAATAATGAAGTTTTAAACAATTTCATTTTTCAATGAATTTTAAACGCTAATTTTCATGCTTTTTATGTAATCTAAATTGAAATTCCATTTAATTATAATAATAAATATAATTATATTATTAATTATTTTACATTTTTTCTTGAAAGTGCATCTTTTTTTGTTGAAAATTTAACTGTTTGGTTGAAGATTAACTTTTTTGTTGAAATTTAATATGTTCAGGTTGAAAATTCAACTTTTTTGTAGAAAATTTGTCTTTTTGGTTAAAAAAAATTAAACAATTTTGGTAGAAAATTCGATTTTTTTATTGTAAATTAATTTTGTGAAGTGATAATTTAACTATTACATTTTTGGATAAAAAGATATCTTTTTTAGTTTAAAAATTCAACTAATTGATTACAAATTTATGTATTCCTTTGAAAATTTGTTTTGTTTGGTAGAAAATGAATGTTCTTGGTTTAAAATTCATCTTTTTGTTTGAAAATTCAATTATTTGGTTGAAAATTAAACTGTTTTGTAAAAAGCTCATCTTTTTGTCTTGAAAATTCAACATTTTCGATTATATATTTCCCCCCCTAATTTACTGCTTTCTTGGTTGAAAATTCAACTGTTATCGAAAATTCGTATTTTTGATTTAAAACTTCATCTCTTTCAGTAGGAGTTTCATCTTTTTTGGTTAAAAATGCAACTGTCTGGTTAAAAATTAATCTGTTTCAATGAAAAATTAACTTTTACACAAAATTATGTCTTTTTTGGAAAATTCGTCGTTATTGGTTATATTAGACTGTTTTTGATTTAAAATTAAAATATTTTTTGGTTCGAATATCAACTATTACATTTTTTGTTGCAAATCATCTTTTTAGGTTGAAAATTCAACTCATTGGAAGAAAGTTGAACTACTTTCTTAAAATACATTTTTTTGGTTTATGAGTCATCTCTTCGTTGAAAATTTGGGTTTTATTGGTTAAAAATTAATTTTTAAACTGAAAATTGAACTATTTGGTTGAAAATTCAACTTTTTGGTTGAAGATAAACTTTTTTGTTGACATTTAATACTTTCAGGTTGAAAATTCAAAAGTTTTGTAGAAAATTAGTTTTTATTGAAAATTAATTTTTTAAGGTGAAAATTTATATAATTTGTTAAAAATTCTTATTTTTTGGTAGAATATTAATCTTCTTGGTTGAAACTTTAACTAATTGGTTAAAAATGTATGTATTTTCTTGGAAATTAATCTTTTTGGTTGAAAATTCAGCTATTTGGTTAAATATTTATATATTTTGTTGAGAATTCATATTTTTTAGTAGAAAATTAATTTTCTTGGTAAAAAATTCATCTTTTTGCTTGAAAATTCAATTCTTTTGCAGGAAGCTACTACTTTCTTAAAAATTAATTTTTGTTGTTGTTGAAGATTCATAATTTTAGTTAAAAATTCGTTCTTTTTGTTAAAAATTAATTTTTTTACTGAAAATTCAACGGTTTGGTTAAAAATGAACTTTTTTGTTGAAAATTCATACTTTCAGATTATATTTTCATATTTTTCTCTATTAAGTAAAAATATTAAAAAATTAATGGGTACATATTTGGATGAAATAAAAGATCAGGTTGGAAATAATAAGAAAGTAATTGAAATCAGACACATATTTATTTGGTTAGCCGATGTAATGTACATGTTTTTTAAATCTACTTAGAATCGGCTTTGAACTATCACTTCTAGGATTTTAAACCTAAGATTCCTTACCTCTTACCAAATGTCTTAATCGACGCAATAAGTACCTAATTTATTAAAATATCACTATCTTATAAGAATATTTAACTTATCTATCGATAATGGAAGTATAAAAATTCTTTCTATGAAATATCAATCCGAACAAAATATTATTTACAGTGTTGCGTACAGAACAATCTTTTAAATCTTCCCTTATTAAATTGTACAACCCATTTTTTACGCAATTAACCTGCGTATATTTTGTCTACTATAATTTTGTTAAAGTAATGTTTACCTGGAAAGCGATTTAACAACTTTGCTAACAACGTTCTTTGGATATATCACTTTTTTATCGCAAACTCTTTTTTTTTATCGCAAATGCTTTTTTTTAAGAAAGGAAATGAATTGTAAATAAATTTTTGCGGATTCTTCTGATACCTAGAGTTTTTTTTTTGTTTTTTTTTTAAAGCTGCAAAATCTTTTAGAATTTACTTGAGTATTCCACAAGTCACGGTACAATTTATTATTCTGGTACATAGAATTCAATAAAATGTAAACTTCATTTGTGGAAATAAAAAAAATTGCAACTGATGTCCAAAATTCTATTTTAAAATCGATAAGTAACTTAATATTTAATAACAATTTTTTAACTTTTTAAATCCGGTGAAAATAAGAAAATAAAATCATTTAGTCACTCAAATTAGACAATCAAAATTCTGTCAGTTCTTAGTTTATTCGCGGTTCTCAATATATTTTTCCCGTCGTTGAAATTTTAAAAAAAATCTTACTGCTAAATGAACAAATCTAGATGTCATCGTATCTGTTCTTTTTTCAAAATAATAAAAAAAAAATTAGGTCACAAATATTTTTTAATGAAATTTTGAATTCATATTATTATTTCCTTTCCGAGAAAAATATATAAGAATTGTTTTCTTACTAAAAATTTGAAGCATTCAACATCAGAAACCCAATTACCGGTGATATCACTCAGAGTATCTAATCGACGGATAATTTTAAATTTAAAAGAATTCAAAACATTTTAAAAGATTTCGAACAGGGAATTTGGGAAAAGAATTATAATTTCGAGTTGGAACATCAGATTATTTTTAGTTACAAGAATTACAATTCTGAATTGGAACAAAGAATTTTTCTAAAGAATTATAATTCGGAATGTGAATAGATTTTTTTTTTAATTCCAAAATTCCCGTTGTGTCAAAAATTCTCTGTTTTAAGTCAAATAATAATTCTTTACTGAAATTCCCTGTCCTAAAGTCTAAACTATAATTATTTACGAAAATTCGCAGTTTTTACATAGTTCTTTCTCTAAAATTTGAAAAATAAAGCTTCAAATTATGACAAATTTTTATTTGCAAAAAAAACAACAGAATTTTTTAATTCAAACAAATTCTGACTTGGAACAGGGATTTTTTTTGTAAATTCCAGTTTTTATAAGTCAAAATTAAAATCATTTTCCAAAATGTCCCTTTCCATGTAAAAAAAATACCTGCCCTAAAGTCAAAATTATAATTCTTTACTGAAACAAGTTATCCGGTCAGGTAGACACCCTGTCTTTGTTGTTGGAAATTCCTGATAAAAGATTGAATTTTCAAATGATAAAATCACCCAAAAATCCCACACACTTTTATTATCGCGAGGTGCTGAAAATAATTGATAATTCTGACCAATTACCCATGTTCTGTGCGATTTTCACTCTTATAGAATTAGCCAGGAATCTGTTTTCAAACTAATAATATCGTATACACTATACAGAATTATAGTAATTCTAGAACTAGATATAATATGTAGTTAACAGGATTTTTTCTTAGCTTCGAGCTTGAACCATAAATTGTAAAAATAAGCAAAAATAGGAAAATATGGCAAATCACTTCAACGATATGTCAATCGCGAAAATCACAAAGATGAAATCTAGCCTTTCACAAGCGAGAGCTAGTTTTTTGTTTGGATTCATAATCTTTGTAAATTTTTTAAGTTTTGAAAAGTAAAATTGTGAAATTCCTAGGACCCAATATTTGACCAGTTACACTTTTTTCCAACGTTTTCTTTAATTTTATTTATTCAAGTGTTTAAGTAATAAATCCTCTTCAATTTTTCTGAGTTATCCAAAAATAAACATTGTAAATCCTTTCCTTCAATGAAAATTTCGCTTTTTCGCATGATTGTGTTGTAATACAATTGTTCGTACATATTCTCATTTTAAAGTATCTATGGCAATTTTTAAGAAAATGATGAAATTAATAAGATTCACAGAAAATGAATTTTTTCGCGAAAAAAGTACAAAAAAGCGAGAAGGCAATTAATAATTTAACATTCTAATAAATAAAATGCAAAAAAAAATAGTAAAAAAAGTGCAGGTAGCGAGAATCGAGCCCGCGTCTTACGGCTACAAACCCGGGTCTTTTTTCTCGAAACGGCCAAATATTGGATTCTAGGACCCTGAAAAGATTCTTTTTTTAAAGAAGGAAAATTTATTGAAGGACTGGCCTAAGTTCCTGGGTCATTATTGGATAAGAAACTAAGGGAGCTGTTGGTCCGGATATTGAAAGGGGCAAATTCGCTGATTGCTGATTATTTGGTGGTTGGTTGGTTTGCTGAGGTCCGGAACCACTCATAGTGATGGTTTGCTGGGCCATGGTGACAATCGGTGGAGGAATGGAAACTGGAGCCATGGAGACGGCGGATATGGAAACTGGGGCAACAGTTGCTAGACTAACTGGAACTGTGGCCACACTAGCTGTGACGGTGCGAAGGGTTCCGGCAGCAACGGCAGCGTTCACCATTTGCTGAGGCGTGGGTGCCTGCGATGGTGGGACAGTATTTGTTATTGTAACTGCCGGAACCGTAACAGCAGTCACGTTTGCCGTACGCTGTCCATTCATCCGTAACTGAGCATTCTGGTCCAGCAGAAACTCGTTAGTAGCTGTCAAGTCGCTGACCTGGAAAATTAAATTTCAAAATCAGAATACGTCTTCAACAGGAGAAGGGGGATCTGCAGTTTAAAGTGGATTCCAAACCATCAGAGCCGAAAAACTTAATTTTCAAAAATACCTGATTTTTCCCTGACTAATTTTTTATTTTCACTTAAGATTAATATTTTGAAAACATAATTCTAATCTTGTAACATTTTTAATATGGAATCTTTTATAAATGGAAGAAAACCATTTTAAATTTAAACTTGAATTTTTAATTTATTACCGAAAAAGTGACTAATTTCTAACTTCTTTTGAATTTAAAATAATTCAAAGGAATTCGATTCATAAGACTTCAAAACAAACTTAAATTCACGAGGATTCAAATGAAGTGGAAATTTTGTTTAAATGCAAAAAATTATTTTAGTAAAACTGGAATTAGTTTAGAGGAATTTAAAGAAAATGAGCAAAATTCATAAAAATTTAAGGTGAAATTAAAAAAAAAAAAAAAAATTAATTAAATTCAGTAAATCTGAAATTAGCTTAGAAAAAATGAAGAGAATTAAAAAGATGATGAAATGCGTAAGAGGGAATTTAAAAAAATCAAGAGAATTCCGAAAAATTCAAAAGAATTCGATTCATAAGACTTCAAAACAATCAAACTTAAATTCATGAGAATTCAAATGAATTGGAAATTTTGTTAAATACAAAAAATGATTTCAGGAAAACTGCAATGAATTTAGCGGAATTTAAAGGGAATGAGCAGAGTTCGGTCAAATTCATAAAAATTCAAGGTAAAAAAAAATCAAGTGAAATGAACAAAATACAAAAATATGAAAAAATTAATTAAATTCAGTAAATCTGAAATGAGTTTAGAAAAAAAATGCGTAAGAATTCAAGGTGAGTTTGAAATACTTCAGGGAATTTTAAAAAAATCAAGAGAATTCCGAAGAATTCAAAAGAATTCGATTCATAAGCCTTCATAACAATCACACTTAAATTCACAAGAATGCAGATTGAATTGGAAATTTTGTTTAAATACAAAAAATGATTTCAGTAAAACTGGAATGAATTTAGAGGAATTTAAAGAAAATGAGCAACAGAATTCGATAAAATTCAAGGTGAAATTGAAGAAAAAAAATGAAGTGAAATGAAAAAAAAAAAATTTAGTAAATCTGAAATGAGTTTAGAAAAATTCAAGATGAAATGCGTAAGAATTCAAAGTGAGTTTAAAATACTTCAGGGAATTAAAAAAAAATCAAGAGAATTCCGAAGTATTCAAAAGAACTTAAAGAATTCAGGATAACTTATTAACAAATTCACGGTGAATTCCAAATGAAATCGAATGAAATTGCAAAAAATATTTGAAAATTTCATCAAATTTTGTAAACCCTACGAAATCCCTCACTTGTTTGAAAAAATTCATTGAAATCTTATAAAATCCCGTGGAATCTTTTTAAATATCCTCAAACCTGTAAATACCTTGAAATATTTTTATTAAAATACCGCAAAATATTTTAAATCCTTTGAAATACCTTGAAATTATTAAAATCAAATAAAAATTCCTTTTAATCTTTTAAAATTCCCGAAAATACTTCAAATTCTTTGAAATCTTTTGTGAAATACCTTAAAACTTTTTTAAATTCTTGAAAATGCCATGGAATATTTTAAAATATCCTAAAATATTTCAAATCGTTTGAAATCCCATTAAATTACTGAAATCAATTGAAAATTCCTTAAAATCTTTTAAAATAACCTAAAATATTTCAAATCCTATATAAACTTTCAAAATCCCTTGCAATTTTTTTAAGCTCCTGAAAATCCCTTTGAATTTTTTAAAATACCCTAAAATATTTTTCAAAGCCTTTGACATTTTTTGAAATTCCTTGAAGATTTTTAAAGCTCTTAAAAATTCCATCGAATTTTAAAAAATACCTTAAAAACCATATTTTCAAGATTTGGTCCCTATGATACCCTATTTGCAGTCCTTAATGGAACTTTAAACAATTTTATAATATGATTGAAGCTTCCGAGAGTCAGGGATTTTGAGACAAAAATAGCGAAAATCAGTGAATTTCTGTAAGAACTATAAAAAATAATCAGGGTCACCATTAGTCACTTTTATGCCTCAAATCACTTTTAGTCACTTTTTAAAATGAAAAGCTCACATTCGTCATTTTTTTCAATAAATTAACTTATGGGGTTTTAATGTTTTTTGGTATTTTCAAATCTTCTAAGGCATTTTCAAGAGCTTTTAATTTGGAATATTTTACGGAATTTTAAAAATTTTCAAGGAATTTTGTATTCATTTAATTAATTTTGAAGGAATTTCAAACGTTTGAAATATTTTAGGATAATTTTCTTGAATTTCGGAAAATATAGAACGATTTTACAGGATCTATAAAGTTTTTATATATTTTTAAAGGTTTCACAGGATTTCATAAGATTTTCGAGCATTTCAACGATTTTAAAGGATTTTAAAGTTTTTTAACATTTTCCAAGATTTCAGGAAATATCATAATAGAATTTCACGTGATTTTTTAATACTTTAAAGGATTTAAAAAAATGTTATTCACGAGAAGAGTTTCCAAGATTTAAAGATATTTGACATTATTTTTTGGAATTCACCGTGCATTCTTATTAATTTAGCCTGAATATTTTTAAATTCTTTGGAATTCTTATAAAAAAAAAAAAATAATTCACTTGAATTCTTCTAAATTTACTCAATTCTACTCAATTCAATGGCTTTTTTTGAAAGTTGAAAAGTGTTTATTTTTTAATTGATCCTCAGGATCAATTGATAAAATGATCAAAGGATATGAAATATTTTAAAGCATTTTTTCAAATTCCTTGGCATTTGCAAGAGCTTTACAAAATTTCAAGAAATTTCAAAAGGTTTCAAAGGATCTGAAGGGATTTCGAAAGATATCAAAGGATTTGACATATTTGAGGAAATTTCAAAAGAGTCTCAGAAATGTTGTATTATTTATTTAAAAATTTTCAAGGGATTTCCAAGTGTTTTAATAATTTTAAGGGATTTAACCAAATTTGCATGCCGTTTTAAAGAATTTAGGAAGATATGGAAGTATTTTACAGGACCTATAAGGTTTGAAGATATTTTAAAAGATTGCAAGGGATTTTATAAGATTGGAAGATTTCAATGATTTTATGGGGGTTTAAGAGCTCTCAAGGTATTTTAATAATATTTCCAGGATTTCAGGAATTATCACCAGATTTCATGTAATTTCACAGGATTTTATAATATTTGAAGGGATTTCAAAGAATTTATTCACAAGAAGTGAGAGATTTCGTAAGGTTTCAAAGATTTCAAGAGATTTTCAAATATTTTTTGCAATTCATTTGGAATTCATCCTGAATTATTATTAATTTATCCTGAATTCTTTAAAAAAAATTTGAATTCTTCCAAATTCACTCAATTCTACTCAATTCAGTGGATTTTTAAAAAGTTTTTGTTTAATTCATTTTGAAGTTTTTAAAACTCACCTTAAATTCTTAGGAATTCGTTCCAATTCTTTTAAATTCACTTTGATTTTTCTAAACTCATTTCAAAGTTACTCAAATCAATGATTTTTTAAATATTTTTTATGTCTTGAATTCACTTGATTGTTTTTTTAATTCAGTTTGATTTTTTATATACTTAAATTACTCTAATTTATCCTGAAGTCTTTTAACCTCACCTTGAATTCTTAGGCATTTAATCAAATTCTTTCGATTTCCCTTGCATTTTGCTAAGCTCATTTCAAAGTTACTGAATTGAATAAAGTTTTTTCATATTTTTAAATTGTTTTCAATTATATTGATTTTTTTCCATTCACTTCAAATTTGTATGCTTATCATCGAATTATTCTAGTTTCCCTTCAATTCCTCTAAATCCATTCCAATTTGACGAAAATCAATCGAATTTTTTTAATTTAAAATTGTTTTCCAATTCATTTAAATCCTTTGGAATCCATTCAAATTATTGAAATCTACTCAAAATTCCTTGTAATATTTGAAAATACCCTAAAATATTGCAAATCCTTTGAAAAATTGTGAAATTCCTTGAGACGTTTTAAAGCTCTTGAATATTCCTGGGAAGTTTTAAAAATACCCTAAAACCTTTTAAATTCTTTGGAATTCCTTTAAAACCCCTACAGATGATTTAAATCTATTAAAAATTCTTTTATTATTTTTAAATACCCTAATTCTAAAATATTTCAAATCATTTAAAATATTTTGAAATCCCTTGAAACTTTTTAAGGCTCTTGAAAATTCCTTGGAATTTTAACCTAAAATCTTTGAGATTTTTTTTAATCTTTGGAAATACCTTGAAATATTTGAAAATCTTTGAAATCCTACGAAATCCCTCGATTCTTGTGAATAAATTCCTTTAAATAGATTAAAATATATTTAAATCCCGTGAATACATAAAATCTTACGATGTTTCCTGAAATCATGAAAAATTTATTAAAATACCTTATGAACTTTTAAAATCTCTTAAAATCATTGAAATCCTCGGATATCTTACAGGATCTTTACAAATCTTTCAAAATATACTAAAGCATTATAGGTCCTATAAAATCGTTCCATATCAGCATAAATTCTTTAAAACTCCGTGAAAATTTGTTCAAATTCTTAAAATCATTAAAATCATTGGAAATTGCTTTAAAACTTTGTAATCTCTTGAAAATACCTTGAAATCTTGTCAAATACCCTAAAATATTTTTAATCCTTTGAAATAGGTTAAAATCCCTTGAAACTTTGTAAAGCTCTTGAAAATTCCTGGGAAATTAAATAAATACCTTAAAATCTTTAAAATACTTTGGAATAACTTTTAAAATCTATTAAAAATTAATTTGAATCTTCTTAAATACTCTAAAATATTTCAAATCCTTTTAAATCTTTTGAAATCCCATGAAACTTCTTAAAACTCTTGAAAATTCCTTGGAATTATTAAAATATCCTAAAATCTTTAAAATTCTTTAAAACCTTTGGAAATACCTTGAAATATTTGAAAATCTTTAAAATCCTACGAAATCCCTCACTTATTGTAAATAAATTCTTTGAAATTCATTAAAATATATTTAAATCCCGTTAAATTATATGAAATCTGATATTTCCTGAAATCCTAAAAAAATTATGAAAATACCTTGAGCGCTTTTAAAATCCTTTAAAATAATTAAAATCCTTAGAAATTTTTTGAAAATGCCTTGGAATCTCTTAAAATATCCTAAAATATTTCAAATCATTTGTAATCTTTTGAAAATTCGTTGGAATTTCTTAAAATACAATCGAAAATTTAGAATCCTTTGGAATTCCATCAAAATATTGAAATCTATTAAAAATTTATTGGAATCTTCTAAAATACCCTGAAATATTTCAAATACTTTAAAATATTTTGAATTCCCTTGCAACTTTTTAAAGCTCTTGAAAATTCCTTGGAATTTTTAAAATATCCTAAAATTAAAAAAAAAATCAATCTTTGGAAAAACGTTGAAATATTTTGAAAACCTTCGAAATCTCCTAATTCTTGTAAGTAAATTCTTTTAAATCTATCAAAAAATTCTTGGAATTTTTTTAATAACTTTGCAATATTTAAAATCCTTTGAAATCTTTTAAAATACGTTGAAGCTTTTTTAAGCTCTTGAAAATTCCTTGTTATTTTTAAAATATCCTAAAATTAAAAAAAAAATCAATCTTTGGAAATTCATTGAAATATTTGAAAAAGCCTTTGAAATTTTACGAAATCCCTTAATTCTTGAGAATAAATTCTTTTAAATACATTAAATTATATTTAAATTCAATTACATTACATAAATTATGATGATATTTCATGAAATCTAGGAAAATTGATTAAAATTCCTTGAAATTTAAAAAAATACTATAAAATCCTTTGGAATCTCTTTAAATTATTGAAATCTGTTTAAAAATTCTTGAAATTTGTTAAAAGACCCTACAATATTTAAAATCCTTTGAAATCTTTTAAAACACGTTGAAACTTTTTAAAGCTCTTGAAGATTTCTTGGAATTTTACAAAAAAGCTATAAAATCCTTTGGAATCCCTTCAAATGATTTAAATCTATTCAAAATTCCTTCGAATTTTTAAAATATCCTAAAATATTGCAAATCATTTGAAATTCCATTAAATTACTGAAACCAATTGAAAATTCCTTAACATGATAATCCCTTGGAACCTTTTAAAATATCCTAAAATATATTGAAATCCTTTGCAATCTTTGGAAATACCTTGAAACTTTGTAAAGATTCCTGGGAAGTTTAAAAAATACCTTAAAATCTTTAAAATCCTTTGGAATCACTTCAAATTATGGAACTCTTTTGAAAATTCTTTAGAATTTTTAAAATATCCTACAATTAAAAAAAAAATCAATCTTTGGAAAAACCTTGAAATATTTGTAAACCTTCGAAATCTCTTAACTCTTGTGAATAAATTTTTTTAAATCTATTTAAAAATTATTTAGATTTTTTAAATACCTTTACAATATTTAAAATCCTTTGAAATCTTTTAAAATACGTTGAAACTTTTTAAAACACTTGAAAATTTCTTGGTGTTTTAAAAAAGACCATAAAACCTTTTGCAATCCCTTTAAATTATTTAAATCTATTTTAAAATCCTTTGAAATCTTTTTAAATACGTTGAAACTTTTTTAAGCTCTTGAAAATTCCTTGTTATTTTTAAAATATCCTAAAATTAAAAAAAAATTAATCTTTGGAAATTCATTGAAATATTTGAAAGCCTTTGAAATTCTACGAAATCCCTTAATTCTTGTGAATAAATTCTTTTAAATACATTAAATTATATTTAAATTCAATTACATTACATAAAATCTGATATTTCCTGAAATCTTGGAAAATGTATTAAAATTCCTTGGAATTAAAAAAAAAATAAAATCCTTGGGAATTCCTTCAACTGATTGAAATCTATTTAAAAATCCTCGCAATTTTTTTAAATACCCTACAATATTTTAAATCTTTTGAAATCTTCTAAAATACGTTGAAACGTTTTAAAGCTCTCGAAAATTCCTTGGTATTGTAAAAAATACCAAAAAACCTTTTGTAGTCCCTTCAAATTATTTAAATATATTTTAAAAAAACCTTGGGATCTTTTCAAAAACCCTCAAATATTTCAAATCCTTTGAAATACTTTGAAATCCATTCAAATTATTGAAATATATTTAAAAATCCTTAGACTTTATCAAAAAAGTGGCTCTGATTATCTTAAGGAATTCCCTAACTTTTGCCATTTTTTCTTCAAAATCCCTGACTTTTTCCTGAATTTCCCTGGCCAACAAAATTCCCTGATTTTCCCCTGATTTCCAGGTTTTCCTTTAACCTGTGGCCACCCTGAAGATAAATTCGTTCTCATTTCCCGGTCTTAAAAAATTCTCTCGAATGTCAGGGCCTAGAAAAAATAAAAATGGATTAGTAAGACCACTTAAAGTACGAACCTGTTTTTTGAGTTCTTCAATCTTTTTTCTCAAAAGAGCATTTTCATCTTCTAGAACAATGGCTCTGGCTTCATTTCTAGGTATTACTGGATAATAGTAACCAGAAGTTACAGGCTGAGCATGATGTTGTCCAAGCAGATGTGACGTTTCAAAATGCAGAAGAGCTTCGCCAGAGACTAATCTTCTTTTTGGTTCTGGAGGTCCTAGATAATCAGGAGGATGTGGAGAAGCACTGTATCCATTATTTGCGATCAGAGCATGATCTTCAATCGTCCAGTGATAACTATTTTTAAAAAAGTCAAATTATTAACCGAGAAGATAATAAATAATAAATATAAATTCTAAATTAATATATCCCTATTGTAGAAATATTTATTTATCAAATCGTCTTAGTGTTTTCAATTAAAAACCAACTTTTTCAATTAAATCTGATACTGAAATATGCATCTCTATGCAATAAAAAGCAGATGCGTAGTACTTATGCCTAAGTAATGATTCATGCAATGATTTGCCACAAGCAGACCAAGCTTATAATTCAAACCAGTGGCTCTTACGTAACCTCTTGGCTATTAATATTCTGTTAGCAAGTTTAAATGTCTAATAGTTTTTACTTGCAGGACATTATATATTGCATTTGCAACAAAATAGATGATTTTTTAATAAAATAGTTGAGTTTAAAAAAAAAATGATTTTTAAAGAAGATTGATTTTCTATCAAAAAGAAGAATTTTAAACAAAAAATGAAATATTTGAATTTCGGTAAAAAAAATTCAACCAAGAGAAACTCATTTTCAATAAATAGTCACATTCTCAACCAAAGAGATGAATTTTTAACTAACATTATGAATCTTCAAACAAAAAAATGAATTTTTAGAGAAGTAGTTCAACTCTCAATCAAGTAGTTCAATTTTTATTTTTAAAAAATTTAATTTTAAATGAAAAAAAATTGAACTCAACCAGAAAAGACTAATTTTCAATCAAAAAATTGATTTATAACCAAATACTTGAATTTTTTAACCAAAAAATATGAATTTTCAAAATAAAAGTTGATTTTTCACCAAAAAGTTCAATTTTCTACCAAACGAGTTGAATTTTAAAGCCAAACAGGTAATTTTTCTACGAAGCCGTAGAATTTTCAAAAAAAGTAAAATTTCAACTAAACAGTTGAATTCTCTACCAAAATATTCGAATTTTCAAGCAAATAATTCAATTGTCAACCAAATAGTTGAATTTTCTACTCAAATAGTTGAATTATCAACCAAAAAGTCAAAATAAAAAAAAAGACAGTTCAATTTTAAACCAAGCAGGATGACCTTTTAACAAAATTGTCGAATTTTCAACTTAATAATTCAATTCTCTACAAAATAGTTGAATTTTTAACCAAATAGTTGAATTTTCAACCAAAAATTCGAATTTCCAACAACAACAAAAAACAGTTGAATTGTCAACCAAGCAAGATGTCCTTTCAATAAAATTGTTGTGTTTTCAGCAAAATAATTGAATTTTTTACCCAATTTTAATATTTTTAACCAAAAATATAATTGTAGGCTTTTAAACCGGAAAAGATAAATGATCAACAAAAAAGTTAATTTTCAATAAAAAATGATGTATTTTCTATCCAAAAAGATCAATATTCCACCAAAGAGTTCAATTTTCAACCAAAAAAGATGAATTTTCTACCGAAAAAGAAGAATTTTTCACCCAAAAAGCCGGATTTTCAACAAAAGAATTGAGTTTTCAAGTTAAAAAGTCGAATGTTCTAGAAAAAATTTGACTTTCAAACTCGTAAAAATGCATTTGCTACGAAAAAGTTAATTTTCAACCAAATAGTTGAATTTAAAAAAAAATAATAATAATAATTCAACGAAATAGTTGTACTTGAATCAAATACTTGAAATTTCAACAAAAAGAGAGAGCTTTCCATAAAATACACGAATTTTCAACCATATAGTTCGATTTTTAAACCAAAAAGACGAATTTTCATGGACAAAAAAGGTCATTTTTAACCAAACAGTTGAATTTTCAAACCAATAAGATAAAATTTTCCCCACGAAGTTTAATTTTACACCAAAAAGATGAATTTTCAATAAAATACATGAATTTTCAACCAAGAAAGATCATTTTCAACCAGATAGTCAAATTTTCAAATTAAAAGATGAACTGTCAAACCAAAAAGACAATTTTTTACAAAACTGTTGAATTTTCAACAAAAAAGTTCATTTTTAACCAAGCATATGAATTTTCAAACAAATAGTGGAATTTTCTATGAAACTTTTCAAATTTCAAACAAAAAAGATGCATTTTCTACAAAACATTTAAATTTTCAACAAAAAAGCTTATTTTCAACCAAATAATTTAATTTTTAACAAAATAGTTGACTCGTCACCCGAAAAAAAAATTAATTTTCAACCCAAAAAGATGAAATTTCTACCAAAGGAGATGAAACTTTAAAGAAACTAAAAAAATAATTTCTACAAAACAGTTGAATTTTCGAATAAACTGTTCAAATTTAAAGCGAAAAATCTGAATTTTCTATAAAACAGTTGCATTTTCAAAAAAAAGTTCATTTTCAAACCAAAAAGATAATGTTTCAAAAAATATTTATTTTGACCAAAAAAGACTATTCTTCAAACAAGAAAGATTTGAATTTTAAATTTAAAAAACAATTGAATTATCAACTAATACAGATTGATTTTCAATCAAGCAGATGCAAAAAGTTAATTTTCAACTAAATAGTTGAATTTTCTACTAAATAGTTCAATTTTCTGCCAAAATATTCGAATTTTCCAGCAAATAATTGAATTTTCTACTCAAATAGTTCAATTATCAACCGAAAAGTCGAAATTTAAAAAAAAAAGTTAAGTTTTAAACCAAGAAGGATGACCTTTCAACAAAATTGTTGAATTTTCAACAAAATTGATGAATTTTCAACAAAAAAAAACAATTTGCAATTAAGAAAGATTTTTTGTCAAGGTTAAGAAAAATTTGAAACAAATCGTAGAATTTTTATGCAAAAATAAGAATTTTCTACAAAACAGTTTAATTTTCAAAACAAATAAGAAAATTTTCAATAAAATAGTAGTTGAATTTTCTGCCGAATCAGAGAGAAACTTTCTCTGTGACCGAATTGTTACATTTTCATCAACAACAAAAAACACGAATTTTCAATAAAAAAGTTAATTTTCAATGAAATAATTGAATTTTCGACCAAAAAATATGAACTTTCAACAAAACAGTTAATTTCCACCAAATAGTTCCATTTTCTACCAAAACAGTTGAATTTTCAAGCCAATAGACAAATTTTCTACAAAGCAGTTGAATTTTTGACAAAAAAGTACATTTTTAACCAAATAGTTGCATTTTCTACTAAAATAGTCGAATTTTCAACCAAACATTCCAACTGTAAACAAAAATAGTTGAATTTTCAATCCAAAAGGTCGAATTTTCAAAATACTGTTGGGTTTTCAACGAAGCAGGATGACCTTTTAACAAAATTGTTAAATTTTTAACAAAATAATAGAATTTTCAACCAAATTATAACAATTTTTAAACAAAAATCTAATTGTTGGCTTTTAAACAGGAAAAGATACATTTTCAACAAAAATGTTATTTTTTCAGAACAGATGACTTATCAACTAAAAAAGATAAATTTTCTACGAAACAGTTTTATTCTCAACAAAAAAGTAAATTTACAATAAAATAGTTAAATTTTTTACCAAAGAGGTAAATCTTCAACCAAAAAAATGAATTTTCAACAAAACCGTTCAATTTTCAAATAAAAAAGATTAAACTTTAACAAAAAACAGTTGCACCTTTAACCAAAGAGTTGAATTTTCAAGCCAAAAAGACTAATTTTTTAGAAGACAGTTGAATTTTCAATAAAAAATATTATTTTCAACCAAGATCAACCTTTTACAAAAAAAAAAAGATGATTAAAAGAAAAATGAACGTTCAAAAAAATAGTTAAATCTTCGACAAAAAAAAGGTGACTAACTTGTTAACAAAATAGTAGAATTTTTTAAGAAAATTAAATTTTCAGTTTTAGTCAAACATTTAAATTTTAAGCCAAAAACATGAATTTCTTTGAAGACAGTTGAATTTTTAACAAAACAGTTTATCTTCAACCAAGAAAGATGAATTTTTAACAAAAAATATGACATTTCTCGTAAAAAGATGACTTTTTAACAAGATAGTTGATTTTTAAACAAAATAATAAAATATTCCACTAAATAGTAGAATTTTAACAAAAAGTAGTTGGATTTTCTTATTGTGTTCTATTAATTAAGTTTGTATTTAAGCGAAAAACGAGAAAAAGGGAAAGTCTAATGAAAACCGGGAAAAAAGAGGAATTAAAAACAGGGGGGAAAGAGAGGAGAGTATCAGGGTGCCCAGTAATTCTTAGAAACGAAATTCAAGATCTTTTCCAGGTTTTTCAGGTCAAAAATACAAATTTTTTCAGGTCTCCTTTTTTAACATCAAATAATGAAATAACCGTTTTTTATAGATCTAAAAAATTAGCCATTTCATTTTTTATTGGCCGATATAATTTTTAAAGAAAGCAGAACCATAAATAAACAAATTTTTATTTTTTTGCGAACATAAGTCGTTTTTAAAATCTTTGTGAAATCTTTGTGAAATCTTTAGAAATCTTTGTGAATTCATTGAAATCTCTTGAAGTACTTAAAATCTTTGTGAAATATTGAAATTTCTGTGAAATCTTTTTGAATTTTTATAAAATATTTGAAATCCTTGAAATGTTTGAAATCTTTGTGAATTTTTTTGAAATCTTTTGACATTTTTATGAAATCTTTACAATATTTATGAAAGCTTTCTTGAATCTTTGTTTGTGAAATCTATTGTGTTCGTTTGAAATCATTGAAATCTTTTTAAATCTTCTAAAATTTGTTGAAATCTTTGGAATTGTTGCATTCTTTTGAAATCTTCATCAAATTTTTATGAAATCTTTGAAATATTTGTGAAATCTGTTGTATTCATTTGAAATCATAAACATATTTTGAACATGTATAAAATCTTTAAAAATTTTAGAAATCTGGTTTACTTTAAAGCTAAATAAATCATTTGTCACAACACTTTAATTTAATACAAAAAAATTCATCTAAACAGTTGCAATTGAAACCAAATAGTCAAATATTGGAACTTTCAATCAAAAGAGACGAATTTTTAGCAAAAAATTTGATTTTTTAACAACAACAAATAATTTGCAACAAAATTTTGAAAATCTTTTGAAAGTTTTAAAATCTTTGCAAATGTTCGAAATCTTTTTAAAATCTTTGAAATCTGGTTACACGCCTTTTTCAAATCTTCGAAATCCTTACAATCTTTACGAAATGTTCAAAATCTTTGGGAAATTTTTGTGCAATTTTTGTCAAATCTTTTGAAATATTTGTGAAATTTTTCTTAAATCTTCTAAAATGTTTTGAAACCTTTAAAATCGTTTCCAATCTTCGAAATGTTATTAAATCTTGGAAATCTGGTGCATTGTACCCTTTTTCAAATCTTCTAAATCCTTAAAATATTTTGAAACTTTTAAAAGCTTTGTGAAATATTTGAAATCTCGTATACAAGCCTGTTTTAAATCTTTGAAATCCGTGAAATCTTTGTGAAATGTTCAAAATCCTTTTAAATATTTTACAATCTTTGCAATATTTTGAAATCTTTAGTAATGTTTTTTAATCTGGTGTAAACTCAAAATCCGAGTGGTGAAACCCTTGAAAAATCCGCTATATGGCCATGGCTCATTCCAATTCTGAAGCTGAATTAACATCGAAATTTTCAACTAATAATTTTTATCATTTGTAAGTTTAATATCACAAAAAAATGTATACTTTAACATTCTATATTAGTGGAGACGAAATTCAAAACTTATAGAATTATTTACAATATTAAAGTCTGTTCATTGAAATCTATAAAATAATTAGTAAAGTCTACCAAAAAATTCAGTAGCAAGATTTCTTCTAAACGAGATATTTCTTTCATAAATTTTCGCATTTCAATAAAATAAGTGTTTGAAAAGAAAAAAAATAATTCAAGGTTTTCGTGAAAAATTCAAGGAGAATTCCAGGTTTTCAAGGGTTTTAAGGTCGCTGGAGACCCTGAGTATGAAGTCTCTAAGCTACAAAAATTGATGATAAACAAATTAAATTTGCAATAAACACCTTCGCTCTTCTTCAAATCTGCGATTTTCTCCACCGCTAGGACAATTAAAATTGTGCTGAGGTCTTGGTGGATTCATTTGTGAAACAGGGATGATCATATTGATTTGTGGTTCGTCTTTCTTGTAATGCCTGAATTTGCAATTCACCCTTTCGCAAATACCTTTGACAAAGTCTTTGCAAATCGGCAATTCCTTCTCGCTGATGCTTTTGAGCCTGGTTAGAATATGCCCTGGTAATTCTCCCGTCGATCTGAAATGTTTCTCTTCACTTTCTGTGCAGTGAAGAAACTTACAGCCGGGCCAATTGCACATGCCATTTTGAAAGTCGTGACAAAACGTGTACTCGTCGACTGGCCCATCCTCTGACCTTTCGTGAAGATACTTGCACCTTTTGCCTCGGTGGCAAACATTGCGAAGGAAATCTCGACAAACACGATTGGGAGATGATTCCCGATTGGCATTTAATCCGCCTGCCATTCCTGGGCTTTGAGTTCCTAATCCAGAATTCAATTTTTTCTTCATCAGTTAAGCATTTCTAGCAAATCCTTGGATTTTAGCCTCTTTTCAGTATCCTGCTCTCTCCAGGTAAAGATGGATCCCGTCCTGGAAAATTAAAAGAAATTCGTAAAAATTTTGCTCAAATAGTTCTTTTTTTTTTACAGAAAAATTACACTTCAACAGACGAGAATTATCTCAAAATAGGGGAAATAGGGTGATTTTTCACGCAAATAGGGGAATACATTTTTTTAAATAAACTTTATTTAGTTACCATATTGAATTCAATTTGAAACGCTTTCAGGCCTCGGACTCACTTTAGAGTGAAAAATAGTGTGAATAGTGTAAAAAAAATTTTTAAATAGTGTCACAAAATTTTTCAAGTATTAAAAATGAACTTCAATGTTTATTTAAAATGTTTTTCTCTGATCTATAAATTATCAAAATTCCTATTTATTTATTGCGAACTGAAGTAATAAAACCAATAAGAAAATACAAATATTTTTGGTTGAATCTTCATTCTTCTCGGTTGAAAAGTTTACTATTACATTTGTCATTAAGAATTCATCTTTTTTATTTAAAACTTTTATTATTTGGTTCAAAATTGAATTATTTTGTTGAAAATTCAACTGTTTAGTTGAAAAGTCGTATTTTTGGCTTGATAAGTCAACAGTTTGATTAAAATTTTGTTTCTTTTTAGACTTAATTTTTTATTTTTTATTCAACTTTTTTGTTGAACATTCATCGTTTTTAGTTTGATAATGTATCTTTTTCTGCAGCAATTTCATCTTTTTTTTTATTTGCTAAAAATGCAACTGCCTGGTTGAAAATTCACATTTTCGAGTTGAAAATTATACTGTTTTGTAAAAAAATGTGTATTTTCGACCCGAAAAGCAAAAAATTTGGTAGAAAATTGAACTATTTGGTCGAAAATATATATAATTTGATAAAAATTCGTCTTTTTTGGAAGAAAATCAATTTCTTGGTTAAAAATGCAATTGTTTCATTAAAAATTGATGTGTTTTAGTTGAGGATTCAATTATTTTGTTGAACATTGGTCTTTTTCGGTTAGATTCAACTGTTTTATATTTAATTATCTTTTTTTCTTAAAAATTCCAGACCTTGATTGAAAGTTGAACTACTTTCTTAAAAGTTTATTTTTTTGTTTTGTTGAAAATAACTTTTTTGTTAAAAATTCATAATCTCGGATTGAAAGTTCAACTGTTTTATAGCAAAATCATCTTTTTTACTTTAAAATTTCACAATTTGGTATAAAACTGAAGCATTTGGTATAAAATTAAACTGTTTTGTAGAATGCATCTTTTCTGGCAGAAGATTGATCTTCTTAGTTGAAAATTGAACTATTTGTTAAATTATATGTGTTTGGTTTAAAATTCGTACTTTTTTATTGAATATCAATTTTTTGTTAAAAATTAATCTGTTTTATTTGAGGATTCAAATAGTTTGTGGGAATTTCGTATTTTATGGTTGTATTTAACTGGTTTTCATTTAAAATTAAAATCTTATTTGTTTTAAAATTCGAGCCGAAATATATTCCATTTTTAACAAAATAGACGAATTTTTCAACAAGTAGCCGAATTTTCAAACAAAAAGATGAATTATCCACCAAGAAAATTAATTTTCTACCAAAAAGACGAACTTTAAATCAAAAATAAAATATTTAAATTTCAATACCAAAATTTGAACTAAAAAATACTAATTTTCAACAAATATTTATATTTATAATCAAAGAGATGAATTTTCAACTAAAATGATGAATCTTCCACAACAAAAAGCGAATTTTTAACAAATAGTTACATTTTCAACCAAATAGATCAATTTTAAACCAAAATGATTAATGTGCAACCAATAAAAGGTGAGTTTTAAAAAAAAAGTTATTTTTCAACCAAATAATTGAATTTTTTACCAAAAAGTACGAATTTTCAACAAAAAATTTAATTTCGACCAAAATAGTACAATTTTCAAGCAAAAAAGATAAATTTTCTACAAAACAGTTGAATTTCCAACAAATAATTTAATTTTCAACCAAACAATTGAATTTTCTACCAAAATAGTCGAATTTTTATCCAAATGGTTCAATTGTCCACCAAATAGTTGAATTTTCAACCAAAAAGTCGAATCTCAATTTTCAACCAAAAAAGATGACTTTTTTACGAAAAAAGATTAATGTTTGACCCAAAAAGACGAATTTTTAACAAAAGAATGAGTTTTCAAGATAAAAAGTCGAATGTTTTAGAATAAATTTGACTTTCAAACCAGGAAAAATGAATTTTCGACAAAAAAGTTAATTTTCAGCCAAATAGTTGAATTTAAAACAAACCAAAAAATTCAACGAAGCAGTTGCACTTGGAATCAAATACTTGAACTTTCAACCAAAGGAGACGATTTTTTAACAAGAAATTTGAATCTTTAACCAAATAGTTGAATTTTCAACCTATAAAAATAAATATTCAAACCAGAAAAACAAATTCGCAACCAAGAAAAAGTTTTCAATAAAATACACGAATTTTCAACCAAATAGTTGAATTTTCAAACCGAAAAGACAAATTTTCATGTAAAAGACAAATTTTCTACAAAACAGTTGAACTTTCAAACCAAAAATATGAATTTTTGGACAAAAAAAGGTTATTTTTAACCAAACAGTTGAATTTTCAACCAAATACATAGTTGAACTTTCAACCATGAAAGATGAATTTTCAAACAAATAAATGAATATAGAAAAAATAATTTTCAACCAAGAAAGATATCATTTTCATCCAAACAGTACAATTTTCAACTTAAAAATATGAACTCTAAAAAAAGACGATTTTTTTACAAAGCAGTTGAATTTTCAAAAAAGTTCATTTTTAACCAAGCATATGAATTTTCAACCAAATAGTTGAATTTTCTACCAAACTGTTCAAATTTCAAGCAAAAAATATGAATTTTCTACAAACCAGTTGAATTTTCAACAAAACAGTCGAATTTTCAACAAAAAAGTTCATGTTCAACCATGTAATTTAATTTTTAACAAAATAGTTGAATCGTCTCCCGAAACAAATTGATTTTTAACCAAAAAAGATTAAATTTCTACCAAAGGAGGAGCATTTTTAAACAAACAAAAAAACTAATTTTCTACAAAACAGTTGAATTTTCGAGCAAACTGTTCAAATTTGAAGCGGAAATTATGAATTTTCTATAAAACAGTTGCATTTTTAACAAAAAAAGTTCATTTTTAACCACACAGTTGAATTTTCAATGAATCAGTTGAATTTTATACAAAAAAAAATTGAATTTTAAATTTGAAAAAAATTGAATCATCAACCAAAACAGATTGATTTTCAATCAAACAGTTGTATTTTTAACCAAGAGGGATGAAATTTTAAACCACAAAGATAAATTAAAAAATAGATTTAAAAAAATGAACAAATTTAAATTTAACTAAGAAAGATTTTTTGCCAATTTTCTTCAAAATATTTTGCATTTTCAACCAAAAAGGATGATATTTTTCCAAAATAGTTAGATTTTCAACAAAACATTTAAATTTCCAACAAAAAGTGATGAATTCTGAAAAAAATATAATACACTTTTCAATTTATAAAAATTAACTTTCAGTAAAAAAAGAAGACTTTTTTACCGAAGGTAAGTTATATAACTTATAGTTATAAAACAGTTGAATTCAACCAAAAAAGACGACTTTTCAACAAAAGAGTTAAATTCTTAACAAAAACAGATTATTTGCAACCTAACAGGTGCATTTTTAACCCAAAACACTAGATTGCTACCAACATATGAATTTTCTACCAAACTGTTCAAATGTCAAGCAAAAAAGATTAATTTTCTACAAAACAGTTGAATTTTCAACAAAAAAGTTCATTTTCAACCAAATAATTTAATTTTTAACAAAATAGTTGAATCGTCTCCCGAAACAAATTAATTTTTAACCAAAAAAGATTAAATTTCTACCAAAGGAGATGAATTTTTAAACAAACAAAAAAACTAATTTTCCACAAAACAGTTGAATTTCCGACCTGTTCAGATTTCAAGCGAAAAATACGAATTCTCTACAAAAAAAGAGTTCAATTTTCAACCAAGAAAGATTTTTCAGTTAAGGAAGAAAAATAATTTCAACCAAATTGTTGCATTTTCAAACCAAAAAGATAAAGTTTCAAAGAAGAAGATTAATTTTTCACCAAAAAAGACCATTTTTCAACCAAATAGTTGAATCTTCAACCAAAAAAATTTGAATTTCAAAGTTTAAAAACAATTGAATTATCAAACAAAACAGATTGATTTCAATCAAACAGTTGCATTTTTAATCAAATGGGATGAATTTGTAAACCAAAAAGATAAATTTGCAACTAAGAAAGATTTTTTGTCAAGAAAAAAAAATCCAATCAAATTGTGGAATTTTTAATCTAAAAAGGCCAATTTTTTACAAAATATTTTGCATTTTCAACCAAAAAGCATGATAATTTTCCAAAATAGTTAGATTTTCAACAAAATATTTAAATTTTCAACAAAAAGTGATGAATTCTGAAACAAAAATATAATATAATACACTTTTCAGTTTATAAAAATTAAGTTTCAATAAAAAAATATTACTTTTCTACCAAAGGTAAATTTTCAAACCAAGAGGGTGAATTTTTTTCAAAAAGAGATTTGAATTTTCAACCTAAAAACATTAATTTTCAACAAAAAGTTAATTTTCAAACAAATAGTTGAATTTTCGACCCAAAAATACAAATTTTCAAAAAACCAGTTGATTTTTCAATCTAAAATAATGACTTTTTAATCAAATTGTTGTATTTCGATTAAAATAATAAAAATTTTAACCAAATAATGAAATTTTTTACCAAAAAGATGAATTCTCAACAAAAAATATTATAGTAGACTTTCCAATTGAAAAGAATTAACTTTTAACGAAAAATAGTTGGATTTACTGATAAGGTTCTCTTAATTAAGTTCGCATTTGAGTGAAAAAACGAGAAAAAGGAGAAATTTATTGAAAACAGGGGGAAAAAGAGGAATTCTTTAAATAAGGGGAAAAGAGTGTGAAGTTTAGGAATAAAAAGAAATGAGTTCCTGAAATTCAAATCTTCCGTCTGAATTCAGAATAAGATTAAATAAATTATTCCAAGAACATAATAACGTGAATATGCGATATGTATCATTAATATTAACGACTTTTTTTTAATGACTACGTAGGAGCATTCAACTTGAATGATCGATTCATATCCGTTTTTACAGATATTTCTTGAAATGTTTCAATACGTTGAATTTAGCAAAAAAAAATGTTATATCAAAAATTAAAATTGTAACGTTTAAAGTCTCATTTTAAATGTAAGAAAAGTAATTATTGTTCAATTTTGTATACTTGAAGAATTTGGAATTATTAATTAATTTATATTTACAGTTGAACAACTTGAAATAATTTTTATCAAAAATTTTTTATTTCAATCGCTTTGAATTTGTAATTGATTTTAGATATACTGCAATATTGTTAAACTGAAGAATTTCATAATAGAAAAAGTTAGCGATTGGATATAGTTTTCTCCGAAAAATTAGTAACATTCCCCTTCAAAATCTTGAAATCTTTCGAAATTTTGATTTTTAAAATTGCATTACTGGCATTTTCGTCAAAATAGTAGCATCTTTAAAAAAATATCAAATAGTGTCGCGAGTCCGAACCCTGACACAAAATTAAAATCACTTGAAAGTTACCAATTTTAAAATCGATCCTATCTAAATTAGCACCTTTCACTTTTGCATTTTTGCCTATAAACATTTATTTTTAAAGCAAAAAAAAAATCATGGAAACAAGCTAGAAATGAACTGAATCGTCAAGTGGAATGCCAAGGCCATAAAATATATAATTAACAAAATGACTTCCATTTACTTCTGGACACTTTACTATCCCCAATGCATTCACTTTCACAAAGTTTAGAATCTAGAAGATAAAAAAAAACATTCCCACGCTGTACTGACAAGAAAGGATATCACGGAACATGGAACGGAAAGGAGATTAGGATAAGGATAATTTTTTTAATTTTCGACCCCACCCCCTATTTTAGGGATTCGTAAGATTTTTACTCCCCCATCCCCTTTTTTTGTTGAATTTTCAATAAAAAAGTTAATTTTTCACCAAAACAGTTGAATTTTTCAACAAAAAAGTTCATTTTTAATCAGTGAAATTTTTAACCAAACAGTTGAATTAAAAAAAAATCATTTTCAAACAAATCGTTCCATTTATAACCAAATAATTGAATGAATTTAAAAAAAAATGAATTTTTAATCCAATAGTTGAATTTTTTATCTACCAAAAGATATCATTTTCAATCAAACAGTCCAATTTTCAACTTAAAAATATGAACTCTAAAAAAGACGAATTTTTTTACAAAATACTTGCATTTTCAACAAAAAATTTCATTTTCAACCAAAAAGGATGAAATTTCCACCAAGAGATAAATTTATCAACAAAAAAGACGAATTTTCTACAAAACAGTTGAATTTTCAACAAAAAAAGTTCATTTTCAACAAAATAGTTGTATCTTCACCAAAACAGATTAATTTTACCAAACAGCTACATTCTCAACCCTAGAAAAGAGATGATTTTTTATGCCAAAAAGATTAATTTTCTACAAAGCAGTTTAATTCTCAACCAACAAAAAATTAATTATCAACCAAAATGATTAATTTTTCTCCCAAAAAGAAGAATTTTTCACAAAATACATAAATTATTAACAAAATAGTTAATTTTCAAACAAATAGAGTAATTTTTAGCTGAAATAATTAATCTTCAAGCAAAAAGTCAATTTTTAAAAGTATTTCAACTTTTAATCAAGTAATTGAATTTTCAACGAGAAAGGATTAATGTTTTCAGCCAAAAAAGAAAAAAAAATCAACCAAATTGTGAAATTTTCAGGCCAAAAAGGAGAATTTTCTGAAATACGATTGAATTTTCAACAAAAAAGTTCATTTTCAACTAATAAAAATTAATTCCGATCGAAAAATGTATTAGATGATACTGCAACAACAAAATTTAATTTAAATTCAAAAACAATTGAATTTAACCAAAATAGACGAACTTGCAACAAATTGTGGAATTTTTAGTTAAATAAACTAATTTTTAATTAAGAAAAAAAAAGAATTTTCTACAAAATAGCTTAATTTTCAACCAAACAGTTTAATTTAATACAAAAAAATCAACTAAACAATTGCAATTGAAACCAAATAGTCAAATATTTGAACTTTCAATCAAAAGAGACGAATTTTTAACAAAATTTTTTATTTTTTTAACAGTTTTGGACAATTTAATTTAAAAAAGGGAGTTGAATTGTATAATTTACAAGTCGAAGCGCTCAAAATTAAATACTTTCATTTTGAGTTGAAGAATTACGAAATTGAATGATTTCACATTAAAATTTCGAAAATAGGACATTCTCAAGATGTTAAAAACTGCATATTTTAAGACTCGAATTTTGGAAATTACAAATTGAAAACTTTTGAATTTGAATAATTTTTAATTCAGGGCGATTCAGATTTGACAATTTAATATTGAAAACTAAATTATTCCATTTTTTAAACTCAAAGCTTCTAAGTATTCTAGAATTTTTAATTGTTATTAAATAACAAAATTATAATTTAACATTAAAGCTGATTAGACAAATTTTTCTAAAATCAAAAAATGAATTGAATTATTTAAAAAAAAAACTGTCAAAATAAATAGTAATTTTAAATGGAGAACATTAAAAATGAAAAAATTTCTACTCTGGAACATTAAAAATTAAGCGAATACGAACTAAATTTAAAACTGAAAAAAATGTATTCACCAAAAATTGTAATATTAAAACTTTTTTATACTCAAAAACTCTTTAAAATTCCAATTATTGAAAGTAAATTTAAATAGATTAAAAATTAATAATTTTTAAATTACTAATCATACTTTCCAAAATTTAACCAATTCAATTTCAAGTGCAAAATTAAAACCTATGAAAGGTAAAAATTGAAAATTCAGCGTAAATTCTTGAAACTTTCCAATCAAATATTTTTCAATGTGAAATTATTTCTTTCTTTCAATCTTCAACTAAAAATCTGACAATTTTAAGATATTTAATTGAAAATTAAAATAAAGAATACAAAAGAGGATTGCTGTAATATAATTCCATTTTTTGAAATTGTATAATTTTAAGCTTTTCAATGCTAAATTGTTTTATATTTGCATCTAGAATTACTAAATTCAAAACTGACTATCAAAACTTTTAATATGAAATTTTGTATTATTTAAAATCGGAATGATCCTGAGGTTTTGAATAAAAAACAGTTCAACTTTCAACAAACAATTTTTTTTTCAACCAAGAAAGAGTTTTCAGTCAAGAAAGAAAAATAATTTCAACCAAATTGTTGCATTTTCAAACCAAGAAGATAAATTTTTAACCCAGAAGATTAATTTTCCTATCACAAAAAACGAATTTCCAAGAAAATATATGATTTTTCAACGAAATAGTTGAATTTTCAACTATGAACAACTGAATTTTCAATTTCAAATTGAATAAGTTAAAAATTGAACGTTTTAAACTGAAACAATATTTGAATAGGATTTAAAATTAAATAAATGCGTTCAATTAAAAATCAGTAATTTTTTTATTTTGAACAGATTTTGAACTAAAAGACGAATTTTCAACAAAATGCATAAATTTTCAAACTAAAAAATCAATTTTTAATCAAAAATGGAATAGGTAAATCTTCATTTTAACATATTAATTTTTTTATTTAAAAAACGAATTTTCTACCACATAGTTGAATTTTCAAGACAAAAAAAAAAGAATTTTCAACCAAATAGTTTAATTTTCAGTTTAAAAAATCAATTTTTACCCCAAAAAAGGGAAGTTTCAACAAAGTAGTTCAATTTTCACCCAAAAAGATGAATTTTCAAACAAAAAGATGAATTTTCTACCAAAAAGGTGAATTTCCTACCAAAATTATGAATCTTCAAAAAAAAAAATATTTTTTAAGAATGTAGTTCAACATTCAATCAAGGAGTTGAATTTTCTACCAAACAAATTTTCTACAAAACAGTTGAATTTTCAAACCAAACGACGAATTTTCAACAAAATGCATACATTTTCAAACTAAAAACTCAATTTTTAATCAAAAATGGAATAGTTAAATTTTCATTTAAAAAAATTAATTTTTCAATTTAAAAAAAAATTTCTACAAAACAGTTGAATTTTCTACGACATAGTTAAATTTTCAAGACAAAAAAAAAGAATTTCCAACCAAATAATTTAATTTTCAGTTTAAAAAATCAACTTTTACCCCAAGAAAGGAAAGTTTCAACAAAATGGTTCAATTTTCAACCAAAAAGATGAACTTTCTACCAATCAGTTGGAGTTTCAACAAAAATTTGATTTTCAACCAAACAAAAAAAAATTAACTAAATAAAATTAATTTTTAATAAAGTAGTTCAACTTTCAACCATGGAGTTGAATTTTCAACCTAAAAAGATGAATTAAAAAAAATGCAATGAAAAAGCCTTACGTAATCGAGAGCATGAAATAAAAACACTGTGAAATTGACAAATTTTAACTAATTTAATTTTTTTAATATAATGACTGTTACATATGTAGGTAATATCAACAATATTATGTACAAAATTTACTTGCTGTACCTAACTTATTGCCTCAACCTTCCGAAAAAATCGGTTCCGACGAACACACAGCATGCTGCAGTTCTTTTTTTTGAAAATAGAACTTTCTTCTTCTTCTTTGTTTTTTTCATCATTTTACATGTTTTAAGTCATGGCAAATTGTATCGATACAATGGCACTCTAAATAGTTAATGAAATGACAAGGTAGAGTGTGAGCATTAATAACTTCCGTATAAAAAGGTTTAATAGAAAAGTGTAACTAGAATTCATTAAAAAATACAAAACAACGCCTAGGCCATTCATTCGAGCGACAGACCGATGAATAATAATTTAGAATTCGGAATACATGCATAATCAGGTCTGACAATTGAAACTCCTGGTCTAGATCCGAAGTTAAACGAGAACAAAAATAAGACGGATCAACCTTTCTCTTCACTATTTCTTTCAAACAGTCATCTTACAAATTCAATGTACAAGAGATAATAATATAGCAATATTGGAAAAGTGTAAATATAAAAACAACTGACTTTATACATTAAAAAAGCACACTTTAAAAATTAAATATCTCACAGTAATGTGCATTTTGATCAACTTCATCTCAAGCACGAAGGTAGAAAACTAAATATTGTGCAATGCAGAAAGAAAAAGCCGCCGGTCACATTCGGCACGGCAGTTAAAACAAAACATTTGCAACAAAGTATCGAGAAAACAAGTTTGAAAAGTGCACAATATTCGACGACAATACTCCTTACGTCCGGGAAGAAGATATGATATTAAAATTGGCAGCGCAATGAACATTTTACAAGACTTGTATGCTTCGTCTAATGCCTTTAACTCAAGGTTTCCCCCACTGTACATTATTATTAACTGGAAACGAATCGTTTGATTTTACTCCCTCCCACGCTCTCAACTCTGAAACAGTCAGTCCTTCTTAAGGTCGAAATATGTACACTATATTATTCCTATTCGTATAAAAAAAAAAACACTTTGCTCCGACGAGAATTGTTCATCAAACGAGAGAGAATTCGTCATACGAAAAAAGTTCCTCCTCTCGAGAGAACTAACTATATACAGGGAGAGGAAATATTAGAATAATTTCTCGAACAGCAACCAGAGCAACGCTGCTAATGCGATCGGCGCGACGTAGTGAATCGGCACCGCATACGTGGCATTTAAAAGATCGCCACATTGACTCTTGAGGGTTAAATTATTCTTGAGGAGCTCGGCCTTTTCCTCGGCGAAGGCATTGTACTTTTCCTTGAGAATAACCAGCTCCTCGTTCACCTCCTGCATTCGCTCTGTCTCGTTTTTCGAGCGGTAGTAAAGCTCCTTCAGTTTATTTGAAATGATCTCACTTGGTTCGCGAAGCAGCCAGTCTTTCAAATCCTCTAATTCACGCTTTACTATGTTTTGTGCTTCTAGACTATCCTCCTCTTTTAAAGAGTCGAGGCAGCCGATCAGGCTCTGCAGGATGTACTCCTGCGCTTGTACGGTTTGGGAGGAATCACTTTTGCTCAGGGGTTTTAGGGTTTTTACGTAATCGCCCTCCAGGTGTTCACCCTCGCACTCCTCCTCGTCGGACCTCTGAGTTTTGTCCACCTCATCATCTTCTTCTTCTTCCTTCTCCTCTTTCTCTTTCGCCTCCTCCTTAACTGTCACTACGATGGAACGGATGGGACTCACGGGAGAGTCCTGCGAATCGGAACTGTTGTTTCCGGAGTCGGCCTCTTCTGTTTCTGCCTCAATGGATTCTTCCGGTTCATACCTAGAATTCAAAAATTGGACATCAATAACAAATTAGAGACGATTTTAATTAGCTACATGAAAAAGTTTCCGCGTTTAAATTATCCAAGTATCCTATTTTAGAATCTGAAACACCCTCTTTAAATAAATATTTAGACTGGAAAATTTACGAGTAATAAAAGCACACCAATTATTATTCTTGCTCTTATGTTACAGATTTGGCATCCATCGAGATGAATCTAATAATAGAACAGGAAATTTCATAGCTGCACAAGTAACTCCAACCACTAAAAACTTTAATCCATTTGAAAATTGCATCTACTACAGTAGAATACTAAATTTAATTAAAATATTCTCTAATTCCAACAGCTTCTGAATGAAAAACAATCCTTGTAACGTGACTAAATCATTATTCACTTAATTCTTAGTCATTCCTTAGTTATCCAACATTTGCTTTGAAGACTGTACTTATTACTCAGAATAATTCTTGCACGTGCTTCCACTTGAAAGAAACAGTTTGAAGCAATTGTCAGAAAGACTATAAGGAAAATAAAACAAAAAAAGATACAAAAATCTAACAATTTTTAAGAGGGTGGCCGCAATACTTCCTTTCCAAAATTGCCCTGACTTTTTCCTGACTAATCTACACATTATTAATATTTAAAGACCACAATTCTAATCATGCAACATTTTTCATATAGAATCTTTTATAAGTGTAATAAAATCTGAACCGAAAAAGTGAACAAAAGTTACTCATTTATAACCCAGAAAGTGACTGAAAGTAACTAATGTGCAATTGTAATATGAATAATGTTCTTTTGAATTTAAAAGAATGATAAGATTTCAAAAAAATTCAAGTATAATTCAAAAGAATTCAAATGCATTGGAAAAAAATTCAAAAATATTTTTAAAAAAATCTCATTGAATTCAGTAAGTTTGAAATTAATTTATAAAAATTAAAGAGAACTTGAAAGAATTCCAAAGAATTTATAAAAAAAATCAGGATAAATAATGGAGAATTCAGGGTGAATTCCATATGTATTCAAAGGAATAGCAAACAAATATTTGATAATCCCTTCAAATTCTTGAAACCCACGAAATTTCTTACTTCTCGTGAATAAATTCATTGAAATCTCTCAAAATATTATAATACCCCGTCAAGTTCTATAACATTTGATGATATTTCCTGAAATCCTGGAAAATTTAATAAAGTACCTTGAGAGCTTTTACAATCCCTTAAAATCATTAAAATCCTTGGACATCCCTTGAAATTTGTTTAATCTCTTGAAAATTCCTTGGAATCTTTTAAAATACCCTAAAACATTTCAAATTTTTTTAATATCTTCAAATGAGTAAAATCAATGGTAAATTCCTTGAAATAGTTAAAATATCGTAAAATCTGTAAAATTCTTTCAAATCTTTAGTAATACATTGAAATATATGAAAATCTTTGAAATTATATGAAATCCTTCAATTCTTCTGAGTAAATTCTTTGAAATCCATTAAAAATTAAATTAAATCCCGTGAAATTTCATGAAATTTAATAGTATTTTCTGAAATCCTGGAAAAACTTTAAAATACCCGGCGAACTTTTAAAATCCCTTACAATCATCGAAATCCTCGGAAATCTGATAAAATCCCTTAGAATCTTTTTAAATATCCTAAAACCTTAAAGGTGAAAATCCCTTGCAAATTTTTTAATCTCTTGAAAATGCCTTAGAATCTTTTAAAATGCCCTAAAATATGTAAAATCCTTTGAAATCCCTTCAAATTATTCACAGGAATAAAAAATTCCTTGGAATATTTTAAAATACCTAAAATATTTCAAATTCTTCAACATCTTTTGACACCCCTTGAAATTTTTTAATTCTCTTGAAAATTCCTTGAAATCTATAAAAAAAATCCTAAGATATTTCAAATCTTTAAAAAGCCTTTGCAATTTCTTAAAGCTCTTAAAAATCCCAAGGAATATTTAAAAATATTCTCAAATCTTTCAAATTTTTTTAAATCCTTTCAATTACTGAAATCATGTAAAAATTCCTTGAAATCTTTCCAAATATCCTAAAATCTTTAAAATTCTTTCAAATCTTTGGTAATAGATTGAAGTATTTGAAAATCATAGAAATTTTATGGTTTTACCGGAAATCCTGGAACTTTTTTTAAACCTTGAGTACCTTTAAAATCATTTAAAATATCCTAAAACTTTATAGGAATCCTTACACTTATAGGTATAATTATTATTAATTAAATATTTTGTTGAAAATTCCTCTTTTACATTTAAAAATTCATCACTTTCTGTAGAAATTTTACCCATTTTAGTAAAAAATGCAACTGTCTGATTAAGAATTAATTAATTAATTAATTATTCCTTATAGGTTCTATCAAATTTTTTCATATCTTCTAAAAATCTAGGAAATTCTTTAAATCCCACAAAAAATTGTTTTAATCTCTTAAAATCATTCAAATCTATAAAATCCTCAAGAATACTTTCAAATTGATAAAACTATTCAAGATTCCTAGAATCTTTTAAAATACCCTAGAATATTTCAAATCCTTTGGAATCCCTTCAAATTATTGAAATCTATTAAAAATTCCTTGGATGCTTTGAAAAACGCTCTAAAATATTGCAAATCCTTTGAAACATCTTGAAACGATTTAAAATTCTGGAAAATTCCTTGGAATTTTTTTAAATAACCTAAAATCTTTACAATTCTTTAAAATCCCTTGAAAATTTTTAAAGCTCGTGACAATGTCTTGAAATATTTATAAATGACTATAAATATTTGTAATTCTTTGAAATCTCTTTAAACTATTGAAATTGATTAAAAATTCATTGAAATCTTTTAAAATATCATAAAAATCTTTGGTAATACGTTGAAATATTTTAAAATCTTTGAAATTCTATGAAATCCTTCAATTCTTGTGAAAAAATCTTTACAATCCATTAAAATATGATAAAATCACGTGAAATTATATGAAATTCGATGGTATTTTCGGAAATCTTGGAAAACTTATTAAAATACATTGAGAGCTATTAAAATCCCTCAAAATCATTTAAATTCTTATAAATCTTATACAATCCCTTAGAATCTTTTAAAATATCCTAAAACCTTATAGGTCCTATAAAATCATTCAAATCTTTAAAATGCTTAGGAATACTCTCAAATTATTGAAATCTATTAAAAACTCCTTAAAATCTTTTAAAATACCATGCAATATTTCAAATCCTTTGGAATCTCTTCAAATTATTGAAATCTATTCAAAATTTCTTGGAATCTTCGAAAATGCCCTGAAATATTGCAAATCTTTTTTAAACTTTTTAAAACTCTTGAAAATTTCTTGATATTTTAAAAAATAGCCTAAAATCTTAGTAAATCCTTTGAAATCCCATTAAATGACTGAAATCTATTAAAAATTTCTTGGAACGTTTCAAAATACCCCTAAAATATTTCAAAAGAATTCAAGAAAATTCAGAAATAGTTACGGACGGATTTTTTCATTTAAAAAAGTGACCGTGTGGCAGCCCTGATCATTCTGGACAGTTACTTAAAGTGCTTCTTCCAGAAATTTGGTGACTTTTACCATTTTTTTTTCTTTTTAAACCCTGAATTTCCTTGACCAAAAAAATTCTCCAACAATGTTTCAGCATAAGCAATTTTTAAAACTTTAAATAAAATGCAATGAGCCTAATGAATGATATTCCAAAACAATACCAACCTAGTTTCCAACTGTTTTCCGTTTTCATCGCTGGCGAATCTCACTTCCAATTTCGGAGGTGTGCTACCATTTTTATCCGAAGGCCGGATCATTTCATCCAGGTTCGTGACTCCGTCACACGGTTTCTCGTCAGACTCGGCCTCGACGACTTTCACGGCCGTCACGCTGCAAATATCGTCACTTGCCTCGAAACTAGTATCCGAATCAAGACTATAATCCAAATTATCTGAATTTGAATTTCCATTGACCAAAGTTCTTCTAGAAGACGGTGGCAGAATATAGTCATAGACTTTTTTACTGTCCAAAATAGAATCATTTAACTGATCCTTATAAGACAAATTATCCGACCCGAAGCTTTTCATTCCGTCGGAGTCTTCGGAATTCACCTGATTATCATCCTGCCAGGAGAGGTTTTTCTCCGTGTCCTCAGAATACATATCCTCAGGCTTGGTACTAAGAATCAATTTATTTAAGATGATGGTCATAGACGTCTCTACGGCATTCAAATCGTCTTTAGATTCGAAATTTTCACCTTCAATCTGCTTCGACTTGGCATCTTGCAGAGTTTGCATGTAATTTCTCAAGGCAGTGACTTGCTTATGAACGTTGATTGAATCTAGTTTAGAAAGCGTAATTTTACTTTGCAGAAAACTTTTGTAGCGACGATGAGCCTCAAGTTCACTCGAGAGAACCTTATTCTCTCCTTCCATTCGATCCGTCATTTTCCGAAGCTTTTCTTCGCTTTCCATCAATTTATTCGCGGTTTCTTGCAAAATCTGTTGAGCTTCTGTATACTTTGCTGCCAGCTCCTGAAGCTCGCCCTGAGTGTGTTTTGCCACCTCATGCAAACTCTGACATTCTTCCTCGGTTTCGTTCAGTCGAGTCTCCAACTGCATGAGCCTTTGGGTCACATCCAGCTTCTCCTACAAAGAAAAATTTGTTTAATGTGAAAGTGGACTTGCGATTCTACAATCACATCGACAAAATTAAAGCAGGCCTCTTCTGACTCACTTCCGGGATCAAAAAGAGTGCAAATAGTGTCACAAATTTGAAAAAATAACAGTTAAAATAGTGTAATAAAATTGTGCATGCATTAAACTTATATGTGGACCGAATTTAAAAGTGTATAAATATTCTTATTTATTTATCCACTTTTTCCAGTTGAATGCGAACAGAATTAATGGAACCCAATAAGAAAATCTAACTTTTTCGGTTGTAAGATCATTCTTTCCAGTAGAAAAGTCTACTATGAAATTTTTGGTTAAGAATTAATATTTTTTGTTTAAAAAGTTTATTATTTGTTTGAAAATTCAACAATATGGTTAAAAAGTCATATTAACTGTATTGTTAAAAATTCATATTTTTGGTTTAAAAATTCAACACTTTAAAATTCTTTTTCTTTCTTGACTAATAAATTTTTTTTTTTTTGTAAAATCAAGTATTTTGTTGAAAATTCCTCTTTTACATTTAAAAATTCATCACTTTCTGTAGAAATTTTACCCATTTTAGTAAAAAAGTTCCTGCTCTTGGGAACCACCGGTTTTCCAAAAGTTAATCGAAACACGATATATTTGTGGTCCGAGAGAGACTTCTCATCAAAGACTCTCCAGTCCATTATTCTGCTCCTCAGTACACCCGAACATAGAGTCAAATCGAGATCCTCACTCCTGTTTTTAGTCTGGAATGTGGGAGTATCAACCCGACTCAGAATCTCCAGCTCTGTGCCCGCTATGTATTCAATTAAATCTCTCCCTCTGTCATTGATGTTTGTGCTTCTCCACACTGTGTGGTGAGGGTTCGCATCACAGCCCAATAGCAGAGGAATCTTGTTCTCTTGACAGTGTCGAACTAGCGCCTCCACCTCTCTGGGAAGTGGAGATCCCTCGGCATCGCACAGAAAATAAGCCGAGGCAATAAACACCTCTAGCCTTTCTCCGCTACTGCCCCTGAGTCTCACATTGATAACTATAAAAGATTCTAAATTAAAAATGTTACAAGTTTAAGATTTTGGTAATTAAAAAATAATGGTCAGGGAAAATGAAAATTGGCCTGGGAAATTTTAAGGAATTTTCAAAATGAAGTTTTGCGGTAGCTCTGATATAATATTCTTGTTAGTAATTTATTTGCCTTGTATTTATATTTCTAATTTTTTTCAGTTGCTTCCTCCTGAATATTATCTTTTTAGTTGTAAACTTTATTATTTGTTTGAAAATTCAACAATTTTGTTAGAAAGTCATCTTTTCTGGTTGAAAACTCATCTTTTTGGATTCAAAATTCAAGTATCTTTGTAGAAAATTTACTTTCAATTCAAAACTCATATTTCGATGTTGAAAAGTCAAACTGAACTGTGTTTTTGAAACTTTTACTGTGATAACTGAATTTTCAGAATATTCATTCGTTATAGTACCCACGGAATTTTCTACGAGGCAGTTTCTCCCTTTCATAGAAGATGAAGATTGCTACTGGTACTCTGTTCTTGACTTTGGCGGTCTTCTTCAATTCTATTGGTAAATAAAATATTATTTCAATTATCTATAATTTCAAGTGCGTTTTCGATTACAGTGAATTATTTTCTGTATTATTTTCTATTCTGAATTATTTAAATTAAAAATAATTATCCATATTACACTTTTCGACGCCCTAGAACTGCCCCTAGATTTTGGGTTGTAGTTTCAATTATAGGTGAAAGCTTTGATACTTTTTTGATTTTAATGAATTAATGAAATGCTGATTTTATTTATCAAATGATTTTGTACAACATTAATTGGTTGGTTTTTAATTAAATTTTTTTCAGAAATTATTCAGCATCATTTTTTGTAAACAAATGCTTTCCAAAATAATTATAATTCTACCTAAACCCAACCAAACATAACATTAAAAAATCTTTGGAAGATTAAAATCAACCTTAGATCATTGGACTGAATAAGAATTGCTGCTTGTTTCTACAACGAAAATGAAAACACTAACATCCAAATCACATATTTTTAAATAAACCATTTTAACTAGTGCTACTTTTTTCAAATAAGTTTCATTCAGAATCTATTACAAAAATATTTACAATTAAAAATCAGTCTATCCTTAAAGGCAAATGGTATTGTATGATATCAAAGATTGTATTGAGTTATCTTATTTTCGAACTAAAGAAGATATCTCGCTGAAATTTTGTAAAACGGCAGAAAATGTACCGCAGGGTACTTCATTGTGGCTCATTTTAATTAGTATTTCATATAAATATGGCAATTTTATCAATTTCTAACATTATATGTCATAGGGAGAACCGCTTTAGTGCCCTGACTAATATCGAATGAAGGTACTAAAGCCCTATTTAGCTGCAATTTTTCTTCTCTCTTGATTGAAATATCTTTTCTAGTTAAAAATTCAACCCCCTTTGTTGAAAATTTGCCTTTTTGGTTTAGAAAATTTGTCTCATTCATTCATATTTTAAGTGTTAGAATTTGACCATTTCTATTCCTTCTTGCAGAACTAAGTTCGCAGGTCTTTAAACGCATGATGAATGGAGTAGGACAAATGCTTCAGAAGCGTCCTTTTGAAGCCAATTTTAATTTTTTCAAAGGTAGAGATGATGCAATTCATGAAATAGAACCAGGAACAGAAGTCACTCTAGCAGTAATTGGTGCTTGTATCCACGGAGTAGTCATTGATACAAGGATTAATCCAATATATAATGCTCAGCGCAGACCTATTTTAATATATTTATCGACCGGCAAACATTTTGAACTAACTTCATCCGAGAATACTTATTACGGAGAACCTGCTATAAAGACTATTCGAGCCATAGTTACTCATCCTCACTCATCCTTATCCTCCTTACCCCCCTCCTCCTCCTCCTCCTACTCCTCTTCATCATCATCCTCCTCCTACTTCAAGTAAATAAAAAAGTACAAAAATTGTAAATGTGAATGTAAAATATAATATCGATTGTGATCTCCGGTCGCATTAAAAATTAGCAAGTAATTGGCAATCGAAAAATAATATAATGTAATAAGAAACATATATTATTAAATCAAAGAAATAAATAAACTGATTGGTTGCTTCGGTGAAAAAATGAAAAATTTTAAATTTTTACATCCTTATGTCCATCTAATACCCGATTCCGACCTTACGGACTTTTCTTTCGAACAAATCACGTCCAAATGAAATAAGATGTTGTATTGGAAAGGGAAATGAAATTTTAAAAAATAAGGATCATTTGTCTAATCCTAGATTTTTAGAATAAGATAAAAATAAATTTTTCCGAAAATAAATTTTGTTTTGTCATTCTAAAAATTGAGGACTATAAAAACGTTCCTCAGTATTTGTTATTTCATTCCTTAAATTTGAATCAATCTTAAATTCTTCAATTTCTAAGTTTTTTCGTTAAAAAAAAGACAGATGTAAGTGAACCGACTGAAATATCAAATAAAATTAACAAATATTTCCATAATGTAGCTGTAAACTGAAAAAAAAAGTTGGAAACCGTAATATAACTTTGCCGGAAGTTCAATGTGAAACAGAAAGGTCAGAGGTTACATTTATAAGTAGCGTAGAGCTACTTATAAAGCTAGTGGTTTCTTAAAAATGTAGAGTAGTTTTTTTTTTATATTACATGATTCCTCGCTATAATAACTATTATTTCTCAAAAGCACTCAAACGAGAATATTTATCAATTGTTCATACAATTTTATCAATTTGATAATTCTAAATAAATCTATTTGAAATTATTTGTAATCATTATTTAAACTATAAACGATTATATTGGGGATTAGGGTAAGTTTATCTGTCTCCGGACATGTATCAGTGGTCGGACGAATATATATTTTCTCTTAACCAAATTATTATAATGTTATAAGAGTTCATTCATATGAAGAAACTTAGCATTTATTTTCTATTCAGTTTTTGACAATTTGCAAAATGTAATACTTTTTTATATATGGCTTTCCAAGAGTGGTTTCCGATCTTAGAATCATTGTCTGACAACCGGTACATTTACCCTAGTTATTATAATTGAGAATCATTTATTAGAAAAAAAACTACTGTTAATTTCAGGGAAATCACTTTTCACTTATATTGAAGCATTAAAATTAAATAATCGACAACCAGGAGTGTTCACCTGCTCATAAATTAGAACTTTGTATAACTTTATGATGTTTTGTATCTTGTATCTATAACTTATGACGAAACATGTTACTATGCCTGTGGGACAGATTTATGAAATGTAAATATCTTAATATCTTAACATCACTCCTGCAATCTGCCATTAAATAAAATCATTTCGAATGATGAATGAGATAGTAACTAATATAATTATACGAAAACACCTTGTATTATTGATCAGTGATTGTTTTTTCTGTTTAATGTTTAAGAAGATACTTACCGTTCCACTGTTGTTAACTTTAGTGACCTGACCTAATTCTAATGGTAAATATAATAATATTCCATACTTATAATGTACATGAAAGGTTCCAAATTAACCTTATTTTTCTAAATAAAATTTGTTCCTCACTAGTGAGACTGGCCCTATTATGCCTTTATTACTTTCCTAAAGTTAAAATTGATACACTCATTATTGTATAAGAAAGTTATATCATCAAAAAAGTAATTTTTGGAAATAAAACTCATTTACAAAACAGAACTAAAATATGGAATTGGATTTTTATTATAGACAGCGTCACACCGTATGCCCTATCTGCGTCAATATTGATAGGTGCGCGCGAAGCGTACGTCATCATGTAAAATTATTATAAATAATTTGTTGTGAAAAACATCTGAAGTATGTCATTGTATTCATTTGTTTTCTCAAGTTACATTTCAACTCTTTAAAGTTTTATTAACTCTCATGCCTGAGTAAACTTTTACATCAATACCACCTAATTGCATACATTCTATAAGAACGCTATGCATTCTATCAGATATTTCTGCCATAGTGTTTTCATAAGCTTTTTCGTCGTTGAATATATTTTTGAACTTAGTCTCTAAATCATGTTCATGCTGTTGTATTTAGTTAATTTTTTTTGTAGGGGAGAGTGAGGCTAAGCGGCACTTGACTATAATATTTGAAAACAGAAAAGGACGCATATTTTTGATTTGTATTATTGTAGCCAATGAAATTTTTGAAACAACAATACCTAATACGTTGACAAACAAAATGTGTTTACATTCTCATCCTATAATCAGAATGTATTAGTTTTATGTAAAATTGGACTTCGTAGGTATGTATGTATGTCCGTATCTCTGTCTGTATCATGTAGGCACAATGGCATTGAGAATCATCGGAAAATTAACATTTAACAACACATTCATGTTCAGTACCTTTTGCACGTAAGATGCATATACCCTGATTATGGTTGTCGATGATATACAAAAGACAAACATAATTTTCCACAAGTTGTGGAAAAAACTTTTGAGCTACATAAAGGTAGGGCATTAGGGCCCACTTTTATTAAAAAACCAATTTCACACGGTTCATATTTTTCTTTAAAAAAAAAACAAGTGTCTGCTTAGCCCCGCTCTCTTCTATATTTCTAACAGTACACATATTAATGGGAATATCTTTATCCTGAATAAAGTAATGTGAAATAAATTAAGCGTATAAATTATTCTATTTTGCCCCCTCTTTTATAAATACAAAATTCTAAAAGACTTTTAGTAGCATATTTACTAGTTTTACAATGTTGCCTTCTAATTGTAATAATAAAGTTGAAAATCAAACGAACATGACTTTTCCTAACTAGATAAAACGAGTGAGTCTCAAAGCTGGTATTATGAAATTTCATGCAATAAATCACGAGTTTCCGGTCACAAAGGAGCGTACACAAGTAAGTTCGAGCCAGCATCAATTTCAATTGTTCAATTCAAATTTTACTCAATTCATTCAATCCTCTATAATGGCTCGCGTCGAAACTTGCGACTTACATGCTCGTTGAGAAAAATCTGTCTTGGTTACACAATGTACTATTATTAATTCTCAATTTGTGCATCAATGGTTATTCCTCATCCTTGGTAGATCGCTTAGATCCATATACAACAAGGAGGAAATCGGTAGGAAATATTACAAGTATTTTTTGTCCGACCCCCCTTGAAAACGCGCCATTGCATGCACGTGAAGCAGGCGTAATGTGGCCGCTTCCAGCCCAGTGACGCTCGCACATGCGCACTCCGCCGCCGGGCCAACATAAAACTTTACGCCCGCTACACATACACTGCACCCCGCAAGTGAGAACATGGAGGAATTGATATTTTGTATTTTAAAAAATTGTATTGCTTGTTTTTAAGGAGGGGGACAAAAAGTATGGTGTGTATCAAGGGCGTAAAGCTATTTTGCCTCGTATGACTGCGGCATTCGCTTCGCTCGGGCAGCAAATTCACACTCGTCAAAATAGCCTTCTTTACGCCCTTGATACACAATATAATATTTCAGTGTCGTACGACCGCGAGATAGGTTACGATTTTTTTAAATCAAAGTGCACTAAATTTCAAAGAGCACCTTGTTCATAGATTTTTTAATTTCCTTTTTTTTATTTATTATATGTTTACTCTAAGTAAGAGAAAATCGAGATTTTGCACATAATTATTATTATTTACTCTTCAACAACGTTTTGCATATAATTAAAATCATCTTGAATCAACGCAAGAGTACTCCCAGAATACAAATAATTTGATTAGTGTATGTTTAAATCATTATAAACAAATTAAATTTACAAATAGCCAAATATCGTAATTTTGCCTGAATAACATTCGTGCTTAGCTAAAAATTCTTTAAATTATTGTGAGAGTGATTGTTAGTCAGAATGTCTATAAATCATTAACAATTAGAATTGCTATGAAGAATTTCTTGCAAAAATTTGAAATTTGTGGTTTTTTCCATTGCGGTTTTCCTTTTAACATCTGAATTGGTGCAGATATTTAAAAAAATAATATATGTTCAATTATATTTGTAAAAATACAACAATTATTGATTCTTTAAACAAATGAAATAAATAAATATAAACCATTTTTGTGGAAAATGTTGGAATAATGGTTTTTTAATTTCGGATTTTCCTTCCTCATTAGAATTGATGTAGATATTCTTGAAAATAACATAGGTTCAATTATATTTGTTTAGATAGAACAATTGTTAATCTTGTAAACAAATTGAATAAATGCAAAGTTTTGGCACTTCGGCCTGGAAAAGAATTTTTTTCACTGAAACTGCTTTGCATTTATTTAATTTGTTTACAACATTAACAATTGTTCAATTTTAACAAATATAATTAAACCTATGTTATTTTTAGAAATTTCTGCATCAATTCAGATGATAAAGGAAAATCCGAAATTGAAAAACCATCAATTCCAACATTTTCCACAAAAATGGTTTATAAATACTGTAATTCTTTATATTTTATCAAAATTGTTGCTGAAGATCACTCTCAAAATAATTTAAAGTATTTCCAGATAAGAAAAATTTGTTTTCAACCAAAATTATAATATTTTTTTAATATATGTAAATTTCGTGATATTTGAAATTAATTAATAACAATAAATAATAAAAATTTCTTATCGGTAATTTTACATAGAAATAGTAAATGCAAAACTCTTTGACAAAAATTTAAAGCAGTTTTGGTGCAAACAAATATTTTCCATGCCAAAGTGCCAGAATTTGATATTTATTTATTCCATTTCTTTAAAAAATCAATAATTCTTGTATTTTTACAAATATAATTGAGTATATATTATTTTTTTAAATATCTACATCAATCCAGATGATAAAAGAAAAACCGCAATTGAAAAAACCACAAATTCCAAAATTTTTGCAAAAAATTGTTCACAACAATTCTAATTGTTGATGATTTATAGATATTCTGACTAACAATCACTCTTACAATAATTTAAAGCATTTCTAGCCAAGAAAAAATGTTTTTCAGCCAAAATTACGATATTTAGCTATTTTTTAATTTAATTTGTTTATAATAATTAAAACATACAATAATAAAATTATTTGTATTCTGAGAGTACTTTCGCATTGAGTCAAGATGATTTTCATTATATGCAAACCGTTGTTGAAGAGTAAATAATAATTATGTGCAAAATCTCAATTTTCTCGTACTTTGAGCAAACATATACTAAATAAACAAATGAAAATTCAAAAATATATTACTAAGGTGCTTTTTGAAATTTAGTGAACTTTAATTTGAAAAAAAATTGTAAATCGGGTTAAAATTGAAGGCTGCAGAATTTTTTGAACGAAAAATATGCGTTTGGTCCCACTTTACCATTTTTTTAAAGATAGTTCACAATGTGCTCTGAAAGCGCTACAAATATAAAACTGAGATCTCCCTTTTTTTCAAAACAATTAAAAATTCATTGGAATGTTTTTTCAAATTTTTATTTGTTCGAATACGAATCAAAACTTATTTTTTAAATATCACCCACAAAAGTCTATTTTATAGGATCCCAAAAAAATCCCGTGAGTAGAAAATTCAGTTTTGCGAGTTTTTGGCGCTAATTGTTTACAATAAATAAGTTACTACTTATTATTAATAATGAGATGTTTATATAAATTATTTAAACAATATATAATAGTTTTTAGGAATTTTCACTCAAAATAGAGTTCGGAAGTCGCGGTTTTTCTAAATTGTTCAACTTATTTTCAACTTTTCATTTAGAGTGAGGTAATAATTAATTCAAGTTGACAAAAATACTTCTTTTAATAATTTAGTATTATTTTTGATAATATTGTTTTTGAATAATGGTGGAAAGTTGTGGTTTTTTCCAAAATATTCGACATTTTGTTCACTTTTCAATTAATGTGAGATACTAATGGATGCAATTTAATAAATCTAATGATTAAAACAAATTATTATTATTGTTGACTTTGTCCTCATTGCACGGTATTAATTAATGCAAATGTGAAAAGTGAACAAAAGGTTAAACATTTTAAAAAATCGCAACTATCTAACACTAATAAGGAACATAGTTATGAACAATAATAATTTCTTCGAACAATCAGGTTTGATGAATTGCATCCATTATTACCTTACAATAATTGAAAAGTTGAAAAAAGTTGAAAAATTCGGAGAAAACCGCGACTTTCTAACTCTATGTTAAGAGAAAATTAATAATAAACTAAAGTTTAATTTAATTATTCATGAAAAAAAAATTTGTATAAACATCTGATTATCAATAGAAAGTAGTATTATAAACCGTTCATATTAAGAAAACCGCAAAATAATCATAATTATTGCGAAAAACTCGCAAAACCTATACTTATAAGGTGTCTTTGAGGCCCTTTAAAAGACTTATGGGGGTGATATTCAAAAAATATATTCAGCTTTCTTTTGTCTTTGATTCTGAATCAACCCATTTAGATTATTATACATTTTCGAAATAGAAAAAGAAGTAATCCAACAAAAAAATCATACTTTTCTAGAATTGCAAATTGCAAATCATCCTTTAAGCCATATTAAAAAAAAGAGATATCTTTCGTTCAATTGGTGTAAAATATTTATGTCTTGATTAAGGAAATTCTCAATAGTATTTATAGGCAACCATGCCATTTTTCGAATTCAATTAAGACTTTTTCATCCAGGATTATTTATAGAAAAACTACAGGTCTGAAGAATAGAAACGTACGCTAATTAAAATGACAAAATACCTGAAAACAAAAAGCATAGAGATTTACACAAAAAGTTACTTGGTTTAGTACTTTATTCTTTGGTGAAAATTGATTGACATATAAAAATTATTTTGTTTCACCGATATCAAAGAACGAATTTATCTACTTGATAACCCTATCCCAAACTTTGTTATACCTCAAGAGATACTGTTTTAAATTAATAGTTTTATTACCCTCTCTCTTTATGAGTCACATCTACGTGAATTCTTTCTTATAGTGTATTTCTACCCAGTTTCTCTTTGTTTCTTTTGTTTCTCAAATTAAAATTTACTTTGTTATTAATTTCAAAAATCTTTTTTGGAAAATCCGAAGGAACTTTATATTTTTTCATGTTCTCCTAAAAGTCATCACAAGAAGTTATTTTGCGGAATATTATTCTTACATAGTAGGGAAGATGGGAGGATATGCTACTGCAATATAACAGGCTTAGAAAGAAGGGATAGGGAGTTTATGAGGAATTTGACAAAATGAATGATGGAGACGTGGCTAGATGAAAATAGATGGGAAAGAGTAAGGAGAAGATTACCAAGAGGTTCAAAATGCCAGGTTCAAAATGCAAAGAGGAAGAATAAAAAAGGCAGAGCAATGGGAGGTGATGGGAGGGAGCAACGAATGTATAACAGAGACAATTAAAGAAGAGATGAAAGAACAAAAAGAAGGATTAATAGTAGAACAGATAAATATGAGAGGAGAAAGGTGGAAGATCGTGGATGTTTATGTGAACGGTGATATGCAGGAAATATAAGAGGAGATGAGAGACCTGATGGAAAAAAATAAATAAGAAATTAGACTTATAGGAGGAGATTTTAATGCGAAAACAGAAGATAGAGGAGGAATGTGGTGGAGGTGGAAGAAAATCCAAAGAGAAGATACTGAATGGGGAGGGAAAGAAATTGTTAAAGAGCCTAGAGGAGATGGGATGGTTTATCCTAAACAGAAATATAGAGGGGGTGATGAAGGAGAATATACACGCTCAGGCGGGGAAAGGCGAACGGTAATTGATTATTCCTTTGTTGACGACGAGGTAAGAGAGAAGTCGAGAAGCTAGAGTTAGGGAATTATATAGATTCGGATCACTTTCCCGTAATAGTGACATTAGAACAAGAAATGAGTAATAACAATAAGGCTAGAAAGGAAGCAAAAGTAAAGAGATTAGGAAGAGGGAATTGGTCGATGGAAGGTAAAGCATAGCTTCAGGAAAAGGTCAGGAATAACAAAATGGGGGAAGGAAATGTAAACGAGGAGATGGAAATAATTATAGGAAAAATAAAAAAAGTATTAGAGTGCACAAGCAAAAAAGAAGTTAGTGAAGGAGGGGATAGAAGTGGATGGGCTGAGGAATGCTGACAGAAGAAGAAGAAGAAGAAAGTGAGAAGGGAATTCAAACAATTAAAAAAAGGAACAAGTAGTGAAGAAAAATATAGGAGAAAAAAGAAGGAGTATACTGAGTTGTGTGATCAAAAAGAAGAAGAGGAAAATAAAAGCTTTGAAGAGGAGGCAGAGAAGGCTAGGACGCAAGAAGAGGTTTGAAAGGTGGTGAATAGAGAGAGAAGAAGAAGGAAGAGGGTAGATCAGGATATTCACATAGAAATTAGAGCGGAAAGTTAGGAAAGGGGGAAAATATGGTAGGGAAACAGGTAAGGAGGAGGGCATTGCAAGGGAGGAAATTGTCAAGTTATTAGGAATAATGAAAGATGGAATCACATCTGGTATAGATGAGATTCCAATTAAAGTCCGGAAATACGGGGGGACAGAATTAAAGGAATGGACATGGATAATGTGCAATAGAGTATGGGAAGGAGAGAGGTGGCCAGAGTAATGGAAAGAAGGAGTAGTGGTAACCATAGTGAAGGATAGGATTAGAAGATAGAGCTACCGAATCAGAGAGGGTTTAGAAAAGGGATGGGGGTGATTGACAACATGCGTGTTCTGAACTATCTAGTAAATAAGAGGATTAAAAGGGAGGAAGGGATAATGATATCAATGTTCGTGAACCTAAAGGCAGCGTTTTACTCATTAGACGGAGGTGGAATAGATAAAGTTATGGTGAAAAAGGGGATACGAGAGAGAATAATAAAGAGAGTATCGGAAATTTTTAGAGAGGCAAAAAGCAGGGTAAAGTAAGGAGAGCAAGTAGGAGATAGTTTCTGGTTGGAGAGAGGAGTAGGGCAAGGATGGCCTCCGAACTCACTTTTATTTAATATGTTCATGTCAGACTTGCAAGAAGAAATGAAGAAAAAAGGATGGGAAGGAGTCAGGATAGGGAACGGAAAGATATATATACTGGCATGCGCGGACGATATAGTGTTGATGGCAGAGGATGAAGAAGGGATGGCGGGCTTAATTACAGGATTAGAGAAATACTTAGATGAGAAAAAGCTGAATTTAAATGTAGAAAATGAAACAATAATGAGATTTAGAAAAGGAGCGCGGAAGAATGAAAGAAGGGACGATGAGATTGAAAAGAATAAAGCTAGAAGAAATAAAAGGGTTTAAATATTTGGCATATACCTCAAAAACAAATGGAGATCATAGAGCTCATATAAGGCAAAGGATAAAAAAAATCAGCAGAGGTAGTGAAACAGTTATGGAGAATAGGAAAAAGAGGCTTTAAAAAATGGAGAACGAGAATGTTGTTATTGGATACGCTGTTATGGCAGGTATTAGGACATGGAGCAGAGATATGGGGATGGAAAGAAAGGAAAGAGATTGAGAGTAACAAGGAAGGTGTATAAGGTGGACCCTAGGGGTAGACTGGACAATGCCTGGATATATGGTGAGAGAAGAAGCGCAAAGGGAATTTCACTAAAACGTGAAAGAGGGTATGGAAATTTGAGACAAAGCTAAGGGAGGGGAGTTAGCAAGAAAGTGTTTGGAAGAAGTAGAAAAAAGGAGAGGGAGGGCGATAGAATTAACGAGATGGAAAAAAGAAAGTAGGAAGGGTGTAAAATGATAAAAAAGCAAGGAGTATCAAAGTATTTATAAAAGGGATGAGGAGAGAGAAGATGGACCAGAATAGCAAGATTTATATTGGTAAACAAGGTAAGGGAAGGGATGTATTGGTAAAAGAAAGAGAACAGAATGTGCAGAATCTGTGAATGGGAAGAGGAAACATGGGAGCATGTATGAGAAGGCTGTAGGAGAGCAATGGAAGATAAAGGAAGCTGGCAAGAGAATTTTATCAGTACATTAGTAATTTTCGTTTTACTAATCCAATCAATACATTTCTACTGATTGACAGTGAATTAATTCTAGCTACAGCAATTAGTAGAATTTAACTGACAATCAGTTATATTTTACTAATCCAATTTAGAGAGCAGGTAAATAAAAAAGTGTAAGGAATTGACAATCACATTAAAAAGTGAATTTGTATTGCATCGTGGTTCTCAATAGCAGCATATAATTATTATTTATATTTATAACATTTTAATGCGTTACTTTCGACAACAAATAATACAATGTGATAAGAAAAATATATTAGTGAATCAAAGAAATAAATAAGCTGCTCGCTTACTTGAGCGAAAAAATTGAAATTTTCTCATTGTTACATCCTCAAATCCATCTAATAAATAATTTATTCCAAACCTGCCGACATTTCTCTTTCGAACAAATCACGTTCAAATGAAATAAGGTGTCGTTTCGGAAAGAAAAATTGAATAAAAGACAATAAGGAATATTTTGAAGATAAGTCAACCAACTAAAATATCAAATGAAATAAAAAAAATATTTCCAAAATGTAATGGTGAAGTTACAAGAAAACATTGGAAATAGTAATATAACTTTTCCAAAAGTTGAATGTGAAACAGAAATGACAGAGCTTATATCTGTAGGTAGGTGATAACATATCTACAAATTGAGTAATATTTTTATATCATGTAATGAAAAATACAAACAAACAACTTTAGACCAAACTTACTGCTAAGTATTTTCTGAAAAGTTGATGAAAAAGCTAAAAAAAAAAAGGTTACTCAACTACACCCAGGAAAATAAATGAATAAGCCACACCCAATATGGATTTAGAAAACTAAGAAATTTGTATGCAGCAATTACAGATTTTACAATATATTCTTTAAAAAATTGATAAAACAAGAAATGGTTATTTCTGCATTATTTATGGATTTAAAATAGCTTCTTCACAGATAGCCACGAAATTCTGATTATAAACTGGATTTAATAGGTATTGGAGATACAGCTTTGAAGATATTAAAACATTATTTTGATAATAACATACATATGAGTATTCCATTCCAGAGTTATTTATTATTTATTATTATTTACTTATTTGAGGTTCTTACAGTTTCTAAAGGCAACATAGTTGTTATTTAGATTTTTCAAATTCAAAAAGTAAACTTTCAAAGCAATGTTACCAGTATACTTCTTTCAAATAAATTCTACGATAAGAATTAGTAAACAAATTCTTAAAAGTTTAAACTTGTTAAAATTTCTTATATACAAATAAGAAGAAAAATGTATAGTAGCTTTTTTCAGTAAATGATTCCTTGCTATAATAACTATTCTATCTTAATGTCACTGACACGAGAATAATTATTAATTATTTATACAAATTTACCTATTTTATAATTTCAAATAAATCTATTTGAAATTGTTTGGGATTATTTATTTTAAGAAAACTACTGTTGGTTTTGAAGAAGCTGTTTTTTATTTGCTTATAACAAACTTATAAATCTGTATGAGCAGTTAATAATTATTATCGGATAATAATTAATCATTTGTATTTATTAACTTTCTTTAAATAAACTATTATTATAAGTATTAGGGTAAGTGTATCGGTCTCCGAGCACGTATAAGTGTTCGGACGAATATTCATTTTCCCTTAAACAAATTGTTTTAACTTTATAAAAGTTCAGTACTTTGCATAACTTAATGACATTTTTTTCTTGCATGTATAACTTATGACGAAACATTTTATTACGCATGTGGGAAATAGATTTGTGAAATGCAAATATACTAATTTCCTAATATCGCTGGCTGTGGTTGTATTTTATCGAATGTTGTGGTAGATTTCTGCGAATGTACATATTAAAGAGAATACCCGTAACGTGCAAAAAGTAGTTTAATGAGATTAAGTGTGCAAATAATTAAAAATTCTTCTTTGTGAAGCAATACTTTTTCATTACATCATGTTCTTGCAGGTGATCTTCTATATTTACAGCTTTCACAATATTGTCTTTTTTTGATTCAACTAAGTTTAAAATGTTACACAATCGCGATCTTTGATAAAACTTTCCATATTTTAACAGAGATTGTAACCGATACCATTTCTAACATGATTTTAATTAATATACACTGATTACACAGTTCTAGATAAATTTACATACTTAACTCTTCACACTAACCAGTAAGTAATTTTCCACTATGGAATTAGTAAATATTTTGTACAATTGAATTATTAATTTTGCACTAATCTTCAGTAGTAAAATATAGTAAAAATAATATGCTCCCAGAAGAAAAACTTGTACATAGTCGGAAAAATTAAATCTAATTTTTTCCACTATCTATAAACAATGTATCACTCTTTCCGCCTGTGTTGTGCTGCGTGTGGAGATAGACTGTCTAGATGGTATGTTCCAAAAATTCTTTTGCTCTAAAAAATTATTTAAAAAGTCTCTCAAGGTCTCCTATTAAACCCCAAATTAAAACGTAGTATATAAGAAATTGAAACGCAGTTACTAAACATTGAAAACTTGATTATCTCATTTTAAGTCATAAATGATTTAACCGTTTCCGTAAACATTATTACTTCCCATGTATATCTGATGATTAAACAGGTTATTACGCATTTGAATATGTTCTTATCTTTATTAATGAGAGTCATTCTTCTCTCTCCAAATTGTACCTTTTGCATAATTCTGCATTTTATTTCAGCCTTCATTGTGCAAAAAAAATAATAATGAATCATAAACTTCATTCTTCCAATCCATCTTGTGATAAAATTATTTAGAGCGACGTATGCGATAAGGACTACTATATATTGGTACAAAAACAAGATTCAGAATATTCATTAGTTATATTGTACACGAAATTTCGACCAGGCAGGTTCCTCCTTTTACAGAATATGAAGATTGCTACTGGTATACTGTTCGTAACTTTGGCGATCTTCCTTAATTCTATTGGTAAATATAATATTATCTTCTAATTCTATAATCTTGAGTGCATTTTTGATTCCAGTTAGAACTACCCAGGTGGAAAAATTATATATAGTTTATATATAGTGTGAAATATTATATATAATGTTCATTTGTTTTATACAAAAAATGTAGAAAACAAATGAATATTATATATAATACTTCACACCATGCATAAACTATACATAATTTTTCCGCCTGGGTACTCTCAGATCTTTTTTTGTAGTTCAATTTTAGATGAAATTCTCACTTAATCCTAATGAATCAATAGCTGATTTTATTTTTCGAAATATTCTGTACAACTTTATTCAATAGGTTCTTATTTCATTTTTTTAAATCATGGTATAGAAATATAATGTTCCTGGTTATTTCTAGAGTTGAGTTTCACTATATATAAGTGTTAATATTTGATTTTGTTTGTAAAAATGATTTTCAATTAATGGTATGCACTGAAAAACTGTCGGGTGCGCTGCATTAGAAAATTATCGTATTTCAGATGAAAGCCTAAATTAATTTGAAACATACTTAAATTATATTATCAGTCACAAATTTAAATTTCATGTGGTGAAAATATATTTCAATTTGAGTACTAATTTTAGTACTGAATGTTATTACAAAATACTGCCGCGAAAATAGTGACATTCAACTACTTATAAAATATATATCCCCAATATTGATCATTTTAATCATTAGTTGAGAGCATTATATACTTGTATATCTAAAATTGGCTAGTGAAAATTGTCGCTTTGATCCAGTTTTTCTTTAAAACTACTTTGAAAATCACGTAAGGATAACTCTTTTCTAATCCGTACTAAACGAAATTACAATATGAATATGAGTGATTCAATTACTTTAGATTCTGAACTAAATAATATTTTTCAACAGTAAAGTTTTCTCAGAAATAAACTCCTATTTTTATTCTTTCCACATTATACAAACATATGCAATCATTATCATAATATGAGTTTCTTTAATTGGAATTATATTTTTATAGGTATGCTTGTTTGTCAAACGGAAAATATTATACTATTTTTACCTTATGAAATTAAAGAAAGTTTCTTATTTGAATTTCAGTATGCACAATATAGGAACTTAAATGCAAATTGAAAATGGCGACTTCAAATTTAGAATATTGTCGCAAATATTTCGTTTCGTGAAAGGTACAAATAATATCGATATCATTTTTTAATTGACCATAAGTTCTGAGTTGTATTAATCTTTGCTCAAATTCATCGAATTCATGCATAGTTTTATGAAGTTCACGTAATTCTTTACATTCTTTTTGCATTTAATTTTCAACAGAACACGATATCTTAATATTTCTTTAATATAAACGTAAGATCAAGCTTGTTAGTAACTATGAATCTTCAAACATATATTATAAATACAAGATTCAACCTATTTTTCATGTTGACATATCATGTGGGAAATAAATTCTGTATACAGTAAATTTAACGCAAAACGAATTGGTAAGAAAATGACCGGATACAAAACTGAAACCCTAGTTTTTTCTGTGCAAGAGCATTATATCTCAACAGCAAAAATACGATCTATTCTGTAATGTATATATATATATTGTTCGCGTCTCTGAGACGCATCGATTGACCTATTGATGAACTGTTTATGACCCACCAGTACCGATTTATGAAGTTTCAAAAAAATGTTTCATTCTGTTTATATGAAAAAAACTTTTCTGCATTTCAAAATACGACAATATAACTTGCAGAGTATTTGTTCGCGTCCTTCAGACGCATCGATTGACCTATTGGTGAACCTTTTCTAACCAACCAATACCGATTTATGAAGTTTCAAAAAAATTTGTGTATTCTGTTTATATGAGCAACAATTTGTTCATATTAGGAGTACTACATGTACTACATGTACTACATGAGCTTTCAATTTAAAATATAAAACTACCGTAGGCTGCATAATATATTTGTTTTGAAGATTGAAAAATGTGATTCCCTAATAATAATACTCAAAATAAATTTGTCTGCAAATCCTTCTTTTTACGATATCGCCGTTATCATTGGTTCGTCTCCAACGATGTTTGTAGCCAGATCAACTATAAATATCGTTAATTCAGCCACATATTTTGTCCGTGTAGTTATTCTACACATTGCATTCGCTTCACTATTTATTTGCATACATATTTTAAGCATTGGAATTAATCCATTTCTATTTTTGCTTACAGAATTAAGTTCGCAGGTCACTGGATGCATAAAGAATGTACGGAAATTGTTTCAGAAGCGTCCTATTTCTGTCAATTTTAATTTTTTCAAAGGCAGAGATGATGAAATTCATGATATCGAACCAGGAACAGAAGTTACTCTAGCAGTAGTTGGTGAATTTATCCAAGGAGTAGTCGTCGACAAAAGGATTAATCCAATATATAATGCTCAGCGCAGACCTATTTTAATACATGTAAAGACCGGCATGCATTTTATACCATCTTCAAATGAGAATACTTATTACGGAGATGAAGTTAAAAAGACTATTCGAGCCGTAGTAACTCAACCTCCACGATCTTCACCACCATCGCCAATCCACCGTTCTTCATCACTATCACCAATCTACAATAAGTAAATGAAAAATGGTAAAAATTGTAAATCTGAAACTAAAATAGAATATGGATTGTGATCTAAGGTCACAATAGAAATCATCCAATAATTGACAAAGACATTAAAAAATTAATGTGTATTGCATCGTAGTTCTCAGTAGTAATATGTAGTTATTAGTTATATTTCTAACATTTTGATCCGCTACTTTGAATAGAAAATAGATTGTATTTATATAAGTGAATCAAATAAATGAATAAACTGCTGGCTTCCTTCGGCTAAAAATTAATTTGTTCTAATTCTTATATCCTTACGTCCATGTAATACTCAATTCCTACCTTCATGGCATTTTTCTTGTGAACAAATCAAGTCCAAATGAAATAAGATGTCGAGTTGGAAATTTTGGAAATTGAGTAAAAGGTAATAAGAAACATTTGTGTCGTCCTTTATTTTCGAAATTAGAACAAATAAATTTGTCAAAAAATACATTTATTTTTTCATTCTAAAAAGTGAGGACAACAAAGGTTCCAGTGTCTTTTATCAAACCTTTTTTTTAAATAGATCTCATAGTTTTTCTAAGTAATGAGTCCCGGACCGAGATATAATATTAATAATCAAATAAAAATATTCTTCATAAAGAATAACTCAAATGTAATATACTTATCATATATAATTATAGAACGTATATTGCTTGCAAGGTTATGGGTGAAAATAAGAAAAAAATCAACAATATATTGTCACGGCTCATTCTATAATACATTGTGCCCTAATTATTCAAAACTCAGTACGAGAAAAAATCAATAATAATAATTTTATAATAGGTTTAATACTTATAACTGTAGTATAAAAATTGGTTTTTGAATGTCCCCACAATGGTATATCACTCGGAAGACAGCATTCTTTTAAGATTCTTTTAACGAATGAATTGGATATTTAAATTTAAATTTATTGACAAATGAACATTCTCGAGAGTGCTTCTGAAAAGAAAAATTAAGCCTTTTAAATACTTGCTAAAAAAAAAGTAAATAAAATAGTTGCATCGTTTATTAGACCTGTAATGTTGTGGGTATGACCTGGTCGCACAAATTTTCTCATTGAAGAAGTCTATTCACCAGGTGAGTTCATTAACGAAATATTTATTATTATAAACGCTTTCTATCGTTGAAATCTTGTATCGATACAAAGTGGGTAAATGGCAATAACCAAGAGAATAACTTTTTTTCAACCAGTCACGTAATTATTTTCATGAATGTGAGTGAACATATATTTTAAGCATCTACGTCTATTTATACAAATTATACTTACCTTTACATAGTTTTTACAAGCAATAAAATACAAATTTTATTATATAACACTTAAACAATGAATTTCGAATTAAAATACCCTTCCTGAGCTCGTTTATTACTGTTTTTATCATAATTAAGGTTGGGACTCGTGGGTAAAAGAGCACGACGGCAGATGAAATTATAATAAATAAATGATTGTGGATCTCAAAATAAACTTTAAGCTGTTAGCGTTTCAGCGTGAACGAATTAAATTATTCTTTATAATCAATATTTAATTGCAGAATAGGAGTTCTTTTTTAGCTCTTTTTAGGTCAACCGCTAAAAGAGAAAATCAGAAAAATATATACTGAAACTCTCTAATTTATTAAAACTAAATCTAGTATTACAAGTAAAGAAACTGCATCAGTAAGTCTGTCAATTATATTCAAATTTAAATTTAGATAAAACATATAATTTCATTAAATATTTCCAAACTTTACTCTCTGAATCTAAAGTAGCGCTACTGAATTCAATTTGTGAAAATATTAACTAATTCTGTAATGATTTCAATGAGTAATCAATTAATGGACTTTTTTGTCAACTTTTTCGGATATAACATGATCTACGTGAGATTTGTCATGCGGTGTTGTGTTTTATCAAATTTCGTAGTATATTTCTGCTAAGGCACACATTATTCTCAAAGCGAATGAAGTAAGGTAAAATAAATCAAGTGTGGTAATAATTCTAATGTTTACATTTTGTGAAGATGTCATGTTGGTGGAGGCGACAAAGCATATTTACCAGTTTTACAATGTTCTCCTCTTATTGCTTCAATTAAGTTTAAAATGTTGCACAACCGCGAGTCTAAACGCTGGCACAGTCTGTACGTTTATGTACGTTTATAGCACGGTCGAGTCTAAACGTACGGACCTCGAAAATGGAAGAACCTGGAAAGGAGATGAGACATTGGTTATGTCAGGACGAACAGACACTACGTTTAATTAATATATTACAGCTCTAAATAAATTCTTATATTTTCATTAGGTAATAAGTAGCTTTACACTAGCAAATTAGTAAACAATATACTGCTTCAAGTAGGGGAGGGGTATTTAAAAAACTTCAAAAGAATGATGCGTATTATTTGAACGGCCCTTTAATGAAATTTCACTAATAGATTTAAAGAGAAGAGTACAACATTTCTGTAAACTAAATTATGATAAATAAATATACTTATAATTTTATGTCTTACAGAACCTCTAGAAAGACATAGAATTAGAGAAAAAGACATAATTGAGATAAAATGACGCCAATATTGAAAACTCTTCTTATTGCAAACTGTTTAAGAGAAGGAAGTGATGAAGATGGAGTTGTCGCTTAGTGACAAATTTAGTGTGCAAGACATCGTTGCGAGAATTTAAAGAAGGCAGGAAGTTATGAAGGAAATAAAGGTTAAGGAATTATAGATTGCAGATATTATGGAGAAATGGAAGAGAGTGTAGAGCACATGTGGCCGTGTGAAATAATGGAAGGTAAAATAGATCAGGAATGGGTAGAGGGAGTATATGCTTGTTAAAAATGGAGAGTCAACATTTTATTGCCAAATTATGCCAAACTTGGAGCGGAATGTCGATAACCTGGTCTTTTTAGATATTCAAGAGAATTTGAATTGAAAGGGAGGGAGAAAATTGTGATCAGGTTGCATTAAATGCAATCATAAGTAACGGAAAGTTGTTGACTTGGCTTTAAAGCCACATTACGAACAGAGTCAAGTACGGTAGTCAGTCAGGAAATAAAATAAATAGAAAAGAGACAGTATAGAAAGTCGTTCTATCATTGAACCACCTCCTCCCATTGGTACTCATGACCCGGTACTTCGCTACCAAACACGCTCGCGAACACGGCAAGTGCTTAGCAGGTTCACTGCTGTCAGTCTTTATAGGGATCATACCCTTATACACTTTCCCTGCATTCGTCATCACTTCCATCACCCATCAACAGCGACCGGGACCAGTGATTCATTACAAAAATTATGGGAATGTAATAGGTCTTTATTGTAGAAGATAACTAGCCGTGATCGTTGTTAACACCCAGAAAACATCGGACGATGCGGTAGCTGTTCAGCAATATCATCTTCTGCATGAGGTGTAAAAATTTCCTAGCTCCCAGTTCTTCTAAATGGTGCATACACATCGTATGGATTTCCCTGTGGAGGAAATCACGATCGAGTGAATTGCGACTTTATTCACCCCCTACTTGGTCAGGATTTCCTGCTTAAGCTCCGTGTATTTCTGGATCTACTCAGTGTATCGGAGATGAATGTTGTTATTTAAGGGAATGCTTGTGTCAGTAATTCTGAATGTATGGTCTGTAAGAATAGTACTGTCCCAGTAGAGGAGATGATGTTCATTCTCTGATACTCTGGCAGCGGAGTATTTGTAATAGGACTTACGATCCTCTAGCAAACCAGGATTTAAAAAAATGTAATGGTAGTATATAACAGCAGCATTGTTATGTCTATGAACGATTATAATAATAATATGCCTGATTGTCTCATTCGAATTTCCACAGAGGCGGCATTTGTCAGTAAACACCTCAATACAGAGGATTTGCTTCTGGTAGTTCCTCATGTTGATTACCCCATCTTGAATGGCAATAACAAACACTTCCATTTTCGGAAAGAGTTCTCCCCGCCTTAGCTAGAGGTTTTAAGTCACACTGTTTACGCAAGGAAGACCTAAAGTATAAGGGTGCTTCTTGTGTAGTTAGATGACCGATGTCTTTGTGATCATCAGCCGCAAGCTTAAGTGGTGTATACAGGTCTATTCTACAGATGCAGTCTTAAAGCAGAATGTTCACCCTGTTTTGGAAGTATTCGCGCAGCTGTGTAATCTGAAAGATACACAGCCAGCGAACATCCAGAACCCCTTCTGCCACGAAGCTTGCCTGGAAGAACCAATCAATCCACAGGCGTTATCTCGTGATGCATTCGTTGCTAGGAAATTTTCACACGGTTGGTTCAGTTTGGTGCCTCGAAAGCCGTTTTCGACCACAAGACGGAAGTTATTATAATTATTAGAAAAAAAGTATATCTCAGACTTAAGATGGTTACAGCACGATATGTCAAAGGTATTTTTTGAATTGGATTTTTGTAACAAACTGAATATTCTGCACGGGTCTATCCCAATTTATATCATCAGTCACGAACGTATATTTGTAATGCAACCAAATGATATGATGAAAGTGATATGCATAATTTGTCTAGTATAATTTTAACCCCACCAGCCACGTGCTGGGGTGCAGACAAGTACATAATAGGGGAACCTGCAGCTTGAGGTGGTATCTGTATCACCATAACCTCGGTAAAACTACATAGAAAAATTACTAGAGGTACGGACAAGTTCAAGTACAGCGGTCAGTCAGGGAATAAGATAAATAGAAAAGAGACAGTACACATGCATATCCGACAAACACGAAACACGTGAAAATTATATATAGTCCCAATTTAAAAAAAAAACGTACAATTTAGTCAAATTAACAAAAAATGGAGATTTATTATGGGAATAGTCTTTCCTAACAGTGCAAACGGCAGCCAGCCGCTTTCTACTTGGTAGTCCAAAAAGTTTCGAACGATGCGGTCAGTTTTTAGTAAAACTGACTTTTGAAATGCAGCTGGCACCCTATTAACACCCCAGTTCTCCAGGTGACTCCTCAGCATCGCGTGGATATTCCCTGTGGCTGAAATCACGTGAGGATGAATTGTCACCTTTTTCAATTGCCACACCCTCATGATTTCTGGCTGCAGTGGGCTATACTTTTGGATATTAGTCGTATAGCAACGACTTGTCAATCACCACAATGTTGGGCCTGATGTCAACAATAGAAACAACAATCCTAAAGGATAGTCCGCTTTCAGTATAGACGTTAATTCTTGCTTTCGAAGACAGTATCTGGGGTTTACTTGCAAAAATGCATCCATACCTGCTGTAGATTCAGGTTCATGACAATCTGCTGGTGTATGATCAACATCATTGTTTCTGTGAGCATACTCGTTATGAGCTAACTTTGTGCAGTCATCAATTATGTGGTCGACGGATTCATTGCAATCACCATATAACCGACACGAATCCTCTTCAGGTAAGTGCCGAACCATAGGGCACTTCAGAAATCACCCTGGAAAATACTGGTCGTAATGGGCAATAGTCTGGAGATCCTCCTCATGCTACGATGAAATTACTTGAGTTTCGTACCCCAGAGGATCATTGCGTTACACAGAAAATGATTCACGCTCAAGCAGATCGTGTACGTCTGGAGAATCTTGAGTAAGTAATCGCGGGGTACCTAGGGAAAAGCTTGTTTATAATTAATGTATACCATGTGCAGATTGCTCCGATGTTTACGGGCCTGCTTCACGACGACACTGGCAATTGTCACGGAATCCTTGCATTCCCAAAAATTTCCACAGCATCCCTGTTACTCTTCTGTAAGGATATTGTTGGCTTCATAGTAAGCACAGATGTTGTCGGAAATTATAGATTTTAGACACTTGTATAGAATTGGATATATATATATATACGTGACGCCTTCTGTCGCGAAAGATGTCGACCTTCTTTCAAGGTCGAGCCACGCCACTTCCGAATAACTTTAATTTTATTTTTTCCACAAACTTCTTTCCAGTAGTCAGATATGTATTCCACGCGTGGAATTTCGAGCGTCAACTCTTGTTCCTTAGCTCTGCTGATTTCCCGGTAGAACCTGCCTAGCAGTCAGGACGTTTGATGTTTTGGACATAATATTTGCTGAACGGAGAATGTGCGCCACTTGACGTCTCAGCTTCTGATCTTTGTTACCACGCCTATATTGCCTTAGCCTGTCTAGCTAGCAGTATATTTTACTAATTTCTTTCTCAATTCTCCTATTCAATGACGGATAATCTCTACCTCTGTGAAAGGTGTTGCTATTGCCCTGAAGTCTAGATTAACCTAATGTCCTGACTGTAGCAACTGCTGCACATAATACAAATGTTTGCACATGTGTAATAAATAGGTGTTCAAGCAGGTATGATCGCAACACCTGTATGTTAAGGTGACCAATTAATGCCAGTAAGATCTTCGTGATCCTAAGTTTTGATAGAAAGTGCTTTGAAGTCAGTTTTGCATCTCGAAAATTTGATAGAGCTCGTTCGAAGTTCTTTTCGATATGCTTCAGATTTTCTAAGACTTCGCTGTTGTTCGTGTTCGTATTAAGTCATCGTGGTACCAAAAGTTGACGTTTCGGCGTCTCAGCCTACAACTTCAGAAATTTTCTCCATAGCCGGAGCATCTGGAGGTTCACCACTTGCGGTGGACTGCTGGTATCCTCGCCTTCTTATTGTTTCAATTTTCGTTTCAAGCAGCAGTTCCATAACAAAGATTGACCTATAGTCTTGCTAGATGTTGTTCGTTTATTCTCTTCGCCAAGCGCAAGCATGCATTAAAAAAAGTCGAAGGTCTCCTCGTCGCACAGGTACACTACTCTTTTCCGCATGAGAGTTAGTGCGAATAACATATTTTTTCAGTTACTTTGTCTACTCCATCCTATTCCTGAGTTGCTGACCCTCAATCGTTATCCTGTATTTTCAGAGTAGCTGGGAAACCCTTTCGGTAGCAATGCTACCGTTAGTATAGCCGTCAAAATAATTAAAGGAAAGCTCAAGTCATACCGCGACGCCAACGTGAAAACACCTTCAGACGAGGAATAAAAAAAAATAAAACCTCGGACTTTATTTCTTAAAACTGTTACAGCCCATGTCTTAGGCATTTTTTTTTCTTGAGTTTGAAACATTTTAATAAAGCAGTCAAGTGATCTGATGAAAAAAGTATCCCTAATATGACATATTGGACAGCCTAGTTTCTTCTTGAACCCACCAGCCATAGACTAGGTTGTAGCTAAGTGCATGTTTGGGGGACCTACAACTTAGGATAACCATTTTCATGAAATTGAGACTATTTTCAAATTTTTCATTCGTCATATTTCATTCGCCAACTCGAATTTGGAAATTCTATTATCAAATTCAGATTCAACGACCCCAAAAACTTCAGAATACTTATTTTCATGGAAATCACAGCACTAATGCACATTGTGAAAAATAATCGATAAGATTTTATAAAAATTGTTTTAAAAAACATGTAACAAATATTTGTATGCTCAAATACTTTTAAAAATGTTTACTTCCTAAGAAGACTATACTTCGCAGTTTAATAACAACTCGAATTTTGCAGATTAAAGAATAGTTTTTTTAATTTGTTTGAGATTTGTTAGTGCTTTATTCAAGATAATTTGTAAACTTAAATTTAGTTGCTTTTTTGCTTCAAAGTTAATCTGAAATAAAGTCTATAATAGCAAATAGAATTTTTTTTACTGTGATAAATCATAACGAAGCATGTTACTATGCCTGTAGCAAATCAATTTATGAAATTCAAATATCTTAGCAAAATAAGCTTCAGTCCTTCAATCTGTCATGCAATAAAATAGTTTCGAATGACGAATGAGATAGTGACTACTGGTGACTAATATAAATATTTGATCTTTCAGAACATTCATTAGTTATACTGAACACGAAATTTTCTACGTGGCAGTTTCTGCTGTTTAAAAAATAAGACGTTTCTTACCGTACATCTGTTGTTCTCTTCAGTGGTCTCAATTAATTATATTGGTAGCTATAATAATATCTTGTATTTATAATATAATATAATATAAAAGGTGCCAAATTATTCTTATTTTTCAAAATAAAAATTTGTCCTTACTAGAGGGATTGTCTCCATATGTGAAAATATTCGCGTCGAAAACCAAGTAGAACTTTACGTGAAAATATACGTCGAAGTCTAGGAAATGCACCTGAAATTCAAGTGGTAATTTGAAACAAGGAATAAAACGTCGAAGCATTACCTGGAATAACACATTGTATTTTACGTGGATTTCCACGCGGCTATTCCAAACCTGCTAAAATTAAATCAAATTCTATACATTTAGGGAAAAGTCAATCAAAGTCTTTAAAGAATTGATATGTAGTTAAATTGAAATTTCAAAGATTCGAAAATTCGACGATTTCTTTCGAAGTACTTTTTCTATTACGAAAAATCCCAATATTTTACACGTATCTAGATTTGAATGGAAAATTCTAGCAAAGATGACACATCTCTAATTAGAACCAATACTTACGAATACTCATTTTGATAACGAATATTGTCAATATTCATCACTAAGTATATCAAACATTGAAATGAATTTATGAAACATTGAACACTTGTGTCTAATTGATTCACAATTTATCACCTTTGATGTATGTAAACCTTATTACTATGTATGTAAAACCAGTGATGAAAGATATTATCGATATGTTAATCTATGGATTAATGAAAGTCATTTCTCTCCTACTAAATTCTACATTTTCCACAACTCTGCACTCGTTTACCGCCTTCATAATAAGAAAGAAGTTTATGAAATTTAAATATTTCATCACAGCAAAACAAACATCACTCCTCCACTGTCTTGCAATAAAATCATTTAGAATTACGCACGTAGTAGCGACTAGTATATATAGGAACAAGAATATGTTTCAGAATATTCATTAGTTATATTAGGCATTAAATGTTCTACGACGCAGTATTCTTCTTTTATAGAATATGAAGATTACTACTGGTACGCTGTTCTTAACTTTGGCGATCTTCCTTAATTATATTGGTAAATATAATATTATCTTATATATCTATAAATTTAAGTCACGGAAATATTAGCGTCTTGAATATGTTGTTTTCAAAGGAAATAAGGCGCGATGTATTTTACCGTTTGAAGAAAAAAATCATTTTCGCTAAGTTATGAGTACCATCAAACATTCCTAAACTGATAGTTTGAATTACTCAAGGTGGGTGCTTCCAAGGAGAATCTAGAACCAGTTTAAGCTTGAACTGATTCCAGATTCTTGAAACAGTTATAAGTAATTCATCCTATCAATTTAGGGAATTTAGGTGCCTCTGAATTTACCCCACATGTCCAAAATTACCCGGTTTGACGGTATTTGAAAGGACCCCGCACCAAATGCATTGGAAAAAGGTCTCGGTGCATTTTTTTACATTTTGGGTATGTTGTAGATCATGACATCCCTAATAAAGAGTTTTTATGCCTAAAAGTCAAGAAAATGGACAGTTTTTCGTCCCTATCACGCGAAAGGTCGTAAGAAATGCCGTTTGAGAGCATCGCTGCAGAAACTGCCGAACTGCTTATCGCCACGCTGATGTGACCTGCCCAGAACTCTGACCCTCTGCCATTATGTAGTTTATGACTCCTGTTAAAAATTGTTTATGACTCAGGGTCACAAAATGACCACGTTTTCGTCCTTCAATAGTCAAAAATCGACTTTAGTTACATTTCCTTGTACGTAACCTCAGTTAAAAGGACTTGATGGCCCAATATCAAAAAGTGGACAGTTTTTCGTCCCGGTCGCATCAAAGGTCGTGTTAAATTCCCTTCAGGAAAATCACTGCAGGAACTGTGGGAGTCTTTTGCTATATTGATATATCATGCCCAGAACTCTGACCTTCTGCTATCTTGTAGTTTATGACCCCTGTTAGAAGTATTTATGACTGAGGGTCAAAGAATGACCAAGTTGTCGTCCTTAGAGCTTTCAAAGTCGACTTTAATTACTTACACAATACTTACTTACACAGTACTTATAGTTGTCTGATATGTAATCCCTATCTATCCACATATCACTTACTTTCGTATCAGAATTATTATTATATGAGGAGTTCTTTTTAAAACATTTATTTAATAACACAATTGATAGAGGTTTTATGAATTCCGAGCAAGTTATAGCCCTACTTCACTTTATTACAGACGCAATGTCGTGAATTTAGTGCCAGAAGTGAAATCTTTTCGACGATCGCTTTCTTTATCGCACTTCTTTTGTTCTTTATAGATGATTGCCATTATCAATTAGTCATTCCTTACATTCAGTCGTTTCTTCCTTTTTCGATTCCGAAATAAATGACGCAAGAGGGAAGCTTATCGCCAGATCTATTCTGAGTTCTTGTTTATTATTTGCACATTCTTAAAAGACTTCAAATCTATTTTATTTATTCTGCTTTTTGTTGCTCGTTCAAAGTTTACTTCAGACTTATTTTAACGTTTGATTTTGCAATCATGATTTAATTATGAATTTGTTTCTTGTTTTAAAGTTTACGTCAGATTTATTCTGCATTTCTTTGTTTTCCATCATTATTATTTCCCTTCCTCTTACTTCTTGGATTCAGGAGATTGATTCAGCCATTTAATTATTCCTCAGGATTATTATTACCAGTCCGTCAATATAAATGATGTGATTATTTTTTGATAGCTGATTTATCCAGTTCTATGCTTATATAGATTTCAAAATCTCGATATGGCTTTCATGAATCGGTTGCTATGTTTTATTTGTAATAGGCAATTTCGTCCCTGATTCTTGTCGCGAATTGATGGAGATGAAAATGCCACTATACGTGAAATTGCCATTAGAAGACGTGATGAGATGAATAGGCCACAACTCTTTGTCGACGAGCTTGCTAGATTATGCATCAATTATAACCGATCTGTTCAAGATGAAGTAGCTGTAGTCGAGGATAATTCCCATGCCTTAAGATTGAACGTATTAACGCAAACTGCAAATCGTAGTTGCGTCATTTGCAATACCCAAAACGATCTTTACAGACTTTCTGTGGAATGAAGGGTTAATGTTTTCATATTCGAGTAGACAAACTACAAATGTAGCAGTTGCTACTGTCAGACAATCTTTCATGCAAAGATTTTCACATAAAAATCTAGGCTTTGGTTCGATTACGAGAGAGGATTAGATTGCAAGAAAAGTAACCGAGTTCGCTAACGAATTTTACAATTTCCAGCTTCATATACCCAGAATAATCTTTTATGTCGACGGCACCTAAAGTTACATTGATGCGAGTAGCAACTTTCGGAGTTTGCGACAATCGTACTATCATTACAAGGGCCGTCATTTAGTCAAGCCTGCTTTACTACTAGCACCAGATGGTTACATACTGGACACCCATGGACCATACTTTTAAGATTCACGAAACAACGATGCTGCGATGCTAAACAATGAGTTCCAAAGAGACGTTGATAGAATGAGAGAATGGTTTCAAGAAGGGTCGATCTTAATAGTCGATAGAGGGTATCGAGATGCCACTGCTCTTCTACAAAAACTAGGAGTTACATGGAAAATTCCCGCACATCCTGCGTGGACAACGTCAACTCTCTATAGAGGAAGCAAATGAATCAAGGTTGGTAACAATAACTAGGTGGATAGTGGAGGCTAGAAATAGCCACATTAAATCCATCTTCAAGTTTTTTGGTAATATAATTCCTATCCAACATGTCTACAACCTCGGAGATTTTTATTGCATCGCTGGTGCTATAATTAATAGATACCATCCTCCCGTTGAAATGACAGGAGCTGATGCGGTGTTGGGTAGACAGTTGCTGGAGAGAGGGCATAACGTAAACATTGTCTAAGCACTAGTGAAAACGGAAAACCTGCAGGCTAGAGGTGATCAACGATAGGTTCCGCTGAATTCTCAGCACGTTCTTAACTTTCCTCGTTTGACATTGGAGTTTCTCAGAGACCTAACAGTCGGCGTCTATCAGTTCAACTTAGCTCCTTCGTACATTCAGGACAAGCTACAAAGAGAGGAAGAAGAAGAATTCCAGTTGAATGTCATAAATCAGCAACTTTGTGACATTATATAACCTTTGAGACGACCTTTTGCGTGATAGATACGAAAAACTGTCAATTTTTTTACTTTTTGGCATCAGAACTTTTTATCGGGGATGTCACGATCTACAACATATTCAAAATTCAAAAAAAAATCCACCGAGACCTTTTTTCAATGCATTTGGTGCGTGGTCCTTTCGGGCTTGTTTTCTAAAAAACAACAATGATTTCCTTAAACATCTATAACTTTAGACATAATTGAGATACTGAACATTTCTTTTCAGATTCTGGTTAGGTTTATTGTCTTCTTTTGAAACTCGTAAAAAAATAACGATAAATAACAAAGTGGCAGTTTTTTTGAAAATATTAAAAGTCGATTTTCTCAAACTGACGAAAGTTTCATGGAAGAAAAAAGTTTGTAAATTTAAAAAAATTGTACATAAATACCCCTTTCTTTTATGATATCTCGTATCGCTCGCGAAAAAAAATGGAAAATTCAATTTTTCAAGAAAAAGATTCGCATGGCCACAAAAATGTTTGAGCCTGCATGAAACTTCCAGAGTGCACGGCCCGGCTGAACCAAGTTTAAATTAAAGTTTCAAGTAAATGGGATTTTGTATTGTTTGTGGTAATATGGCATTCCACGAAAATTTTAAGATGAAAATGAAAAAATCGGTCTATTTTTTTATTTATTATGTGATTATTTATTATTATCATATTTATTTATAACATACGACACCGTATTACTGAAATATTCTTGACAGCATAATAACATTTTATTTATTGAATACAAATATCAACGGAGAATAGTTTGTTAATGGGCATTTTAAAAAGTATATTATTTTCTGTTGATATACGCAACGTTCAATTGTAAATCGCAATAACATTTCAAACTGAAACAATAAAATATTTTGTCTCACTCAAATTTTCGCTTAGTTTGATTAACATCTAGATATATTCATAGACTGATAAACAACCACATTCAATAAAAAATCTATTTAAAAAAATTTCAATCAATATTTACCAATCTTATCATATTTTCTTCATTTCTCAGTAATCAAATACAAAAATCGGAATTAAAAAAAAAACAACCCTCTACTTTCATCTTGAAATATTCGTTACACAACAGATAACCACATTCAATACAAAAGTGTATTTAAAAAGATCTTAACCCATGTTTACTATATAATTTTATGCAAATTTATGCATTTCTTAGTCATTCATTTTGTTATTTTTGTTTGCGAAAAAAATGCAAAACTTTAACTGTTTGATAAAAAAAATATTCATGTGGCCACAAAAATAGTTTGGCCCGCATGAAACTCACAGGATCTATTTTTGTAGATGTACAAATTGAACGAAAAAATGACAAAAAATAAAAAGTGGGTTTTTTAAGAAAATCAACTATAAATATTTTTGAAAAAGCCACCGCTATTTTGTTCATTTTCCGGCGGACTTCAAGAGGGGACGGTAAACCTCACCAATCTCTGGAAATCAATTTTCAATATCACAGTCCGAAATACTCTCAAAACAGAGGAAATAGGGTTTTTTCACAAAAGTAGGAGAATAATAGGGGAATAAATTATTTATAATGAAATTTATGTACGGGTACCATATTGAATTCAATATGAAACGCTTAAGATTTGAAAACATTTCTAAAAACTTCATCCAAAAAAGCGCCTTCCCTAGAAAACAGTAGAATTTTCAACCAAATGATTCAATTTTGTACGAAAATTATAGAATTTAAACCAAAAATGAAATTTTCAAATTTTCAGGACAAAAAAAATGATTTTCGACAAAAAAAAGAATTTCTAACACAATACTTAAATTATCAAACAAAGAGATCGATCTTTAACTAGCAAAATGAATTTTTCACAAAGTAGTTGAACATTATACCAAACAGTTAAATTTTTAAACAAAAAAATATTAATTTTCTACCAACAAAAAAATTAATTTACAACAAAATTCTTCAGTTTTCAACCAACTTTTTTAATTTCCTACTAAAAATGATCGATTTCCCACCAATAATTCAATAGTTAAATTTTCAGTTAAAAAATTAATTTTCTACCAAAAAGACGAATTTACAATAAAATAGAACAATTTTCAACCAAACAGTTCAATTTTTAAACAAAAAAAGATTAATTTTCTACCAACAAGAAATGAATTTACAACGAAATTCATTAGTTTTCAACCATCTTTTTTAATTTTTAACTAGAAACGATGGATTTCCCACCAATAATGGAATAGTTAAATTTTTAGTTTAAAAAATTAATTTTCAGTCAAAAAAAAGACGAATTTTCAAGAAAATAGTTCAATATTCAGCCAAATAGTAAAATTTTTAACCAAAGGAGATAAATTCTGTACCAAAAGTATAATAATACATTTTAAATTAAAAATAATTAACTTGCAACGAAAAATAGGTTATGTTTTATTGATTTCTGTTAATTCATTTCACACTCAAACGAAAAAACAAGAACAAGGGGTGAAGTGGATATTTTTTGAAAACAGGGGAAAAAGAGTTTTTTTAAAACAGGGGAAAACAGGGGTATAGGAAAAAGATTATGTATTTAGATGCTTTACTTTTAAACTAAAATCACTCATTTTTATTTTCTCGAGCATTTTAAACTATTTTTGTTCACTTCAAAATAGAGCAAAAACGATACCTTCAGTATTGAAATTCATCCATTTCTATTTTTTCTTACAGAATTAAGTTCGCAGTTGCTTGGAAAAATAGCACATGGAGCAGCAAACATATTTCAGAAGCGTATTCCTGTGAATTTTTATTATTACCTAGGTCCAGACCATGTCGTTTATGATGTACCAGCAGGGACAAAAGTTACTGTAGGAATACATGAAGGTTTTATCCAAGGAATAATAATACATGGAGTGAATTGTCCAATATATGATGCTAAAGGCAGAAATATTGTAATAAACTTAAACTCCGGCTCTCCTTTTGTACTAACTCATAACGATAATGCTCTTTACGGAATAAGGATGAAGAATACACGTCGAGCCGTAATTTCTCATCATCGACCGCAACCGCTAGTCAATGCATGAAAAATGGATGAATTTTCAATATACATTAGACTCTCACAAAGCGCCTTTTCCGCAAAGTGCCTCCTCTCACAACTGCAACTTTTTCAACTGCGCAGGCGCTGCGTAGCGAAGGAGTGACGAAGAAATCATCTGCTTTCTCCCTTACTCCACAGTCCATACTCTGCACCACATTCGGTAAACGCCTTGAGCATGGACTAAATGCGCGTGCGCAAGACGATATTGAAACATTCCGCCAATGCGTCTCAGAGATATTTCCCGCCAATAGTTTAAGAGCCAGCGACACTGGACCTTGCGTCGTCGCAGATATTAATAAAAAAAATTAGGAATGATAGTTTGCACGTAGGGTAATAACGAACCGCTATGCTCACCAAGCAAATCCTGAACCCACTTACCTTATTTGATTATTGAAAAATTAATTTTCCCTCAAAATTAGCATGATCGCGGAATTAAAAAAAAAACTAAATCACGTGATTGGCTGCATCGAGCACTTATTGGAAATATGTGTGCCTGTCCCTAATCGGTGCCCAAACCCTGTTGACCGTGCGCGAAGGGGGTTAGTTTCGTCATTGAACTTGCGTCATGACGGATATGAATTTTTTTTAAATGTAGGTGTGAGTCCCCACAACACGAATCGCGACGGCGCGCGATAAAACACGGTCAACATGATACCGGGCTCAAGAATTTTCAAGGCACGCATATTCATTCGTATTGTGGGGACTCGGACCTACATTTAAAAAAAAAAATTCATATCCGTCATGACGCAAGTTTAATGGCCAGACCAACCGCCTTTGCGCCCAGTCAACAGGGATTGGGCACCGATTAAGGGCAGGCACACATATATTTCAAATGAGTGCTCGGTGCCGCCAATCACGTGATTTATTTTTTTTTTAATTCTGCGATCATGCTAATTTCGAGGGAAAATTAATTTTTCAATAATCAAATAAGGTACGTGGGTTCAGGATTTGCTTAGTGAGCATGGCGGTTCGTTATTTCCCTACATGCAAACTATCATTCCTAATTTTTTTATAAATATTTGCAATGACGCAAGGTCCAGTGTCGCTGGATCTTAAACTACAAGAAATAAGGGCGTGGTTTAACTGATTGGGCGCTCATTGAGGACCTCGGTCCAAAGCAGCGGGCGCTTTGTGAGATTCTACTGTATTTAAAACAGTGTACACAAAATTAATTTAATACTCGAAAAATGCAAAACGAAGTAGAATTTCGATAACGATCCGCGACTACATCCTTAAAATTCGAAATTTCTTCAAGACGACTTCGAATTCAAAATGCTTAACATTAAATGCGTTTTGTACACTTAATCCTTCAATTTAGATTTCAAAAAAGTGTAATTGTTTAATTAGAGTCTCAATAAAACTTTTTATCACACTTTTTCAAATTTTTTATTTCTTACAAGCTTGGAATTATAAATTATACTTTTCATACGCAAGTGTGCTTTCCACGTGTAAACGAAATTTTGAAGTTAAATTGGAATTTAATATATTTACATAATTCATGGACATTTTCTTACCAGTTATAGCAACATGTATACTGCGTAAGTCTTAGTGTTCGTACTTCTGTAAATAAAGCCCACGTTCGTTAACATGTCACAATTGAAAATATAATATTGTACAATACAAGAGAACATTTTTTTTTTAAACCTTTCATTTTAGTAGTTTTGATTTAAATACATGCAACATCTGATCGCATTATTTATTGTATCAGACTTTTTTCATGCATAATATATAATAGGGTGGCCCAAAATGATCGAATATCGATTTTTCAATATTTGCCACTGGAAAGTTGTTTCTCATAATTAAATTTTCAAGCCAAAAATATAAATTTTCAACAAAATATTTAAATTATTAGTTAAAAAAACTTGCATTTTAACCCCAAAATATTAATTTTGAACCAAAAATATAATAACTGATATTTCAACTAACAAATATTTTTATTTGAAATAAAAAACAATTGAATTTACCCGAAAAAAATAAATTTGAACAAATTGATTTTTCACTAAATAGTTAAATATTTAACTAAGAGGAATAATTGTCCACAAAAAAGACGAATTTCCTACCAAATACATAAATCACTAACCAAACAGTTGAATTTTCAAAACAAGAAGATAAATTTTCTACCATAAAAAATTATTTTTACAAACTACATACATCTTCAAGCAAACAGTTCAGTTTTTAAACTAAAAAGATCAATTTCGAATTAAAAAATGAAGTAATTAAAATATTTATTTGAAAGAATTATTTTTCATTTTAAAAAAATGTCTATAAACCAATTGAATTTTCAAGACAAAAACGAAATTTTTCTACACAGATCAGTTAAATTCTCAACCCAAAAATATGAATTTTCAACCCGAAAATATAAAGTTTTAAGAAAACAGTTAAATTTCAAGTTTGAAACAAAATTTAACCTGAAAGAGGAATTTTCAGCAAATTAATTCAATTTTCAACCAAAGGAATAAATTTTGTATTAAAATTATGAATCTTCAACCTCAAAAATAAATTTTTAAGAAAGTAGTTCAACATTCAATCAAGGATAGTTATAATAGTTCAATTAATTTTCAACTAAAATGATGAAACTAACTAAAAAACTGAATTTTTAAAGAAGCTATTCAACTTTTTTTTTTAATCAATTTTCTACCATATGGTTAAATTTTCAAACAGAGAATACGAATTTCCTAAAAATCAGTTCAAATCTGCTCAAATCTTGTGAAATTCTTTTTAATTCCTTAAAATCTTTGAAAGCAATACAAAATTCGTTGACATGCCTTGAAACTTTTTAAATATCTCAAAAATTAATTGGAATCTTCTAACATACCTTAAAATCTTTGAAATCCTTTAAAAGTTTTTTAATTCTTTCATATCCCTTGAAATTGTTGAAATCCGTAGATATCTTTTGCAATAAAATTTATTTTATTACCTAAAGTTTTCTACAAATTTGACTAAACCCCTTAACATCTATTTGAATCTCTAAAAATCGCAAGAATTTATTTAAATAAATAGTGTTATAGGCCAGTGGGCCTAAACTTGAGAACCACGGACCAAGCAATTTAGTCACGTAAATTCCCCAGCTTGAATTTCAAAGCGAAACTCAAGTGGAAAATTTTCAGCCTAAATCGTGAACATCCGTGTTTACAAGACGAGCTTGCTTGCTCACATTTGAATGAGTCATAACAACTTGACAAATTGGCCAAAAGCGGTCCCTCCTTTTGTCACGTAGCTGATGCGTCCGCCCGGCAGCTAGCCAGCGGGCTTTTCCCAGCACGTGCCCACGCCGTGATCGAGCGAAAGAAGGCGCTTCCTTCCGCCTCTCTCTCTCTTTTCGTATTCTTCACTTAATGTATTAATTTAAAAAAAACATTCCTGTGGAAGCAATCTTGATCAAATATTTAGTTTAAGTTTCGGGTGATAATTTTGAGTTCATTTTCATAAAATATAGTAACTTAACCGGTTATTTTCTGAATTGTCTTACTTTTATATTTTTTCAAAATGCTTGGACGTAGGATTGAAATATAGATCGATGGGATTGTTTTCGTAAAATATTAAGTAAAAATATTAATTATAAGTATTTTAAAATTGTAATTAAACTTTGCAAATAACGTGTAAATGGCGCTAGGCGCACGAGCTCGACGGCAGGCAAAAAGGAGTACGGTGTCCCCACTGCTCCGTTGCGACTCCAGTTTCGGGAGTCTCGGCCAATGAGAGAGCCAGCAGCCGCTCCCTTCTTCGCTCGAGCTCTCGCCCTTTTCGCCCATAAAAGCCGGTGCACGAGCTGTTCTCGCCACTTGGCTTCTGCGCTTTCCCCTGACCACTTGGCTGAACGGCAATCGATTGAGCTCCGCGACCAAACTAATCAGATCCACGGGGCTTTTAAGGATTCGCTAATAAACCTATAAATCAATTCGCAGCTTTTCACTACAACCTTCTCTCATCATCAATCCTCCACCTACCTCCACTCTTTTCTTTTCCGCGGTCTGCTCTTGTGACCCCGCACTCTCTTTCTCTCTCTTTACTTCGTATGGTCTGCTCTCGTGGCTCCATACGCAGTCTTTTCTCTCTCTTTTCCTTGTTCCCTTTTCTTCCTTGTCCTCCCTTCCAGTGGTATGACTGGTAGATGAACCCGTCGCTCCCGTCCCAGCAAAGGTACCTGGAATCGGCATATATGGGCCGCCCTCCTCCTCTCCGCCGACCGGGCTTGTTCCAACCCGGTCACAACCGCACCTTGCCCTCCTCCTCCGCCGGCAACCTCTTCCTCTTCTTCCTCCTTCTCAGCTCATCTGATCCTCCCGGTGAGCACTTCCACTATCCTCGCTCCCGGGTGAAGTTCATCTGAATCCCCTCTCCTACTTCTTCCTCTTCGTCGTCGGGCCACTTGGACTTTTCCACGCAGGTCCCTCCGGAAAACTCTCTCCGAGAAGCCTTTCGACTTCCTAGTCCCGGTGACTCCTGAGGGACCCTTGCCACCTACTCCTGGCAACTGGTTTAAACACACCCTCCCCATCCCCGCTCCTCAACCTACTCCGACCACCGCTCCCGCTTCTTCTCTTCGCGGCGACAGCGACCGCTTAGTTCTGTACGCCGACGAGTTCCTCTTCTCTCCTTCGTCGCCTCCGGCTAAGCGTCCCAGGCTTGACATGTCCCCTCCTCGCCGCAACCTCTGTTTCTAACTCCTCTCCCATCCTGACGCTGGACTGTCGACGACCGGAACAATGGCCCACAAATAGATTGTCCGTTGGTGTCCCTCGGCGTGGCCCTGGACGTGGAAAGACACGTGGCCCGACACGCGTCTGCCTAAAGCCCGTCTGGTGCCCGTGTGAGTCTCCATGGATGGTCTCCAGGCCTACAAGTATCTTCTCTCCTCGAGTGGAGCCAACAGGATCTACCAGGCGCTTCCGACCAGCCGAAAACACGAGGAAAAGTCCATGACGCATCTCGACGCCTTCCTACGACAGAACAACCGGAGCCTGCCAGTCCGAGCCCGTTCTGCGCCACCTCGATAACGAGCAACCAACTTCTACCTCCGGACAGCGACAGGGACCTGTCCGCACCACCTCGCACAACCTCAGCAACACCACAGCGGTGCCTATCCAGCGCCTTCCTAGCGCCTGACTAGCGCCCGGTCAGACCCGCCACCCACGGTCCATGATCGATCGGAAGCAGCCAGGACTCCACGTCACACTCATTCCTATCTCTCACACCTCATCCCCTGTAATTAAGTCAAGTACACATACCACCATACAAAACCCGGCTTATATCAGTAGAAATCATTTGAAATCTCTAGAAATTTCTTTAAACCAAGCCTAAAATCTTTGGAAATCCTGAAAAATTCTTTGAAATCCCTCGAAATTTTCAAAATTTCTTGAAATTCTTTGAAATTTGTTAAAATAGGTTAAAATCTATGAAATTTGTTAAAATAGGTTAAAATCTATGAAATTCTCAAAAATCCCGTCAATCACTGAAAAAAAGTAGTCTATAAAGTCCCCCTAATCTTGTGAAATTTGTTTACATTTCTTGAAATCTCTGGAAAATGCTACAAAATTCTCTGAAATTCCTTAAAACTTTCCAAATTTCTGGAAATTCTTCGGAATCTGTTAAAATATATAAATTCATGATTTGAGAAATTCATTAAAATAGGTAAAAATAATTTGAAATCCTTGCATTTTGAATTAAAATAAATTTATTAATTAAAGTTCTCTGAAAAAGCTGAAATACCAATAAATCTTTTGAATCCTTGAAGATACAATAAAATCTTTGAAATCCTTTTAATATAAATTAAATTATATTTGTTCATTTTGAAGTTCTCTAAGAAATCCGCTCTAACTCCTGGAAATATTTTAAATACATGGAGATCCAATAAAATTATTTAAGTCTTGTGAAATTCCTTGAAATACCTTAAAATCCCTGGACATTTTTAAACATCTTGAAATTCTTTGAAATCAGTTAAAATAGCTTCAAATCTTTTAAAATTCCGTAACTCCTTTGAAATATTCGGTGGTCCTATGAAATACCTTGAATTTTGTAAAATTCTCAGAAATCCCTTGAGTATTCATTAAAGTTCTCTAAAAAAAAACATTAAAATCCCTAGAATATTTTGAAATCCTTAGCAATCTTTCAAATCCTTGGCGATTCAATAAGTCGTTCGAATCTTATAAAATTCTTTGAAATTCCTCAAAATCTGTGGAAATCCTACAAGATTCTTTGAAATGCCTTGAATTCTACGAAATCTTTTGAACTTTGTTGAAAACTGTTAAAATTGATGAAAATCCTTATACTTTCTTTAAATCCCGTGAATACTATGAAATAATTGACGGTCCCATTAAATCGCTTAAAATATTGGAAAATGCTACGAAATTCTTTGACATTCCTTGAAATTTTTATGATCTCTTGAAATTCTTTGAAATCGTTTGAAATAACTCAAAATCTTCAAAATCCTTTAAAATTTTGTGAGATTCTTCACAGCCCTTTAGATTTTTGAGTAGAAATCTCTTTAATTAATTTGAAATCCTATGTTAAGTAAATAAATAAATCATTTATTTGTAGTTGTTGATTGATACCGAGTGTATTTCGATTGTTTTTGGAAAGATAAAAAATGTTGAAATGTATTTTTTTTGCTTTCTTCAGATAATTTACATTTCAAATGAGGCCAAATTTCAAGAAAATTACAAGTCATTTTTAGTTCATTTTTTCTGGAAAAAAGATCTTCTTTCACTCCGCTGGAATTCGAACCACAGAACATCTGATTTCCGGTCAGATTCTTTTCCCATAAATCTACTAGAGAGATCGAGGGAAGAAAATTTATTTCAGAAAATATACGCATTATTATGCTAGATGGTACAAATCCAATTTTTAAAGGACTCTCTATTATGATTAGAGAATAACAGCAAAATTTTTAACGTCTTTTTCAGACTAGATGGAGTTATGAATTAAAAATCACTTTTAATTAATTTTTTTCAGAAAAAAAGATTTTCTTTCACTCCGTTGGGATTCGAACCACAGAACTTCTGATTTCCGGTCAGGTGCTTTTCCCATTAAGCTACTGAAGAGATCGAGAGAAGAACATTTATTGCAGAAAATATACCATTTTCTCAATTCCTTTCTGACCTGCTTCTTATTCTCTTTGTATTCCTCATCCCATCCACTTCTATTCTCTCCTTTACTAACTTCTTCTTTGCTTGTGCACTCTAATCTTCTTTTTCTTTCTCCTATCATTAATTCAATCTCCTCGTCCACATTTCCCTTTCTCATTTTGATATTTCTGACCTTTTCTTCCTTTTTATCCATATTGTAATTACTTTTTTCTCCCTCTAATGTCACTATTGTGGGAAAGTGATCCAAATCTATATAATCCCCTACCTCTAGTTTCTTGACCTTCTCTCTCACCTCATCGTCCACTATCACATAATAAATTACCGTTCCCGTTTCTGCTCCTGTGCTTGTATATTCCCCTTTCTCATCTCCTCCTATATTTCCGTTTAAGATGAACCATCCCAACTCCTCCAAGCTCTTCAACATTTTCTTTCCCTCCCCATTCAGTATCTTGTCTTTGGATTTTCTTCCTCACTCTCATCCCCATTCCTGTCCTCCTCTATCTCATTTTCTCGCATTGAAATCTCCCCCTATCATAAGCCTAATCTCTTCCTTATTTTCTTCCATCATTTTATTTATCTCCTCTGATTTCTCCTGCATATCACCGTTCACATAAACCCCCACTATCATCTACTTTTCTTCTTCCATCTTTACCTCTTCTACTATTAGTCCTTCTTTTTGTTCTTTCTTTTCTTTTTATACTCCCCTGTCATACATTCGTTCCTCACTCAAATCGTCATTTCTCCTATTACTCTGACTTTTTTATTATTCCTCTTTGCATTTTGAACTTACCATTTGTAACCTTTTGATAATCTCCCCCTCACTCTTTCCCATCCCTTTTCGTCTAGTCACGTCTTTACCATTGCTACTACATCCCATTCCGCCACATTTCTCATTAATTCCTCATCCTTTCTCTTCAATCCTGCTATATTCCAGTAACATATTCTCCATTCTACCCAACTTTTGCTTTTAGTCCCTTTTTGTTTCTCACTATTTCTTATCTTTCTATCTCCCGTTCCTTTCTCTCATAGTTTCCGGACACCTCATTTCTTACTAACTCTTCCCTTTCTTCGTCCTAATTCTACCATAACATTCTATCTGTATTCTGTCATGCTTACCCCACGTTCTTTTTTCCTTACTTCTTTCCTCTTCCGCTATTTGCTTCAACTAATAATACCTCTTCCTTTCTACCCATAACAAATCATCCTCTATTATTTCCGAGCTTTCATATAACAGCCACTTCTTTTTCATCACTTCCCTTTTACGTTCCCATTTCTTTAGTTTCACTAGTACCATTTTTTCTCCATTTCACGTTTCCTTTCCTACACTTCGCATTTTCTCTATATCTACTTAAGCATCTATCCTTTTTAGCACATCTTCCACTCCTTTCTTTAATTCCTTTCCTTCTAATCTTTGACCCTTTATCACTATGTTTCTTTTCTTCATTCTCTCTCTTTCTTTTCTATTCTTTGTTCTATTTTTCTCAGCCTTTTCTTCTCCTTATTCCCATTTTCTCCACCTCCAAACTCCCGGTTTGAGCTTTAAATTTTTTTTTATTCCACCTTGCAGCTCCTCTGCCCTTCTATTAGGCTCTTCCTTCCTTTTCCAGTCTTTGCTCCGACGTCTGCATCCTTTGCTCTAATTTTTCCCTAATTTCTTCCCATTTCCTCATTTCTTTCCTAAGTTCGGCCATTTATATATATATATATATATATATATATTTAAAGTATACATTTTTTTGTGATATTCAACTTACAAATTATAAAAATTATTAGTTGAAAATTTCGATGTTAATTCAATTTCAGAATTAGAATTAGCCATGGCCGTAAGATTTCACAATAATTTTATAAAGGATTTAAAACTTTCGAAAGATTTAAAGGATTTCAAAGATTTGGAAGAGGGCACAGGACACTAGATTTCAAAACATTTAAAAGATTTGAAACGATTTCAAAAGGTTTCAAAACATTTTATAAGATTTTAAAAGATTTCAAATAATTCAATGATAGCAAAGAATATAAAAGATTTCACAAACAAAGATTTAAGAAAGATTTCACAAACAAAGATTTAAGAAAGATTTCACAAATATTTCAAAAGATTTCACGAAAATTTCAAAAGATTTAAAGGATTTCAAAAATTTGGAAAAGGCCAAGGATTTCAAAGATTTGAAATGATTCAAAAGGTTTCAAAACATTTTAGAAGATTTGAAATGATTTCATAATGATTTAAAATAATTCAATGATTTCAAAGAATACAAAAGATTTCGTAAAAAAAAGTTTTAAGAAAGATTTCACAAATATTTCAAAAGATTTGAAGGATTTCAAAGATTTGAAAAAGACGTGTAAAGAATTGCAATTATTAAGGCTTATGGTTTCAATTTGAAATTGTTTAATTCTGTACAATTTATGTAATGAAGTGAGTGAGTTAACCTTTTTTATTTCACAACTATTTAGTTAGAAAGGATTTGAGTTGAAAACTGTACAATTTTGAACCATTTAAATTTGAAATGGCAAAATGTTGAACGTTCCAATTCCAAATACAATTTTTTTCAATACTACAGTTATTTCCAGGCAGAATACATATAATTTTGATAATTTAAATTTTAATTGTTAAACTGAATTTATTTATACGATAAATGACTTAACTCTAATGGTTTCTAATTTTAAAGGGACTTAATTTGGTTTTTCGAAAAACTTGAAATTTTTAGCAAATTATAACTAAACATTTCCGTTGAAAAATCTTTTACAACTTGAAGCGTCTAAATTTCCCAACGAAAAACATAATTACCACAGCGATTTTGCGATCTTGAGTTTTCTGAACTTATAATCGATCAAGTATTAAAAGGCCTTTTTTAATTATACAATTTTAAATTATTTAAATTAGAACCAAATAATTTTGAATTTTCTTAACATGAAATTTATTTAATTTGAACCTTTTATATTTTACAATTATTTAGTTAGAAAGGATTTAAGTTGAAAATTGTTAAATTTTAAACAATTTAAGTTTGAAATGGCAAAATGTTTAAATTCTAAATACAAGTTTTTCAATAATACCGATATTTTCAATCGAATTTATACGATAAATGACTTAAATATAATGGTTTTAAATTTTAAAGCGTCTCAATTTTTGATTTTCCAATATCTTAAAATTAAAAAAAAATAGAACTAAATATTTCCGTTAAAAATTCGTTTGGAAATTAAAGTGTCTAAATTTCCCAACAGTTATAACGCAGAGTCTGCCCAAATTGGCCACTTTTTTTTGACGCCCTAAAAGAAACACTTTTGAGCCATTCCATGTCAAATCATTTGCAGCATTTCATCTATTTTTAGTGACTTTCATGGAAATTCTAGTATTTTTCCTCTCAGGTGTTGACAGAAAAATCGTAAAATAATGTTTGAAAAATTTTAAATTGAAAATATTGGTCCTTTTTTTGAACTCCTATAACTTTGGTGATTTTAATGATATTAAGATGTATCTTTTAATTTATTAATAATAAGACGTAGTTTTAAAGAAAGATTTATTTTTTATTTTTCACAAACAAATTTTTAATATGAATTTACGAAAGAAATCCATTTTTTATTTTCTTGAAATTTTTCGATAGATAGCTTACAATGTTTATCTAAAAGCCGCGACACGGCGTTCGTTCTTAATTATTTCTCGAAAACTAAGAGACATCCCTTTTTAGAGGCTTTTAGAGGACACTGTGAGATATATATATATATATATATATATATACACACAAATTAAGAAAATGAAAAATGGATTTTTTGAAAAATTCAGTTAAAATATTTGGTTTTGGAAAATACAGAAAGTTTTTGAGTATTTTGTTTTCAAAAATATTTTGTTCAAAACTGCGTCTTATTATAAATAATTTAAAAAAAATACACCTTAATATCATTAAATACACCAAAAATGTGAATGTTCGTAAAAAGGACCAAAATTTCCAATTTTGAATATTTTCTTAGTTTTTTTTAATTTTTCAAAACTTATTTTTCTTTCAACTTCTAAGAGGACAGATACTAGAATTTTCATTAAAATTACTAGTAATGGAAAAACTTTTTCACATGATTTGACATGGAATTGCTCTTTTACTACTACAAATTCGAAGCTAAAAATATACTAGCTTGAGCAATTAAAATATAAAATAATCATTAATTCCTGAATTGTAAGTGTTGAGATAATTTGAAATTCTCTCAATTATTAAGTTCCATTGCAATTATTCTTTAAACGTTTTCAACTGAAAACGGTTTTTATTTATTAAAGCTTTTAGTTGGAAATTTTTTTAATCTGTATAATTCATGTGAAGAAGTCTCTAATGTTTAAAGCTTAAGCTGCGATTTTGAGTGTTCTGAATTTATAGTCGGTCAAGTATTAAAAGGATTTTTTTTTTAATTATACAATTTAGAATTTTTCAAATTAGAACCAAATAATTTTGCATTTTGTTAACATGACATTCCAATTTTAACTTTTTTATTTTACAATTATTTATCTATAAATGATTTTAATTAAAATAATTCAATTTTGAACAAGTAAGTTTTGGGAGATAAGTTTACGTTAGCGTAGGTATAGCACCAGCCTTTCTTTATTTGGTCTATTTTATCTATCTATTTGATTTCATTTAATCTACATATTTTACTTTTGTTATCTTTATGTAAGATTTCAATTTTTTTTTTAAATTAGACAGAGAAAGTGGTTGAGGGTACATGCTATTTAATGGAAGCACACTCAACTAGTCTTCGGCAACAAGTGCTCCATAGGTTTACAAAAACAAACGCTCGCATCAAATACCAGGCAAGGTCGGCGATTTATGGGTTAGATCCTTATCATGTTAAGTACGACATGAAAAATACCTGGAACTGCAAGACCTTAAAAAGAAAACTTGCGGAACTTCCTCCTGGTAATTATTTATTGATCTTTGGTTTCATTTTATAATATTTTTTTCAGAATCATGATTGTAGCTTTTACATTTGACCATTTTTTCGCAATCTATAAATATTTTTCTTCGTACCTGAGGCTTTTACAATACTTCAGTATAATATATTTTGCACAGAATGGTACGTAATCCAGGTTACATCTCAACACGAGAATTTTGCTGATTACAAGTATGATGAGTACGCAGGAAACTCTCTTTATACTATGCGACCAACACATCCGATACACATCAGTATTTTTCCCACTGGACCCAATGCCATAGAACCTTTTTGTCTCACTTTGCCAAAACCTATCACGAACAACTCCTACGATTTGCGCAAAGAAATAGAGTCGATTTTGAATAAAAACAAATCTGACCTATTGAATCATTATTCTAATCGAACACACTATTGGGAAATGCGCAAACGACAAGATAGTCAGATGAAGGTAAGAAAGAATCAAATTTAATTATCTCACAATTAGTTGAATCAATATTTACTACCATAATAACATAATACAATCCTATTATAAAGAATAAATAAAATTTTGCAGACGGCAATAGACGAATTGGAAAACACTTGGTTGAGAGAATGGAGGGTTCTTTTCATGGCAGATCCTTTAGAGAACCTAGAACTTGTAAAAAATGTGCATAGAATGATAGATAAACTTGTAGACGACTCTAGAAATTCGTAAGTTTATTTATACACAAAATAATCGGAAATCCTATTTGTGAGTTTATTACGTCTTTATTTTAATTTACCTAAAGTTTAACTGAACTTTACTTATTTTAGCAAAGAAATTCCAAGTAGTTCTAGATGGTTGTTAAAGAAAGTGGCCGAGGGTTCGTGCTTTTTATCCAAGGAAGAGTTTTCAAGAGCAGTCAAGTACCTTTTGCCAAACCACAAAAAACTTGCCAAAAACATTGTGTTGTCCATTCACGGAATGACGGGTTCAATCGAGGAGTTAAAATCCTCGAAAAGGAAAAACATGATATTAATTTTGGATGAGGTACTTTTTCCTCGAGTACATCTACCTTAGAATATAGTACAAAAAAAACGAAGTTTAAAATTGGAACTGTTTGCTCTTCCAATATTAATTATAATATTCTTTTTTAATTGTTAGCATTTGATATTTAAATTTAATTGTAGAACATGGATCACATACCGTTTGAGGCAATGCAGATTCTGAGGCATCATCCAGTTTCTAGATTAGCTTCTATTCATGTTACTTACGCCTTGTACATGGAGTACCGAGATTCAATAGAGGGTGGCTGCAAGGTCATTAAACTATCAAAAGACGTTGGTTCGTTCATCATAAACCCTTCATGTGATCTGCTCAGAATGGAAAGGAGACTAAAGGTCTTCATAGATTACTGGCTTCCTGATTGGAAAGGATTGTTTGGCAAGGAACCAGATGAAACGCGATTCAAAAGTGCTTTAGTCGATCATGATATCCTTATGTAAAAAATTTAATTTCACTCAAGTATTAGTATACAATTTATTTCATTAACACTAGGTAATAAGATATTTGTATATTTTTCACAGGTATGCTGGTCATGGAAGTGGAATTCAATATTTGAGGGTCGAAGACATCGAAAAGCTTCGTGTAGCAGCGATTGTATTATTGTTCGGATGCAGTAGCTTAAAACTCACACCAGTTGGAGGCCGACAACCTCCATTTGGAGTTTCCAATCAGTATCTAACAGCCTGCAGGTAATAATCAAAATTCTTCTGCTTAACCATTTAAATTTAGTAGATTTAGAGTATCTTTTGCAATTAATTTTCTCTTTGCAGTCCGTCTAATTTGGGAATGCTGTGGGAGGTTACTGATGGAGACTGTGACAAACTAACAGCAACTTTCATGAGTAATTGGATTCCATCTGAAAATAAAGGGTCAGCGCAAAATATAAATTTTGCCGAATGGGACAAAGGAATCCTGTGTTAGTATTCATTTTCATTTGCTGTCTTAATTCTTAATATTTTAGAGTTTCTGATGTAAAAACCGATATTGTTTTCCTATTTTCTCTATTCTTTTCTAGTTTTTCAATTTTCTCTATTCTTAATTATAAATAAATACGAAGTGTCTAGCCACAGCAAAAATATTTGATCTACTCTCACCGACTTTCGGTGAACCATGTCGCTCTTTTCCATTCTCCCTGAACTCATCGAAAATATTTGTTCTACATTCACCGAATTTCGGTGTACCTAGTTACTGCAAAAATAGTGATAGTAACGTGGTTTTCAATATCAAATAAAATAGTTCCAATTAGAAGCGATAATGATGTTTTAAATTTGAAGTCGTGAATTGAAGACATGAGAATGACAACTCCATAAGGACGAAAAATGAAATTTTACAGGATGAACAAAAGAAGTTTTCTGCGATTGGTTTTTAACTATAAAATTTTGATGAAATCACAGAATCATATGTTCTCCAAGATCCCTACATTGGAAATGTAAAAATATTACGAAAATTTTTTCCTTATCCAGTTTTCCATTTTATAAATTTAAAAACTGCACATTTGTTTATAAAATCACAAAAATATAGTACGTTCTTTTTCGGATATGTTATGTTATGACATGTTAAATGTATTCTTTGACATGCCAAAAGTTTGAAAAATGTTCGCACTGAAATTGAAGAATTTATGAAAATATGTATTTGTCGACTGGATATGGACGAAAAATAAAATTATTTTAATTCTGCGTGATAGAAAATGTACTCAAAATTGTAGAAGTTTGTGGCTATTATTTACAATGTTTCAGTGAAGTTAAAACATTCTTTAAAAAACTTTTCTGTGTTTAACGGCAGAAAACCCGAATGATCCTTATCCAGTTGACAATCTCATAATTTTAAATTTTATTTTTTCGAGTGAAAGGAGACATTTTTTGCTTATTTATAATATGTATCGATAAATGATGGGTGGCAGTACAAAGTAGATAAACAACAAAATGGGAATTTCACAAAAGAGCGAAAAAACATTCTCTTAAATTGAAATCACTATTTAAAGATGAAACAAAAGACCACTCCCGAGCCGAAGTGTTGTTGAACTGAGGCCAAAAAAGTTATGCACGAGGTTCTAAAAAATGGATGTGGATGTTGACAATCTCAAAGTTACCCTAACCTAAAATGTGAGCAGGGTTGACTGAGGATTGCGATAAAAAATTATATTTTCAGCTTGAAAATAAAATAAAAACATGCTCTCAAAATATTAAGAATTTAAAGATTAAAATTTCATGAGTTTTCAAAATCGGCTTTGGGTAGCGCTTAAAAAAACAAATTTTCAATTAAAAAAAAAAAAATTAAATAAAAACTTGCCCCCGAGATACATGGAGATGCTGAATGAGAATAAAAAATTGTATTTAGAAAAATTATTTTTTCCCCCCAGAAAATCAAAATTGTAGATCGCAATATCACAATATGAGACATTTTTTTGCTAAAAATTTGAAAATATAATAAAATATTTTTGTTTTCATTTCATGATATTATTTTCAATAAATATCAATGCTAAAAGGTTGAAAAAATTATTGGTACATTAAAATTGTAACTAAATTATAACTACAAACTTTGTAAAAATTATTTTATGAAAAAATATATTTTGAAAAAATTCTTTTACCACAATGTGTATTTGATTTTTATTTAGTTGTGTACTGTCAGCCGTCAAATATGACCTAAAATCTTGAAAAACAGAATTTCGAAAATTGGTCCTTGTCCAGTTGTCATACGTTGTCACACGTGACTCCTTTATGGGGAGGATGGGGGGTTCTAAATTGTCAGATAAAAGCTTTACGAATTTTCGGAAGGGCCTGGATGATATTTATAATATTATTTTTATAATTGTTTCAGCTCCGGATGAAAAGTTTGAAGATCCTCAGCCAGTAGAATTCGAAATGCTCAGAGCACTAGCAAAATCAAAGGATGTTTGCGGGCAATACATGACAGCAGCAGCGGTAATCGTCCGCGGATTGCCAATAAGATTACAAGTCTGAAAGTACACTTTTCTACAATTTTGTGTAGGTGGCAGTAAGTAAGTTTTATAATAAGAATATACCTAGAGCTTTGAATGGGAGTTTTGTAAGACTATATTTTGAATGGGTATGCTTTTATGCAGGAATGTTATTTTATCCTTAGATGAAATGTGAATTGTATAAACTAAGGCTTTGTAAAAATGATTTAAGAACATTTGTATCGTTGCAATAAACGCTTCTATTTATCTCGAACTGAAGTAAAAATTCCTTATGCTTCGTATTTAAATAATTTTTATTTGATTCAACTAAACATTTGTCTTGGTGTACGAATGAGACTCTCGGTAAGAAGTAAATGGATCATATCAAGCTTAATAAGAGTTTGAGATAATAGTTGCGATATTCCATGTAGTAATTTCAACTTGTCACGCACAGAATTTTACACATGTATAATTCAAGTCACACTTGTCGTAATACGTTATTATTTTATTGCTATACAATAGATCTCAATATTTTTACATTTGTTAAGTGTATATTTAGGAATTCACGATCCTGCTTGAGAGCTGTTAAAGCTATTAAAGCATTATGATTGAGTAAATTACAGTAATTTAATTGTAATTCAATGTGAAACACAATCTTTCACTCGGTTTGATTATAGTAGCGAGGATTCTCATTATTCTCACGCCATAATCGACTCTCTTTCTTCAAATCTTTGTCGTAATTATAGTATCATATTTACAAAATCAGAAACCTCTAGCTCTAATATTTTATTATATTATGTTGCAGTCTTTTGCGTCACATTGAATTCGTGAATGAAAGAATACATTCTTAAACACGCAAATGGGCAAAATGTATGTTCAACTGTAAAAAGATTTATATCATCAGCACAAATGATCAAAAACCGATCGCTAAACTATCAAATGATATGTTTCCTCAAGGAGTTATCGGTAAATTAAGATCGAATACAAAAAATCCAATACAAAAAATCCTGTCGCCGATTGTAGTCTGACATAAACCTTCGATATGCAGAGAATATACGCTGGCCGGAAAATGATTCTGGAGTACGTGTAAACGAATGTCCGCATTTTCGCTGAAACTTTTGATTTTTTTGCGAGCACACAGTTAAATTAAGGGCCAAGTTGCCAGAGTAGATTCAACTCTTGTTAGAAACGCGGTGAGAAAAAGCCAGAAAAACACGTGTGGGGTGTCTCGATATAAAAATAGGCTTTCATACCTTAATGTATTTTGGAATCTGCTTGAAATAAGGATGTGAAATATAAAAACCTGCAAAGTCTTCCTGCAATCGTTATCTTTGAGTGTCAGAGTTAAACTAGTCAGGCATCGAGACCTTCGTCGATTTTTACAATCAGATATGAATGATCGCATAAATACATAAGTGCAAAAGATATAAAACATCGTTTAGCGCTTAAATTTCATTATATCTCGTTATACCTCTTATTACATCGGTCGGGTGTATTTCAATATTTATTATTAATGAATTTGATAAATTTATGTTACATTTTAATTCACTTCAATATACTCATCAGTTTAAACATTAACGTACGAATAATGGAAGACTTAGTAGTATCCAGGGACACTTTAAAAGGATTTTATTCGACATTCAGCTCATAGTTTTTTTTTATTTGTTTCCTTAAATTTTCCGATTTATTATCAACCGTTTCATTCGGTCCCCTAATGTAATAAGGCGGCGAATTTCGCGATTCTTTAATAGACGTCTGGGAAAATATAGTCAGACGTGAGTTAAAGACTCGTGACATTTTTTTCCCACCCAGTATACTTTGATTCGCATCGCCTCTATCGTGTAGACTGTATGTAGAATAAAAATACAGAAGTATTTTTATTGTTGAAGGAGTCGTCGACGAGAGTGTTATTCTGTTATTTAATAACATTTTTATTAATTTTATTAATGTCGATTGAGACTCCCCAGCACATCCGGTATAGCTTCGAAGTTTCTGAAGCAAGGGAAGCCACCTGTATATTTTTTTCATTGACAATAATTGGATTTGTGATACGGCAATCTGTCTCTTTTCTTTCAAAACCATAATGGTAAATATCTAAGCATTGATGATAGTAATATCGATCTGAATGACTTGATATGTCAAGGATGATGATAATGTCGACGGCGATGATCAACACTTGGATGCTGTCATTGGGAGATAGTAAAAGATATATAAATCGTAATTATGAAACTCGGTAATAAATGTGATAATAATAACAACAGTAACGTTAATACTATAATATTCTAGGTACTAAGACTTTGGAGTCTTTGTACAAATTCTAATATGTGTATTGTCTGCAAGGTTCGTAATTTTTCTCATTTTCAACAATAATATGCATCTAATGGTATATCATACAATAATAGAATTTCTTATGCATTCTTCATAAGATAATAGATACCTAAAGATTCTTTCGGTTTAGCATCGCACCGGCTTCCTTGTTCAAAGGCCTGATATTAATGTACACTCACACACTCATCGATCGATTGCTCAAAAACGAGGAAAAGATCGATCCTTTAACTTTCAATGCTAGTTTTTTATTTTATTTTCTTTATTTTTTTTTGTGCGGCCCCTAATGACGGGAAGAAATTTTTAAAGCAAGAAACCTTCGGCCCTTTTTTCCAAACATTTTTCTTTAAGCTTTTAACTCGTTCCTTCAATACTGATAGTTTTATTTTTTAGGCTCTCTTGAAACCTGGCGAGTGAGCAACTACTCCTGGACTCTTTATTGTTACAAATTTAGGCTCGCCTCAAGCTTTAATCGATAAAATCAAAACTTCATTATTGTACACGGTTTTAAAACTTCTCTCCTTTTCTCCAGTTGCTTTTTCGAAGCACCTTGAGTGGCCTGAATTTTATTAGAAGGAGGAAAAGAAAGTTTATGATCCAAAATTTTTATAAGTAACGATTCCTATAAATTCAATTCTCTATAAAGTCAATTTTCATAAATTTAATTTTCACACTCTTACCTCAATGTAAATATACTGAAAAATTATTGTCATAAGACTATTTTACTAGTGTCTATATAATTTACTATTAATTATCTCAGGATTTTTGAGATAAGAATTTTCGAAAGACCCAGTGGATGTCAAATCAGGTGAGTATTTTAGTCTCAAGTTGTAGAAATAAATTATTTTTCAAAAGGAAATAAGACATGTCATAAATTTGAGAAAGTGTTAGGTATTTTAATTGTGAAAGCTGGTTATAAAAAATTGAAACGTTTGTTTGAAAACCTTTTAGATTTTGAACTGGTTTAATCGCTTTTTAATCTGGAATATAAAGTAAAATGAGCGAAATGGTTCCTATATAATTTGAAAAAAATTCTTTTATGGATTATTGCAACTGATTTGATGTTGTCCACTAAGAAATTGTTCTTTTTCGAATGTTGATGAAAAATATAAATTTATAATATTTAAGAATGTGTTTCCTTTAAAACGAAAAGGAGCAATTTGTTAATGTGCACACATCTGATTTAGATACTATTATATAAATAATAAATTAATTAATAAACTTTGATTGTTTTAAAAAACAAATTCATAACTATAGTAGAGTTATTGTAGTTTCTTCTAAACATTTTTTGCATTGGGTATTCTTGTAAAACTTTTACAGAAACAATTTTTTTGACTTCTCTTGCGTACCTCGCATTACTTTTTTCTTAATTCTTAAATGGCTTAGTTGAAGAAAACATTGTTTCCTCCATTGTTACATGAGTACCAACCGATCGAAAGAAAATTACGAATGTAAAGAAAAAAAAGAAAACCCTTATCAACATTATAAAAGAAAAGTTGAATATCTTGCATATGTTTTACAGTAAACGTGCAATTTTTCAAATAATCAAGTTTTAAATCAAAATATCCATGACTTCGGAAATTTGTTTTCAAATCATTAAAAAAATTTCTCATTTCTCTTAAAAGCAGCCTATTGCCTGATTTGCAATACATTTGTACAAAACAATCCTTGAGAACTATTTCTTTCTCTCCTTCTGAGTTTGGAACTTGCTGAGGACAAAATTAAAAAATCAGCGTCTCAACATCGTCAGCCGATTCGAATCGATCATTTTGGTATGGTTTTCTCCAAGTCGGAAGGATGATTCGTAATCAACAGTGCGTGACTGTCTTTGATGGAACACAACAATTTGCCCGCGAAGATATTTGATCTTATTCTTGTCACATTATTCGTCAAAGAAGGAACTTTTCAAGTATCCTCAATTAAGCGTACACGGGGAACTTTTTTGAATATGTGAATTCTCTTTTAGTTTCTTTAGTCTTACGACAAACAATAGGCAAAATCATACTCGAAGGCACCTGTGTTATTCAATGCAATATAGCTGTCAGTTCACAAACTTACAGTTGATTCGCTGATGCACCCAAAAGACGGAAGATTTTCAATTTTCCATCGCATAAAAATACGTGAAATCCTAACGAGTATTTTTATATCTGTACGAAAAGAAATACTCTTGTGATTTACAAAGGCTACGGTAATATCAGTTTGTGCTTTCGTTATGTTTTGTTCTTTTGTTCATTATTTTGGCTGTTACGAGTGAAGAAATGAGACGCAGATTATAATAAAATGGGTTGCGATCTAATCGAAAACCCCAGATGCTTAAAATTCTAGGCGATTCTTACGCAATTATCGAGAATCGACTGCATCGATCCGATTTGCCGATTTAAGGTGCAAGCAACACTTGGAAAATGATACACCGATCGAAATCACGATGGCCTAATTTTTTTTAGATAATTGTCACTCAATCGTGTTTTCTTTTGCAGATCTCAATCTGATGAAAATGAAAGCAATTTAAAGATTTGTGTTTTTTAATCTGTTGGCTGCCAGCGCCACGATTAATTAACATCTGCCTCTTTTTGGTGAGTAACTTTTTCATTCACTCTCGTCGAATCGCAAACTGGTCTTCCTCCCTTTTTTGTCAACTCACTTGGCAGGAGATCACTTTTATACATCAGAAAAGTACAGTTCTGATATATTAGAAGAATCCTGATATATCAGAAGAAGCTTTTTAGTAGTCGGTAGCAACACTTTACATAAATATAAATAGAGCTAATTCCTGTACGAGGAGAATAGATGACAAATGCCCTGTTATTCTGAATTAAAGTGAGATATTAGTTTTCTTACCTCCTAGAGATGATCCTTAATTTTTAATACAATAAAAAATTCGAATTCTAATTGTTTCTTTTTTCAGATCTTCATTTGCGTTCCAGCTTCTAATTTTTGAGAACCTTTGAAATGTAAGAAAATGAGAAAATTGCCCGGATTTTATCTTGTTTTTCGGACGAATTAAAGAATTTAATCGCATCCTCATTACTAAGAGGAACTACGCATCCAGTCACAGCAAGGCCTAATTATTCTCGATTATTTTGTGTTCTGTGCGTTCATTGGAGGTGTAGGCGGTTCTTGCCTGCCTATTATGCAAATTCCGTTTTGTAATTAGTTACATTAGAGTGAACGGAATCCTGTAACATTGATTTTGGCAAAACACCGAGTATTTGCAAAAATTGGGTCTTACTGGTATTAAAATATAGGCGAGTTTTCTGGAGCTCGCATCGCAAAGAAACATTCAGAATTGGTTATTTCGATGTATATGGAGTCACGTGAAGTGGATTAGTATTGTGGCGACGACTAGGCCCAATGAGATGGTTAATTGATTCGTTCCTCCGCAGAATTTGATTTCCATTTCTTCGGGATGGTAGTTAATGCATTTCGCTGGTCTGCGACGATATAAGCGTTCTCTGCGGGCACTGCATGCTCCGGGTTCTATTAAGACTTCGATAGGCCTAATACTGAGTTTTTTACTTAGGCAAGGACAGAGTGTGTCCACCACCAAGAGGATTAGATTCGTGTGTCGAATCTTCTGGACGCTGAAAGGCCTGTGAACAAATATGTTGCTCTTTAGAGACAAAAAGTTAAGATTTTACTTTGGATTTTACAATATTAACAAAATATTCTTTTAGTTTAAAAGGAGTCATTAGTGTTCACCAGATATTTTATGTACTGGTCAAGGTCCATAAAATGTGACCTGCTCGTTAAAGTGACACGAAAAAAAACTATTTTTTTTGTCTCTCTCTACTATTTTTTTGTTTGATTTGGTGTAAAAATAATTGTACAATTTTTTACAAATTAAAAAAAAATTAAATGCTAAAAAGTCTTAATTATTTCTTTTCATGTAAAAATTACAAATGACTTACGTAAAAGCAATAAGTATGACAATAAAATTATTGTATGCTTAACTAAAAATAAATTTACTTCAATTTTATTCAGAATAATATCCCAAAAAGTGAAAAACAACCCTATATAGGGGGTTGACCCTGATATGTGTGCCAGTTGTAGAGAACTACGCTTGACTCTTAAAAAATACCCATTAGAACGATATTTTGCTTCTTTCACAATTCTTAACCTAATTACTCAAGAAAAGTCCTAGGTTGACTTGAGAACTATTGTTAAAATATTTCAAAGTTTTTAAAAAATAATTTAAAGACAACTTAAATTCCGCTTTTGAGCCTTTAAACCACCCTCAACAAAAAAGGTAAAATACCGGCTTTTCACGATTAGTGCGTAACTGTTTTACTGGAATATCATAAAATAAGGCTTAGACTTATTAAACTAGCTGTGAATTTGATCTCGAGTGTTTCCACTTTATGTGTATTTATATTTATATGGTGCTAATTCCACGAGCACTTTGCCTTACGTTAGCAAATGTATTTGCTTACTCATAGAGGAAGCATTTTTGGTTTTTTAAATAATAGACAAACTAAAGTTTTCATTTTGATCAATTTAAGAATAGAAATTTACAAAAGATACAAAATTACAAAATAATACAAAACAATTTTAAAATACAATGACAAACCAGACAAAGCAATTTTTTTATTTAAACTGGTAATTTTTCGAGCTGGAAAAGGAAAGGGGGAAATTCTATCGCACCCTATCCATTTGCCAGCTTTATGCTAAGTTAATTTAAGTTAAGAGTTAAGTTTTCAATTTTAGAAATTAACTTTCAACTTAATGAAAAAATGTCACTATAAAAAACCGTTTTTTCAAAGATTATACATTACTATAGCTTCCTTAGTGTTCAATAAAATGTATCAGTATTATAAGTCAATCGATTAGTCTCGAATCAACACATCTTTTCTATCCTCACGTCAACTTTGAATTATGAGAATGAGAGAATTTTTACTATAAATAAAGATTCTTAATATAATATAAATGACCATAACTTCCTTGCTCTTCAATAAAATGTATCAATATTATAAGTCAATTGATTCATCTCGAACCAAGGAATCGTTTTTATTCTTTTATCAACTTTGAATTATGTTAGTGGAAAAAGTTTTACCATAAAAAACCGTATTTTCAAATATTATGCATTAGCATAGCTTCCTTACTCTTTAATAAAATATATCAATTTTATAGGTCAATCGATTCTTCTCGAACCAAGGAATCTTTTATGTTCTTGTATCAACTTTGAATTATGTTAATAAAAAAAGTTTTACTATAAAAAACCGATTTTCAAAATATATAAATTACCATAACTTTCCTACTCTTTAATAAAATGTATTGATCTTATAGGTCAATTGATTCGTCTCGAACCAATCAATCTTTTATATTCTTGCATCAACTTTGAATTATGTTAATGAAAAAAGTTTTACTATAAAAAACCGATTTTTAAAATATTATTAAGTGCTACAAAAATGCAATAAATATTTTAAGAAATCCTTTTGTCAGTTTCAAGATATTAGTGGTGAAAATATGCCCTCCAAATTTCATCAATTTATCTGCAACCATTTTCAAATTATCGTGTTCACAAAAAAGTGTGACATCCACACATACACACATCCGGACAATTGCTTAGAACATTGTATTAGACATTATTAAATTAAGGAAGTTTTAATTAAATGAATTTACAAATTTTGGAAAATGTTACCATTACAGAGCTTCCTCTGTGAGGAAGCAAAAGTAATATCACCTCATGCAAACCGTGGGGTACTATCCTGAAAAGGAAATAAGTAGCCTCCATAAAGGATAGAAAGTTATATTCTGTTTCATTTGCTTCCCCATAGAAGAAGCTTTGTAATATGGTAACAATTTCAAATTAAAAATGTGTTTGTTATAGTACACCTTTTTTCATTCACATAATTCAAAGTTGATGCAGCAAAATAAAATAATCGATTGAACTATAATATTGATACATTTTATTGAAGAATAAGGAAGTTATGGCCATCTATAATATTAGAAAACTGTTTGTTCATAGTAAAACTTTTATCATGATTATAATTCGAAGTTGATGTAAGAATAAACAAGAGTTCTGGATTTTTTTACTTTTAGGGGTAGTATTCTGAATAAAATCTGGATAAAATTATTTTTAATGATGCCTAAATAATAATGAAGACTTTTTAGCGTTAAAGGACTGCCATTTAAGGATGAGGCAAAAAAAATATATTTTTTTGGGGGGCACGCTACTGCTCATACATGTCCTTTTGAAACGAGAAGTGTCTTTTCCGTAGTAGTTTTTCGTGCTGTATTCAAATCCGACATCTATTTGTTGCATGTAGCAGGGTTGCTATGGTTCAGATAATTCTGAAAAGTCAGGGAATGTCAGAGAAAACCTGAAAGAGTCAAGGAAGTTTTGACAAAAAACCTTTCTAGGGGAAAAGTTTACAACCGAATGAGTAAATTATTTTTTTTGCAGGGGATGGATCAGTTTAATAACAATGGAGTAAAAAAAAAGAAGGCGCTACATGAGCATGAAATAATCTAACGATAATGCTGGCGGTGGACCACCGTTTAGCTATTATGAATAAAAAAAATGGTAAAAATCCTACAAATAACCGTCGAATTGTTGAAAAAAATGGAATATTTTAGTTTAATCCATTCATTTAGTTTTAATTTTTCGAAATTTTAAAATATTTGAATACAATTAAATTAGTAAATAATCAATTTTAGGGTACAAAATTGCAAAACCTTAAGTTTTCATTGAAATATGTGTAAAAAGGCGACAAAGTATGATTTTTGAAGAAAACTCAATTTCGTCACCAGGGGACTTAGCACCGTTTAGCTTTCCCTGCTTCAATTCTATTTGACTGTTGTCACCAAAAAATATTGAAAATGCATTGAGAAACCAACATTTTTTGCAATTACATTATAGATCTCCTAGATGTAAAGTTGCTTTTATACACGAATGAAAAGTTTATAACGGGTAAGAAAAATGAGAAATTGGTAAGAGAAAAGCCAAAGAGAGATTCAACAACCATCTTATTTTTGTGCTAGATCAAGCGACTTAAGATAATAACAAAAATCTGTGAGCAAACGTAAAAAAAGATACATATGTGTTTTGAAAGCGTTATACTGAGGTAAATACTGCCGTCCAACGGAAAAATCTAGTAAGTGACATTTGTCATAGGGGTTATTTTCCCGAGTACGTATGTCGGAAAACATTCTGTATTTATTACTGTTTATTTTATTTTATTTCCGTTGGACAGCAGACAGTTATCTCTTTATTTATTCAAATAGAGGTCAAAAAAAGAAAACGATTTAGCGCCACTGAATGATAGTAACTATGCAGAAGCTATATAAATTTGTCTCGATATTATAAAGACAATTCCAAATATGTTGTAGTGAATATGAGGCAAACATAAGAAAATTTCAAATTTTCATCCAGTCAAAAACTTAAAAATTGTCTAATAAATTCCCTATTGTTCTTAGAAGCCTGGCCATTTTGAAGCCGTCAGGAAAGTACTGTCAAACGGGGTAATTTCGGACATGTGGAGTAAATTTGAACATTCCTAAATTGATAGTTTAAATTACTTAAGGCGGTTTTAATCAGTATCTAGAACTAGTAACGGCTTAAACTGGTTCTAGATTATGGATAGAACCCCCTTAAGTAATTTAAACTATCAATTTAGGAATGTCTGAATTTACCTTATATTAATATATTCGAAATTACCCCGTTTGACGGTAACTATGCAGTACTAGAAAAATTTACATTGATGTAATGAGGAAAATTCCAATGGTGCTCAATTTAAGGCAAATACAGGAAAATTTCAAATTATCGCTCAACCTCCAACTTCGAAATTAAAAAAGAACTCTATTGTTCCCCGGAGGCTGGACGTTTTGAAGCCGCAATATGAATTTTAGTAAATTTTCAAAAATTCGACCTGAATTCAAGCAAGTTCAAAAGAATTTGAGGGAGTTCGAAAGAATTCAAGAGAATTCAGACGAATTCGACGAAATTAAAATAATTATAGCAAATTCAATGGCACTCCGAGCAATTCAAGCAAATATAGTGTAATTCAGGAGAATTCATGGGATTTTTAAGGATTCCAGAGAATACAAGCGAGTTCTAGAAAATTCAAGGGAAGCAAAAAGAATTCAAGGGAATTCAAAAAGATTCGAGGGAATTCAAATAAATTAGGGGAAAGTCGAGTTGACTTACGAGATAATTAACTTTCAAAGAAATAATTCAAGTACTATGATTCGTCTTGAATATAATTTACCGCATCGTCAACTATACAGGAAGGTATAATTTCCTTGTCATGCATTTTGTGAATGGTCAGTGCTTGAACTATTAACTTTTTTAGATTGTTTCTCCACTCAAACACGAAGTTCAAATTTAAATATGTATGGTTTTGGTACGAATATGTACCAAAAACTCATACCAAATATGTAACTTTCTAGAATAAATCACTGAAGAGGGCTCATAATATGGAGCCGAAACGTCCCCGAAACCACAAAACTAAAAAGTAGTATTATTACTCGGGGTCGGAAAAATCTGATTATCTCGAGAACCGTTTCAGCTATCGCATAAATAAGGTGGTCGTGGAAACAGCGCTAAAAAGTGAATCGAAACCATGTGTCTATTTGTAAAAAAATGTCTACATCTGTTTGTGATTTTTCGAACAAAAAATCATTGAGGAAAACTAAAAAAAATCTGACGTGTATGCAAAAAATGAATGCCGGATATCTGAACTAAAATTGTTGAAAAGACACGTATAAGAAAAAAACTTTTTGAATTGAGATTCTATAAGGGTTTCATTTTTAGAGGTCGAAAATAAGATGAGATTTTTCAGATAGTGTATTAAGAAATTATTTTGTATTTTCATGAGGACTTGCTCCTGTGAAGGAAATCCAAAAAGTCTGACAGGTTTGATCATTTTTCGCAGCCACTAACTTGAATGTTTAGAAGGAACTTTAGACTTTCTATATTGAACATAATTGTCTGATTATGTCTTCAATACAAAAAACAGATATACTATTTTTTGAAACTGATGTATAAAAGGGATCAAAATAATTTACCTTTCGCATCCTGACTGGTGACAATTCGTTAATTTTCCTTTTAATGGATTACTTTGTCCACTCGTATTGAGTCTTTCGGGCTGCAATATGTAGAGATCTGTTCTTTTTTCACACGCACGTAATTTGTGATATTGTGTGGAAGTACTGTGTGTTGTTGGAGATGATGCTGGAAGTGGTGCAACCGCTGGATAAGCAGGGAATCGTTCACCTTGTGGAATCGGCTCTTCTGTCAAATCTGATGGATTGGCACCGTTATCTGCAAAAGCTGAATAGAAAATATATAGTCATATTATTATAAAAATTTTATCATTTTGAAAAAAAAATATTTTTTGTTGTTGTTTATTTACATTCTTCAAAATCTGCAAATGCTAAAACCGGTTTCCAAAGTTCTTGGAAATGTAGGTTCAATGTTAACGACCAAAGCATGCCTCCCAATGTGGCTATCGTCTTCAAAATTGATTGAGAAACTCCTCGATGTGCTGCAGATACTTGTGATGTCTGTGGCGAACATGCCCCTTGGTAATCTACTATAGTTACTTTCCTAAAATCCAAAAATATAATTTCAAATATATGCTTCAATTTTAAGTATTATAAAATACAATTAATGATCATAAACTGAAATGAATGTAACGCGCTCCGAAGGAAGGGCCCTAAGAAACTAAACGTAAATGTTGGAGGAGAAGGAAGCGAAGTAACGATGAGGCAAAGCCGTCCGTCCAAACGCCAATTTAACAAGTCTTATTTCATGCAAAACATTAAATATAGAATTTTTCTGACTTCGCCAATTTAAAGAGCGAGCTTTAATTGATATAAAATGCTTATAAACAGAAAATCAATTTTTGGAAAGCTTTCTTCGCAGCGCTTCACAAATATATTAAAATAGCTAGATCGGCTTTCAAAGAGGAATGCAAAAAAAAAACTCCAAAGAGGAATGATGAAAAGATATCCAGTTTGGCTTTCATACAATTTAATTTAATGTCAATTTTGATTTTAATCTTGATCGGCTTTCAGTAATCTGTAACTTTTTAAAAATAATTATATTAATAATTAAGTTCATTTGGAATTTTATATCGTGACAAGATGACCTGAAAAGACATTCTGTAATTCTGAGTCTTACTCATGTCTTCCATTTTCAACACTGATCCACTTCGTAGATTTTTACAATCTAAAATTCGCCCACTTGTATAATTTTGAATGTATACAGTTTAAGCTCATCACTTTTTAAACATCTTTTTGAAATTAATCTATCTTTAATTTTTTTAATAGTTTAATTTTGAAGATTTACAATTGACAACTCTTCATTTTTAAAGAAATATAAATAAAAATTCTTAAATTTCGTTGATTTTGAAGACCAAAAGTCAAGTTTTTAATTTTTAGTCTTCCAACTTGAAGAAATTTGGAATTAAAATTATCATAATTATATTATTTTTAATTTTTAAACTTAAAACTGGTATAATTTTTAATTGTAAATTAAAAATCAAAAATCCACTGTTCAATTTTAAATCTTCCAAATTGAAGAAGTTTTTAATGAACAACATAAAAATTACAGCATTTTAAATGGCAAAACTTAAAACAGGCATAGTTGCATTGTCCGTGAACTGTTCAATAAATAAATAAAATTTCAATTGTAAATTTAAAAAATTAAATACTCTTCATTTTTGAAGATTTATGATTTAAAGTTCTGCAATTATGAAGAGTTGCAAGTGAAAATACATAAATTTTGAAAATATATAATTGCAAATTATTCAGTTTTCAAGGTTTATATTTTGAAGGTTTGTAATTTTAAACGTTTTTTATTCAATTTTGAAGATTCTTAATAGAAAAATCTTCAACTTTGAAGAGGCATGAATAAACATTCTTAAATTTGGATGATTTCGAAAATTAAAAACGAGCTTTCAATTCTCAGTCTTCCAAATTGAAGAAATTTCGAATGTAAAGCATCAAAGCGACAGCATTTCTAACTGTAAAACTTAAAACTTGCATAATTTTTTATTGTAATTTAAAAAATTAAAAACTCTTGAATGTTCAAGATTTAAAATTCAAATTGCTACAATTTTGAAGATTTACCATTGAAAACTTTTCAATTTGAAAGATGCAAAAATAAAAATTCTTAAATTTTGATAATTTTGAAGATCAAAAGTAAAATATTCAATTTTAAATCTTACACATTGAAGAAGTATTGAATGAAAATTATCAAAATTACAGAATTTAAAATGGTAAACCTAATATTTGCAAATTATTCAATTTTCAAGAGTTATTTTTCAAAGGTATGTAATTTGGAACGATTTTCTTTTAATACTTCCATTTTAAAGATGTACAATTTGAAATTCTTTAATTTCCCGATTTTGAATTTAAAGTTCTTTAAATTTCAATATTTGCCATTGAAGACTCTTCAATATTTAATGAGCATAATTTCAGAAAAATGGTTGTTTGAATCAAACAAATTCTTTCTTTGATATAGGGTCAAACAAATATTTTATTAATTTAAAGAATTATTTGTTCGATTCAAATAAAATTTATTTGATTTAAATACACCATTGTTTAGCTCAAATAATTTTTATTTGAATCAAACAAATTCTATCTCTGATATAGGGTCAAACAAATGCTTCTTTAATTTAAACAAAAATTTTTCTGAGTGTAGAAAATGATGCAATTTCAAATGCATTTTTGGAAAGGTTATATTTTGAAGATTTAAAATTGAATTTCATTCAATTTTATAGATTTGTAATTGAAAATTCTTCAAGTGTGAACAGTAGAAATGAGAGTGTTGATTTATATTCTGTAAATTCTTATAATTTTTTATACATGTAACTTATGTTTCCATATTTAAAAAAGAACTGTATATGCAATTAGTTCTTTGTTTCAGGAACTTCCCCAATGCTACATCTGATTTTAAATTACGAGAATCTGGTATTCTAATTCAAATTAAAGAATTTCTATTCAATTGAAACAACTTCAAGTGGAAACAGAATTCAATATAAGATGCCAAACTGCCTTATACTAATAAAATATCAAACTGGGTGATAAAAAAAAATCAAGAGACAAAAGCACGCGATAAGTGAGCGGAAACATATGAAATTCAATGTGAACAAAGTTAAAGAATGAATTTGAAGACTCCTACAATTATACTAATATTAATATTTATACCTTTTCTTAGTTCTAATGATTTCATAATTATTAAATTGTTTGAATATTAGCAAAAATAGTACCTGAATATTTTGTCCTGTACGAGAGAATCCATAATGGTTCCATCTATTTCACCAAAGAATTTTCCAGTATGTTCGTGTTTTTCACTGATTATGATAAAACCATTATTGTCCAAAATGTAACAATCTAACTCTTCAGATGCACATGTCTTTTTGCAACTGGTCGTTCCAGCACACTGAAAAGGGAGAAAGGACGTGTAGTATTTCAAGTCATTCCCAAATTATTCTTGCTTCTTTTTATATTAGCTTTTTTAAATTTCAATGGCTTGGGGTTTTCAAAGACTTTTTGAAAGATATCCATCTCTGTATTGTATAGTTTTATTTCACATAAAGACAAATTCTCACCGTTGACGTGATATTAACAAAATGTGACGCCAAAGAGGAATGATGAAACTGCAATCCCACTACCGCTGCCGGCGCTTTATTTTGTCGTCCTTTATTTTCAACGAATATAGCATGCGTCGCAGTGACGAGTGGTTTTGGATTTTCAGCTGTAGAAAATAATAACAATGAAGTCACGTAAGAAGAAAAATTTGCAGGTTTAAAAAGTACAGTTTATTAATTCTTTTAAAAAACTAAATAATACATTAGGATTGATAAAATATTAATATTTTGTGTACAAACCAGCATTGAACGGTACACTAAAGACGAAACTCTCATCTTCAACTGAATGTTGATCCACAGCTCTTTTATACCAAGTCGTATCCATCGCTCGTCTGTTCGTCTCAGCAAAATGCCTGTTTAAAAAAGTTTTATTAACTTTAAAAAATACTACGTAAAGGGATCAAAATTAACCTTCGAATTAGAATTTAATTATTAAAGTTTTCAGCTTTTATACAACTTATTATTTCGTAATGATAATTAGATAAATTAAAAATACAGGGCTGCCACAAATTCACATAAGTCACTTTTAGTCACTTTGTTATAGGCAAATATTAAATTCTATTTAATATACAAATTTTTTGAATGTTAATTTATGATTTTCTGGTCTTATAGTTCTTATTCTAAAGCATGATACTATGTAAATCTGAAAATAAAAATTTGATCTGCAAGAAAATGATCTAAGAATGTAACAGTATTTTGTTTCTTTATATTGATATAGATTTTCGTATCAATTAAATACAGTTGCAAAAAAAAGTTCAGATTTAGTGCGCTTAAAAAAACACACAATAGTGCTGTAGCAAAAGCTTATGCTCTACCAAAAGTGCACAAACCAGATTTTAAATGAAGATTAATTGTTTCCACAATTGGATCTCCTACTTACAAATTAGCCAAATATATTTCTAATTTTTTAAAACCGGTTTCAGGTAACACAGAATCATTTGTTAAAAATAGCTGGGGTTTAAAAGACATTTTAAATACAATTAAAGTTCATCCAACATATTCTTTAGTTTCATTGGACGTTGTTTCAATGTTTGCTAACATTCCATTAGATTGCATTAAGGAAAAACTAATGCTAAATCATAATCTAACTAAAATAACAAAAAAGGAATTTTTAATCGCTACTAGAACTGTTTTCAATAACAAGGTTTTCTCTTTTAATGGTAAATATTATAAACAATTGAATGGTTGTCCTATGGGTTCTCCATTGTCTCCTATGGTTTCAAATTTGGCTTTAAAGGATGTAGAAACAAGAGCTTTAAATAAATTAAATTTTAGTCCTATTTTATATAAACGATACGTGGATGATATTTTAGCTCTTGTTCTTATAGAAAAAATTGATGATTTCATGGATACTTTTAATAGTATTGAAAATTCCATACAGTTTACATTTAACTTGAACATAACAATTCAATTAATTATCTAAATTTACACTAAATTAATTTAGTTAATTGCTAATTGGTTTAAAAAAGCTTCATGGTCTGGTAGATATCTTAATTTTAATTCTCATCATTTGTATTGTCAAAAGGTCGGCCTAATTAAAGGTCTAATTGATAGATGCATGAAATTGAGTGATATAAAATTCAGGAAAGAAAATTTGGATCAAATTAAAATCACATTAGTTCAAAATAATTATCCTCTTCCTTTGATAAATAAACTTAAACACTTTTTACTTAATCAAAAAGATATTGATAACACCGAAAATTTGTCTGAAATTGTTTATATCATTAAACGTAATTGTTGTGAAAAAGTGTACATTGATGAAACAGGGAGAACATTGAAAACTAGAGTTTCGAAACATAAAAGAGATTCTAGAGCTGGAAATTTAAATAAAGATCTATCACAACATTGTTGAAACGTAAACCATTACTTTGATTTTGATTTTAACAATATTACAATTTTGGCTTCAGAAAAAAATACTGATAAAAGACGAGTAACAGAATGAATTTTTATAAACAAATATCACAATATTTCTATTAACTTTCAGACAGAAATTATGAATGTCGACAAAATATATCAATGTATTATAAAATAATCAAAACCCAATTTAAAATCCAGTAGCTTTGGCGCGCTTTCCTCATTTTCGATGCATTCAAATGACGCCTTTATTCTGTATTGATATATTATCGCCTTAATGTTTCTTCATATCTACTTTGTCATATGTTCGACGTTTGTCCCAAAACATTATGAAGATTTTGTTTCTTATTTCTAATTTAAGATGTAGTCTCTATTTTAAAAAACCTTCTTCAATTTTTGAGGTTTTTTTTTCTACAACAAGATGTAATATAATTGTTTTTTAAATTCGAATCACATTTGAGAATTATTTTTATGTTTCAACATAAGGTATTGACATTTTGTTGACTCCAATATTGAAAAACTCTTGTTTCTTAAAAGATAGTAATCACAGGTATTTTTATTTGTTTTTCTTTTAATATATATATTTTATAATAAATTGTCAAACTGTTGTTATTTATATATTATTTATTTAGATTCTTTGAAAAGGGCACGCAGTGATAGCCGAAACGTCAGAATTATTAATAAACAAACTCTTTAGTAATTTCGTTTGTCGTTTGTAGAAAGGTCGAAGAAAGGATTGATTTGATTCTTATCAAATCTAATTGTTAATAGTCTGTTTGGCTGCTGTGCCAAGATTCTTTCAGTGCAGTCTCACCACAGCATAGAGCTTCGTTCACTACTTGGACTTCTGACCAAAACGCAACGGAGGATGGCGTATATGTATAACATCTGAATAGTTTAGATATTGTCAGCCATTTTATATCATTCTTATGAAAACAGATTTTAAGGGGTAAAATTCATCAATTTCTATTTTCGCTTCCAGAAGTAAGTTTGCAGTCCAGTCCACAAAGATATCGAACTCCTTCTCCTCATTCACGTGTTCCTGAATCACGATTTCCTGATAGTCTGCGGAAGAAATTTACATGGGGGTCTTTCCAATTTCCTACGAAGTATTATCTTAAATTTCATGGCAAAATTTGGAGAGGCAGAGGGCATAACAGACGTGAAACCGAAAAATATTTGACCATACCGACTCAGAGAGCACTTCCGGTACAATTAAATAGTCTTGATGAAATTGTTGGATTCAAATATCACGGTAATGTTATCCGTAGAATTTATTCTTTTCCTGATTTAGATATGATGGCAATGAACATCCACGATATTGATAAGATTAGAAAACTTACGCATGATGAAAAATCGTACTTGGAAATATTTCCACGTGGAAATCCACCATTGTGGTAATCCGGTTTACACACTTTCATATTATCCCAAGTAATTTCGTGTAATCGCTGCAAGTTTTTGTGTAATGCCGTGTATTCTCTTGTATAATCCCTGGAATCGTTTCGATAAAATACTTTGACATTTCTTGTAGTCCATTGAAAACCCTCGAAATATTTGAAACCACGAAATCTGGTTTCACGGTTTAAAAAATCTAACTTCAAATTAGTTGAAGTTGTTAAATTATTTTAATTTTCGGCTGCGTAAGACGGCAGCTGTTTTTTTGTGTTTGCTGAAATGCTCATAATTTTTATAAAAAACAGTCAGGTTTTAGTTGTGAACTCTCTAAATGTGACTTAGTAAAATTTAACTGATTTTCACTCAAGTTTATCATTCCTCTAGCCAGAATTCAGGCACTGACAATTAGTAGAAATATATTGATTTAATTTGTAATTATTGCTACACACGTGCACTTTATCCCAAATCTTAATTATAGATTCGTGAAACATTCTAAATGTAAATGATTCTGCACAAATGAATTCAATGCAAAAAATATTTTATTTATTCATTTATATTCTCAACGAAAAATCTAACTGCATAATTATATGAATAGTGATGATATGAGAAAACAACAGACACTCTCTAAATCTAAATTACTGAATATTCAACTAATTGAATCAATACTCAGGATTTTAACTAATAAATCAGTTATTTGTTTAATTTCATTGATTTAAATAATATAATGAATTATAACGGTCATACCGAACGTTGGGTTTTTATTCTCATGTTATTACTGTTCACATAAATATGAAGTAACACTTGTCATAAAGAATATAATCCAATAAATAACATATTTCTTGCATTGAACACATTTGTGTAGGATCATTTACATTTAAAATGTTTTAGAGATGTAAAATAATTACGAATTTGGATAGCGTACATGAGTGTATCAATAATTACTAAATGAATCAGTATATTTTTATCAATTGTCAGTTACTGAATTCTGTCTACAGTGTATAGTATAATTTAACTGAAAGTTAGTAATATTTTACTAATTAAAATTTAGAAGGCTATTTTTTGAGGTTCAGTGAAGACTGGTAGAATGCTTTTCACCATTTCAATAGATAGCTGTCTGATTCTTTCTAAATGTTTTGCAGAATTTATATTATTTTTGTATGTAAAAACCAGCTTTTCCTAAAACGTGAGATCTTATAAACTGTGAAATCATTTGTAACGATTTTAGTAATCAAATTTCTCTCCTTGAAATTGACTTTTGAAATTTAAGTTTTGCGAAAGAAAAAACTTGTAGCCCATAGTCAATGAGAAAACGACTTTTGTATGAAGGTATAGTCTACTAAAGCACCAGAACATCCATTAGTTCACTGTTAATAAAAAGAAGTGCCTGTACTTCGGAAAAATGAAGCTCGTTTATACTCTGGTCTTCACGTTGGTGGTCATCTTTGATTCTATTGGTTAGTATAACAATATAATATACTCTATTAACGTTTAGTATCAGACCACTATCCGGATGACCTAGTTTGTCTGATTTAATTAGCATCCTGCTCCAGTTGCGTTTTTCTATAACTCTATCTGAGCTTGTCCGAGATAAATAGGAATTTAATCTGAATTTGTTCCGTTGTAATCTGGAGACATTTTTTAAAATTATTTTCATAATGCAAGTAAAAGTTAAAGTACTTAAACAGAATATCGACAAGCAAATTATGGATATGGAAATCAACTTTCAGAACTCTCAAGATGTCTCGTCCAAAAGCTCAAACGACATTGAATCCTGTGTCAAGGAGATCGCTATGAGCACATCACGTGAGAAAGATTCGTTACTATTCAATTTACCAGAACCTACTCGCACGGCAGAAGACTCTCTTGAATATAGTGACCACAAAGCTGTCACGAATATTCTCAAAACCATAAATGCAGAGCTTCATGAAATCTCCACTAATGCGTGTTTCTTGAATCAGTGTACAGTGTCACACGCACGGCCAATGTCAGGTTTCAAACGGAGGTGCTTGCTTCGATGACCATACAAGCATTTATAAAGCTGGTAAAGACGAAAGCCGTAGCGAGATTACTTAAGGACATCTAAATATCTAGAGATCAAACACCGATGCAGCAGAAACACTATGCGGAACAAAAACTATACTGGCAGAACATCTAGGAAGAGGGGAGAAGGACCTTCGCATTACGTACAGGAAAGGAATACCAATCACTGTTACAAGCAAGATACCAGCATTGATGACACAAACGTACACACTTAAAAAATTTGAGTGTATTATCAGAACGTAAGAGGTCTTTCAAGTAAGCTAGATCTGTTAATTAAATCTGATAGTATTTGGTATTATGATGCTTTGGCTTTTACCAAAACGTGGCTTAATTAGACAGATAATAACACTGACATTTTTTATGCTAATGCCTTCCATGTTTTCACGGCCGACCGATTAGTCAGAGTGGGTGGTGGTGTTCTTCTCGCAATTAAAAATGATTTCATGTGCTCCAGGTTTAACTTGTCCTCTGTCGTTCAAAGTAACCCTGAAATTAATATAGTAGGAGTAAAAATATACAGCTTTACTATCTCAATAATGCTTATTGTTATATGCATTCCACCTGGAATTTCCATTCTCATTCTCAAAAGTATTTTGGATTCAATAATTATGTTGCAGAACTTCTCTGACAAATTAATTATTGTAGGGGACTCCAATGTCCCATTCTTCAAAGATCAGGTTAAAAGTAGTAAATTTGACAGTAAGACAGCACTTTTTAGCTCTTTTTGCCCATTCCTTAAACTAAGGCAATTTCACTCTATAGATAACTGTCCTCACAGATATGTTCATATTGTTTTCGCCAACATAACACATTAACAATAAAATCATAGCTCAAAGATTTGTTAACGACTCAACTTTTTGAAGACATAATTTTAATCAACCAAATTATCCTGAACTATATCTTGGACTATGTAACACTGATTAGTCGTCCCTGTAAACGTGCGAAACTATTGATCAGGCTTGTTCAGAGTTTTATGCTCTAATATATAACGTCATTAATAAAACGGTACCAATATACCAAATGTAAACTACCAAGGATTGTTTCTCTTCATGGTATACGAGATACGTCATTTCTTATATCGCTAAAAAGGATAGGTTTAGATTAAAATTTGCTGATACTAGAAGTCTCTACGACTTAGATATGTTTGTAAAGATGAAGACCAATCTCAAGAGGCTAATCGAAATTGCGTTTAATACATTTACGACTATTGCGGAAGTAAATATAATCACAGAACCCTCTGCGTTTTTGTCCTATATAAATAGACAAAGGAGTAATCACAGGATTCCGAATATAATTTTTTTTAATAATAATGGAATAATCTCACTTCAAGAATTACTAAACATTTTTGCCCCGTACTTCAAGGCCATGTAACGAGTGAGTCACGTGACCAAGCTAGTCCTTAATTTCTCTTTCCTAACTTACGTCAAAAGGAAATAAGATATCGCTCTGAAAGTTTGGAAAATGAGAGACGAGGCTATAAAGTACATGTCTCTGCTTTGTTTCGGTGAAAATTTTGAAAAAAATAAATTGTTTTGACATCGGTCGATATTTCTTATTTTCAATACTAAACTTTTTTCTTCCCCCAACTCTGTGCCTTTCCACAAACGGTCTTTTTATATTTATTAATATTTTCCGAAATTTTTGTCCTCGTTATTTTCACTTTTATTTTTAAATATGGATGAAAAAATATCGATCTCAGGACATACCTGGACAGCTGGTCCACGCCTTACATAGCCTTAACAGCGTTTATAACGAATCAAATTCTAGACTACCTTTTACGGGTGGAATTTGTCAAGAGATTCCTGGAGACGTCATTAAATACTAAAATAACAGATGAATAATAACGAAATAAGATGAATAAATAAATTAAAATTTAATTTTTTTGCACAAATTTTATTTTACAAATTGAAACTAATAGCTTCTTTTGAATTTTCAGCAAGTGCAGGCGATAGGAGAGAGTCGGGTAGTACCGGAAACTTGAGCTTTTTTGGTAATAATTCAGCTGATAGTGAACAAAATATTAATATAGAAGGTTAGTTATAATGTCAGGGCTTCTATCAACAATTTGCAATTATATTTATAAGAAACAAACTTGCTGTAAAAGAAAAAAAGGAAATTGAAATGAGGCCTAAAACGGGTTAGGAAAAAATACTGTCGGGTAGCCCCGGACACCGAGATTTTCACAATATTTGGCTATTTTATCGTACTTAATCAACGAAAAATGTATATCTAAAATTGAAGCTGCAAAACTGTATATATTGAAACATATAAAAATGTTTATCGCACAAAAAATAGAACATTGAAATGAAAATCAATAACATATTTGAATACAGTCAGACAATAAAGGCATTCCGAGTATCTGCATCAATTCAGATGATAATGGAAAACCCGAAATAGAAGAAAGCACGAATTCCAAATTTTTGCAAAGAATTATTCATAACAATTACAATTGTCGATGTTTTATAGAAATTGTGACTAACAGTCACTCTCACAATAATTTGAAGCATTTTTATCCAAGAAAATTTTTTTTTTAACAAAAATTACAATATTTGGCTATTTGTTGATGTAATTTGTTTATAATGATTGAAACATACAATAATCAAATTATTTGTATTCTGGGAGTACTCTTGCGTCGATTTAAGATTAATTTTATTATAGTGCGGCTGCAAAATAAAATTCCGTTTTCTAACTCTGATCAATTCCCTTAAGCACAAAGGCTCAGGGTGACCTTCATGATTGTATTACTTCGCGTTCCCACCGTTTCGCTTGTTCATTGTTATTTTTCAACTTGCAACATAGCAAAAAAAATTTTTAACTTATTTTTTTTCGATTCCTATCATTAAAATAATAAAAAAAGTGAAAAGAGCCATTATAAATTTGCAAGCTCGAGAGAAATGTGGTTATTGTGGTAACCTTATAAGAAATATGAATAACATTCTAGAGCATACACGTTTCGGAGAATACAATGAAGAGTCACAACGTCTTTTTATTGATGATAATCATTATGTCACTTCAGATGAGTCATTTCAAATTTTGTTTTCAAGAACTTAAACAAAAAACTCCAAAAAGAAAAAAATTGTTACTGACAAACGTTTATTGATTAAAAGAAATCATCAAAACTGCAGGTTAGTCAACGCATACAAAAATAGGTTATACATTATCAAGAACTACAATTTGGATAATCTGAAATTTTCAGAGCTAAAATTTGATATCATTAAATTGTTTATTACTACCGAGTATAAACTTCTTGAAAGTTACAGTACAGGCCAGAATTTTTGGTCCAACTATTTTTTAAAGATTGCTCATGTTCTCTTAATTTTAATAATATTATAGTAATATCTGTTCTCTACCATCGCTTGGAAGCTATCAAAATCGTAAGTGAATGAGTCCACAATGAAGTAATTTTAAAAATTGTTTAATAAGAGGGTGTAAATACAGCGCGCAAATTCAAATACTTTCTTGAATCCTAAATAAAACCTGAAACAATAAATATTTTGGAATGTTATTAGTCTTATTTTAATGGCACATTTCTACAGAATCGCGCCGAATCATTATTATTATTATTGTACCAATTTTTTGCTGAATTTTATATATTTAAAATTGTTTTCGTCGGAAAAATAATATTTAACTCTCGGAGCGGTCTGAAAAATGTACAGGAAGTGTAAATTCATTCAAATCTTCACCTTGTTTCAGTAAACCGATTTTTGAGGAAAAAGGTGTAAATTTATAAATTTTTGTGGAGCTCAATAGGTGCACTTAGGTTGCAGGTGAGGGAGATGCCTTTTCAATTTGCAATAAATGTGAAATGTGTGAACAAAATTGACAATATTAGTAATCTGGGCTCATTTCACATAAAATTTTGATACTTTCAACGTATTCAAGAAGAAAAAAACAACTGTCATATATGTAATTATTATTTTAAAAAACTTCAGCAATCACTGAAAAACAGGTGGAATGACAATTCCTGCCAGTACTGTATTTCGACAGCAGGTATTTATTGTTATTTTTCAGAAATGTATAATAGAAGAATATTAAAATTTTTTCATTAGATTGACGAACATGAGTTTTACAATATTGTGCTGATATAATTGAGTTTATTGTACAAAAATTATTTATATGTACCGTACATTCACTTTGACCACTGAAGAAGTTTCAACTAAGACAGCGGGTAAGGATGACGTTTGGAACAAATATTTGAATGAAGCACTCATCACAGCAGTATTACAAAGACCTCCACTGTATTTTTATCGTTTACCACTGGAAACCCGTACATTATTGAAGATAACCGGCCTATGGAAAGTAATTTCTAATTTATTGGGTAAGTGATTAGAATCTGCTGTTCAAAAAAATAATAGTGCGATATTTTTTCGCTTTATACTCTCATTGAAATTCAGAGAAAGTCAAATTACTCCACCATATTTCTAACTCATTACCTTTATATTGGTGTTTCTGCGATTCATACGATACAAAGCAGATGGGAATATTTAAGAAGAACATACTATACACAGAAGCGAAAGCAAAGGAAAGCGCCACAAGTTTAATGGCTTTGCTGCACCATCAAAGAAAACACAGCGACAATTCGAGTGGTTTGAGGTCATGACGTTTCTCGATGATTTCTCTATACCCAATAAGTATGTATATACTTAAGTATTTACACTTCATGTAAAATTATAATTTAAAAATGGAGTGTTTTGTGTTATGATGCCAATAGGATCTATTTGTCTTGATGAAAATCTTTCATTTCGCAGGTCTATAAGTTGCTTGACGTCAGACTCTGAATCTGAGGCAGAATATGTAGAGAATAATGAAAAAAATAATTGTACTAAGTAAATTAGTAGTCCTACATACTAGGGATACTTTTTGTTTTTGACCGTTGAAAAGTTTCTGCTTTACTAGCATTTTTAATTGTTAGCAGTTTAATATTGCGAATCACTTAGAACCATTATTTATTTTAAGGAGAAGAATATACTGTCTGATTATATGAAACGTTAATAGAATGCGTATCATCACCAATGAACACAAGAAATTTTGATCCAACAACCAGTCTGCTGTTGTCTTTGGCACCATCATTGCGAAACCTGGACACACATAGGCGATCAAGAGCTGAAAACCAATTCACGAAAATGAGTTTGAAAAATCAAAGTGAAAAATGGCTTTCCCTGGATTTGTCACGCGCACGAGCGACTTCACTCGGTATCTTCTTGCAAAATAAGAGGGAAAGAAGTGGAAGCTCCAATTAGGTAATTTAATTCCTTATACTTTTTCGCACATAAAAATATTGAACGCAGATTTATTTCATAGCACTTAATAAGTGATATATTCGTATTCACTTCAGGCGCACGAAAGTCGATATACGTTCGAGCTGAGCGCGTTCCTCGGCAAGGTGAACATTGTGCGTGCACCTGTCGTCGAATATTTGATCAAAACATCTGACCGAGCCGAGACGACGACTAAGCAATGGCCCAGGACAAATACGAGAACATCGTTTTAAATGGTCGGACTAACTTGGGAAGAACATCCTTACCTGTTGGCAAGGAAGCTCACCAGCGCAAAGAGGATACTTGTTGATGGGACGTTAATGTTGAGTCAATATGCACCCGGAAACTGCTCATACAACACCTCAGTATTTATGATATCAGGTGTCCCATTTAAGCCGAATGGTATATGAAGCTCTTGTAAGCTCTTCATCAGTAAGAAGAAGAGCATCATCCTCTAGCGAACATACCACCCGTTTCAGCAAGACAACCTTTATAGTCCAGTCAACGAAGCTCTGAAATAAAATTGTTGAGACTGCTGACTGATCTTACTATAAAAATAATGAGACCACGTTGTCGAGGAGGTCATTTTACATAGATAACGATTGTCTCAAAACGTATTTGAACATCTTCATCTATGTAAAATAACCTCCTCGAAAACGTGGTTGCATTATTTTTGTCGGTACGATTAATAGTTCCTGCGAAAAACGCGGGAAACTTCGGAAAATCAATTTTCAGCGAGAGCAAAGCATTGTAACTGAAAATTAATTTCAGAGTCGGCTTTCTCACCCCAAAGCTAGGGTTTATACAAAAGTGCTTCCATTTCTGATGCAGCCTTACTAATATTATTTCAAAGCTTCGTTGACTGGACTATTACAGGTAGCCGATAATGCCAGCACGAGAACTAGAAGATCAAAAATCAGCCAGATTGTCTTTCTCAGGATGGAGAAATTAGCTGAAGTGAATACTGCTCGCCCCGATTTTCTCTCTGAATATGTTAATCTCTGGATTCTGAACTGTGTAGTTTATGAGCAGGAGGTCTCCCTGCTTAGTGACAATCGAAGAAATTATACTTGAGTATACCTTCGTATGACCCGCGAGCGTATTGCACAGCTTCAGTTCAAAATTAAAACGGCAAGATGACATGCATAAAATTTTCAGTGAGTGATTAGATACATAACAACAACAACGAAATTCACACGGAAAGTTAGGGAAGTTGCTCGAAACCTAAGGAAAGCAAATGCCACACTCGACGAGTGTAAACTGTTAACTATCAAGCAGCACCGAACGCAAAACATTAAATTAAATTAAAAAATTAAAGTGGATTCGACAAACTTCCACCTTTCCTATTCATACTTCCCGTCTGTTCAATAAAATGTACAGTACTGATGCCTAAGACCGGAGATTTGTCGAGTCCAAAAAACTATAGGCCCATAGCTTCTCTAAACACCAGCTGCAAGCTACTAATGGCATCCTTAAAGAGAGGATATTAACATCTATCCAGTTTGTATGGAGTGCAATAGTGCTAGAACGTGGATGCAGGAGAGGCCTAGCAGGCTGCAGGGAAAACCTATTAATACACTGGTGTATTAAACACGATTCGATCCTGTATCGACGCAATGTGTACATCGAGAGAGAAACTTTATTCAGCTAACTCCAAAGCTGTTTAAGCACGTTTAATTAATTTCGATTATTCAATAGATATAATACATAACAGAAGAAAAAATGTTGAATAAAATTGACTGCTACATAAGGACCTCATTCATTCCTTTTTTATGGCTTTATCGACATCGGTCCAAAGAGCTTCGATCACAATTAGATCCGTAAATTGTGATAGCACATCCGTAACCGCCACTTTATTTGAAGCTAGAAACATTTTCGCGATGAGATATTGACGCTCTAGTTTTTTTTTAGTACGGCAGAAATACGTCGTTCAGAATCTGCGCATACAGATGCTGATCGGTGATGCCGTCTATTTTATAAATCGGCTCAGTTCCAGACCTTCTCTGGACCTTTAAAAATTTGGTAGAGTACTTTCTAGTGGCGAAAAAAAGCGCAAAATGTTCAGTTCTGATGGAAAAACTTATATGTACGACGGTGCGGGGGAAGCATTTAAACAAAGAGGCACGAAGCAAAATGAATCGGTCAGGAAGTTGATTGATTTATGTTGTATTAAAAAAAACTGAAGCCTCAAAATCCCATCTTGTACGCCTATAACGATTCGAAACATACGAGCAAGCGAGCGAAAATGTTTCTAGCTTTAAATAAGGTGGCGGTCATGGATACGCTATCACAATCTCCAGATTTAAATGTCTCGAAGCACTAATAGTAGCTCAGGGCAGAGCTACTAAGTTTTGAAGGTTAAAGTTGACGTCAGTAAAATTTTCTCCAATTTTTATTTCAATAAAAGCATATCCTTAAGTAGCTATCCACTTTATCTTACATTTTTCCTTCTGTTATGCATTATATCGATTGAGCAATCAAAATTAATCAAACGTGCTCATACAGTTTTGAATTTTTAGTTTTTGGGTTATAAAATATTTAAGCTGAACCAATCAGAAAAGACATATAAGCAGTTGCGTGTGCGTTAGCAAAGATTCTCGTAGTGTTATCGAAGCGAGCGCAGAGGTGGGGTTAGTGACGGGAGAACACTACGCTGAATTCCCGCTCTCGTACATACGACTGTTTATACGGCGCTCCTGATTGGTCCAGCTTAAATATTTTATAACTCTAAAACTAAAACTTCAACTGATTTTTGGAAAAGGAATTTTCGATTTATTTTTTAAATTTTTATACAGCTATATAAGTGCGGACACTTGAGTTTAGGACACCCTGTATAACTTTTTCACCTGGAATTCGATAACACGAATCATCAGCTGGTTATGAATCTCATTGCGTACCTGGCGGTGCATACAAGACTGGTGAGATGCATGAAAGAGCTTATGCTTTTGTGGACGACAAGATTTGTCGCAACATCTCACAAAAGACAGGTAACTACCAGCTATGTTACCTACAAGAGGGGGGTCGTCCAAGGAGAATGTCTCATTCCTGTACGCATAGTAGAAACTGAGATAGCAACCCGTAGAAATTAACAATACCAAAAGAATTACAAGAACAAGTTTTGATAGAGACTCACGATAATCAACAAGCAGGACACTTAGGTATGGAAATAACTTATGAGAAAATTTCTGAAAATTGTTTCTGTCCCGCAATGTACTTTCAAACATTAAAATATGTAAGATGATGCCAAATTTGCCAGAGAATAAAAACGAAAGTGAATAGTCAAATAAGTTTAATAGGAAAAAGAATAATTGAAGAACCATGGGCAGTTGTGGCATCAGATATGATGGGTTCATTACCAATGACAAACTCGAGAAATCAATACATACATAAATAAATAAATAATAAATGTAACCAAAACATTTGGAATAAGACGTTCAAAAACTCCTAAATATCATGCACGAGCAAATCCAACTAAAAGATGCAACAGATCAATCAAAATGGCAATTAAAGCGTATTTAGAGAAAGATCAAAAATTTGTGGGCGAAATTTTAGATTTACAATTTGCATTAAATACAAGTTAACATTCCTCGACAGTTTTCACTTCAGCCTTTTTAAATTTAGGCAGAGAACTTCAACCAATGTAAGCATTAAATAAAGATTTAGATGACAGAAGCGAAATCGGATTTCAATAATCCGAACAATGGGCGGATAGGATGCGGAAATTAAAAACAATTAGAGAAGAAGTAACTAAAAACTTAGATACCGCAAATGAAACACAATCTGGATATTATAATCTCAGACTAGGCCTATAAGTTTCAAAGTTGGCGGACAAGTTTTAAAAAGCGAAAAAAAATCAAATAAAGGGGAAGGCATAGCTAAAGAATTGAATAAGAATTTTGACGAACCATTCTTTATCAAGGCCCAAATTTCACCGACAATATACGAGATAAAAAATAAAAAAAGGAAAATCGTTGGGTAATTGGAATGTTAGAGCTATTAAAAAATATACGGTTAAGAAATAAATTTTATTTTATGGATATGACATGCATGTCAACAAATTGAATTCCACACTACTGAATCTTTACAGAAATACACACTTACTCATGTTTAAAATAGGCGGAGATAATGCAACCACCAGCGAATGAAAATCTGCAGCAAAAGAAAGAGAGAAGAGAAGAATACGAACGACGGAAGAGGGCAGAAATTGACACTAACGTGAATAAGGGAGTTAGAAAAGATAAGAAGAGAAGAAATGAAGAAACAAGCTTAGATTGAGAGACAGGGGAAATTCGACAATTTTGTTGAATAGTCATTTTATGAGTAAATCATACACAACAGAAAAAATAACATTATCAACCTTACGTAATTTACAGACACAACAGAAACAAATTACTCACAACCCCGTACAAACACTATAGTTATATATCATGTAATTTTAATCTTTAAAAATTTCCACAATTGAGTCATATGACAAATTTTGAATACGAGATAGGGAAGATAAAATAATAATCCAATTACAAAAGTGAATACAGCTGTAAGAGGCTAAGATAAAGTTTTATTTAATTATGATGTTTAGTAAAAATAAAAGTTATAAGCGATTCAAAGATTGTTCAATTAAAAAGAAAGATAATCTATCAATAATCATACATCAGAGATCAAAATTTTAGGAAAGAGAATTCGTTTTAAGAATAGACATTTGAAATGAAAAATATTATAAAGTAAATAAAAAGATGATTAGAGGTAAGAAATGGAGTGCAAATACAGAAAGGACTGAAGATACTAGTAGTATTATTTTCCGTACTTTTTAGTTAGAAATAGAAATTTTAATTTGTAAAAGAAAAAGATGAAAGACATCGAAATTTGGCAGTGCAGGCACTGCAAGAAGATGGTACCATCAAAACTGTACTTCTGTATGATACATATTCTGATGAGCAATCGAACCAGACCAAAAATCACCATACGGTTCTATATTCGCCTACAACTAAATACGTGAGGACTGGTTCCTCAGGTACCTCCGTAGGCGTGGCTGTAACTCTCTTCAGTAGTACCATGCGTTCCAGGCCAAGCTCTCCCGGTGAAACTTCTTCCGGATCCAGCTGGTGGGAGATTGCGTCCAGCAGCTCATGCTCTTTGCTCGGGAAATTCTCGCTATGGTACTTGAAACCGCTCAGGAAAACGTACCAACGTGTCAGCTTGTGTTTCGAATCCTTTATCCGGTCTAGCCACGTGAGGGTTCTGCTCGATTCGTAGAACCAATCATATATCCTGTATATAGGCGCGATATCTTGTTATCGCCCAGACCACAGCTAGCCACTCCTGCTCATTGCAATGGTATTGGGTCTTTACTGGAAGAAACTTAGCGCTGGCGTAAGAAATGATGCGACGCCTCCCTTCCTAGTCCTGCCGCATGAGCACAGCGCCCATACCTATCGCGCTGGCATCCATTTTAATGATGAAAGTGAGCGCTGGATCCGGGTGACTGAGGGGTTTAGGGTTGCGAAAAGCTACCCTCAACCTTTCGAACGCGTTCTGGATTTTCAGTGTCCATTTGTATGGTCTCTTCGTGGAGATGACGTCTGTCAAGGGTGCATTCAGTGCAGAGTATTTGGGGATGTCCCCCATCAACCAGTTGCAGACTCCTAGAATTGAGGAGAGACTTCCGGTTTCCTGGTGATCAGTGTTTTGCATAGCTTGCACGTGACGGGGTTGCCGATGATTCCCGTCGGCGGTAACCACGTGGCCAAGGTGAGGTAAAGAGTCTCGTCAAAAATTGCACTTTTCTGGGGAGCAGGTCTGGCTGTATGTATAAAGTCGCTCAAGAGCTTTCTGGCCTCGGTAGCCATCGGGACCTGCTAGTATCCACTCTTCAAGCCCATTGTTGTGATTATCTTCGCTCCTCCTAGATCTTTAAGAATTTCGTGGATACGCAGTAGGCACTTGTGCTGCATCCAAAAAAACCGCATGTTCGACAACTGAATGTCGTGTCCTACAGCTAGCGTCTGAAGTAGCTGTCCTCGATGGAACACTGTGTCGTGGAGCTGCAGGATATCACGCATAAGTCTTTGAACATCAGTAGGAATCTCAGAGGGAAAATCGAATTGGATCGGAGGGGTATTTGATCCTGAAGAGCTGGACCTGATAGTTATCCAAGGAACATGATTCTATCTCGGCAACGACCGGACAGTTCCCGAGGCGAGCCTTAGTACGTGGCAAGTCACTCCTTGATTGGTCCTTATGGTTTGCAGACAACAACGGGCAGTCTCTGTGCATGTGTCCCGCAGGGCAGTAACGTCAAGGTGGCGGCAGTCGCTCGTGTTTGGAGCGTTATATATTATCCTGTATTGGTTGCTTGCTGGCATCTTTCTCCTTTGGCGCCTCCCTCCGAGAAACGCAATCCGCTTCGTGACGCTCCGCTTGCATTGCTGAGTGATCAGGTATTGCTCATGCAAAAATACGGCAAATACTTCCTGCTCGCCTTGTGGCGAGTAAAGCGTTGCTTATAGCTGCATAGCGGCTGTTAAGGTGTTGAACATGGTCAGCAATTGGTATTGAAATATCTATCACCCTCCATGTTTAGTTTGAAGATTGTTTTTTTTTGTCGATCACTGGGGTCAATAATAAATCCACAATTATTTTTCAACGTTTCGTTATCTTGGTTTGCTGACCTATTTAGGCTGATAAGTTTAAATTAAAAAATCACGTTGGTCATCGAAATTATAAAGTTGAAAAATAATTCAACTAGTCTGCGATTAAAATTGACGTTTACACGTCGTCTTTGTTCTTTGAGTTTCTCCCTGGGAACGAGAGTCCTTCAAAATTCACTCATCAGATCTGAGCTTGCCCTTGGAGGCCTTTCTCAAACATGAGAGTCCATACGCCGCGGTCCATGCGGGCCTGAGTGAAGTGACGGTCACAATTAGCCAAGAATTTATACGGATCTTCGTGATTTTTCCCAGCGTACGCGGGCATGGGCAGAGCTGGCTACTGAAATGCCCCTATGAGGCTGAACATTTTTCGTTGCATTCGACTGTTCAGGGCCAGACAGAAGGTTGGTAACGACTGATGACACGTTCGGCACAACCGGTGTCTGTCTAAAATTCCCTTGAGATGCCGTAGCTGTCACGGAAAATAAGTCGGGCATTTAAATGTTCTGTTCCACTGGAAAAGGAGTAGATGGACCTCGCACTTGGGAAAAATCCACGGGTCTGAAGTTGGAAACGGCTAAGGGTGTATTCGTCACAGCCGGTGCCTGGACGAAAGAGTTTTGTGAGGCTGTGGTTGCCATAGAGAGTCTGACGGGCGCTTGAGAGTTTTTCCCTGTTGGAAAAGGGGTAGCTGCACCTTTGACTTGAGAAAAGTCGGCAGGTCTGAAACTGGAAACAGCGAAGGGTGCATTCGTCACAAGCGGTGCCTGGACAAAAGCGTTTTGTGAGACCGTGATTGACACAGAAAGTGTGACAGGTGCCTGCATGCTTTGTTGCCATTGATATAGGGGTAGATTTACATCGCACCGTGAAGGTTATAACGAGTTAAATGTTGGACACCACCAAATGCTTATACCCACTCCCGGAAGTGGAAGATTGTTAGATGCTTGCCAGTTCAATGGGACTTTCGTTACCAACCGGAACAATATTCTCGGCTGACGGACTGACGGTTCGATTTGCGGCAGATGGAGTCTGATTACCTAGTGATAAAGGATTCAAAGCACATATTGGTGGTCTGCCTCGTTTAGCGGAATTAACGTCGCTCATAGGAATTTTACTGAGGATCGTCAGCTTGCTACATGTCGTTGTGGCAGGGGTCACTCGAGATGGTGTGGCGCGTAGGCTAGCTCGTTTTGGCAGAGTTGGAGACATAGCGGCTAGGATAAGGTCCTGATATCTGTCAGGATTACAAATGAGCCCCAGGTTCGGGCCGTCAAATTGTTACGGTATAGATGTGGCGAGTGGAGACCATAGAGCGTTAGGGGGTGGCAGGGGGTGAAAGAGAAGACTGGTTGTTGGAGAGGTTTCGAGTTGTTCGAACGTGTGACACGGCAACCGTTCACAGAAGTATCGTAGTGATGGTCAAGTGAAGCATGTGATAGTGTTACGTGGCGCTGTAGTTGACGGAAGAAGGCCGAGACGCGCGTGGAAAAGGGATGACGGTATTTCGTGGGGAAAGGAGGCGTGACCACAAGTCAAACGATGCTGGAAAAAATAACACAGGGAAACACTTATTTGAATAAATAAGGCAAATGCATAAGCATAAATAATGAGATACAATTCTGTGAATGAATCGACACGCAGTTAACGGCAAAATCAAGAAAGACAGAAATAAACCGATAAGTATACGAAGGTATTCACTTTCAGATATTTTAGGTGTATGGAGATTCGGGAATTGATAGAGCAGGTTAGAGTGTGTAGTTATGAGAGGCTGAGCATGGAAGGAGACAAGTTATAATCAAAGGAGTATTAAAAAACGTTACTCCTTGTTTGTGAAAAGGTAAACACGGAAACGAAACTCACGTTGCACGGTAAAGACACTGTATTTTGAAAACTACAAAGACTAAAAACACTTTAAAAACACTTTTACTACTCTCGGTGGTGGAGAGAACATAAAATTTAAAAGTTCGTCAAAAATTCGGAGGCAGAAGAGAAAAAAAATTCCGTTCAATGTGGCGGGTAGACATAGAATGACTCTGACATGCGCGTGCTGCAGCTGAGCGAGGGAAGAGAGTCAGGCCCCGGTATCAGGGGAAACCTCTGACCAATCCGGCGGGCTCGGACCGTGAAAAGGAACGGAGAGTACCATGGTACACAAGAGATTACCTTCTCACAGTCGATTCAACTCATTTCATATATCGAATTTGGTTAATTTAATTATATGCTGTAAAAATAGAGGTAGAATTTCTGCGAAATAAATGAGAGAATTCAACAATACGGTTTTGTATCATTTTTAAACAATTCCATACTTCATTCTTTTCCACAATAAGTTGGCCGGCTCACTATGAAAAATTAAAGTATGGAAAATTCTTTTCCACACAAGCCTGCTGAGAGTGAGAGAAGAGGGATCGAGTAAATAGGAAGGAGCTAGAGGTAGATATATATATATATATATATATATATATATATTGTGGGGGATGGGTTTGGGGGTGGGGGAAAGGCCAGAGGACGCTCGACGGGGTTGCGGGTGGGGGTGTGGGGTGGGCGCGCCTGCACCTCATAAACTTAAACCCTAATTAACCGGCGCTACGGCTACTGTTGCGCCCTACGTGCGTATGCTTCCCGTTTGTACACACGAACGCACTTTGTCGTCCACCCCCTTCACCCCCACACTGTTTCCAACTCTGCATCTTTCTCTTGCTTAGAGAGTTCTATTGAGAGAGAGTAGTCTTTCTCTTTCTCTATATTTCTCTATCTCGCCTTATGTTGGAAACACATACACAGTCATACACATGTTGTAGAAACACGTATTGGTGGTATTCTCCAGCGGGAGGCGCGATGTTTATTGCCCGACTTCCCGTAAATTAGCCTCCGCCGCGAAACTATCCACCGGGCCCCGTTCGCGGTGGAAATGCAAGAGTATAGTTTCAGAAGACGAGATGGGATTTGCGGGGATCTGGGATCTTGAGCTGGATTTGTTTTGGTCCTTCGAGCCGGATTGGATTCAACTCATAATATTAGGATATTGTTTATTTGTAATTAAATAGGGGGCCGTAGGTGAGAGAAAACTTGGAAGTCAGGTAAAAGTCAGGAAATTTTATTGGTCATGGTAAATCAGGGAAAAGTCAGGGATTTTTAAAAAATTTCGCAAAAGTCTGTGACTTTCTGTAATAGGCTCTTTAACTATCTGCAGGGGAAAATAAATTTTTAAATTTGGAGTGGAAATTGTTTTATTCCATTTATAAAAGATTTGTTGCCAAAAATGTTACTAGATTTAGATTCTGGTCTTTGAATCCGAATGGCTACGGAACACGACAAATTGGTCAGGGAAAAATTAGGAAATTTAGAAAATAAAGTTTTGCGGCCACCCTGATATAATATCTTGTCAGTAATTTATTTGCCTTGTGTTTCTATTTTTATTTATTTTTTTTTCAGGTGCTTTCTCCTGATTATTATATTTTTAGTTGACTTTAATAATTAATTAAAAATTTAACAATTTTGTAAAAAAGTCATCCCTTTTTGGTTTGAAAATGCATCTGTTTTATTCGAAAATTCATCTTTTTTGGGCTGAAAATTAATCTTATTTGGCTGGGCTTCAAGTATTGTGTTGAAAATTCATCTTTTCTGGTTGAATTCGACTGTCTTTGATTTAAAATTAAAATCTATTTTTTTGGTTCAAATGAATTCATCTTTTTTTAGTGAAAATCACCTTTTTTCGAAAATTCATATTTTTGGGTTGAAAATTCGACTGTTTTACCGAAGATTCGTTATTCCGATTAACAATTCAACAATTTGCATGAACTTTTTTTATTTTACGAATGAAAAATCTTTATATGTTGAAATTTTGTTTTTTTGTTGTTGTAAAATTCATCTCTTTAATTGAAAATTTTAATATTTTGTTGAAAAAATCATGTACTTTGTGTTGAAAATAAATTTTCTGTTACTGAAAATTCAACATTTTTCTTGACAATTCAGCTTTTATTACGTTTTTTGTTGAAAATTCATCTTTGTATCATTGTGTTCAAAATTAAACTACTCTGGTTGAAAATTTAACTATTTTTATAAAATTCATTTTTTTGTTAAACTATCAACTACATATCACATTTTTTATTATAAATTCAGGTTTTTGTTGAAAATTCGACTTTTCGGGTAAAAACTTCAACTGTCTTCTAAACAATTCCTCTTTTTGGCGGGAAAATGTAACTATTTGGTTGAAAATGCAACAATTTTTTTGGTAATTTAACTCTTTTTTTTAAATTAAAAATTGGACCATTTGGTTAAAAATTCATGTAAGTAGGTTGAAAATTAATTATTTAGCAGAAAGTTCAACTATTCGGTTAAAAATTCAACTGTTTGGTTCAAAAACATTCGACTTTTTAGCTTTAAAATTAAATTCGTCGTTTTGGATTGAAAAATTAAATTATTTTGTTGAAAATTGAACTATTTTGTTAGAAAGTCATCTATTTTAGTGTGAAATTCAACTTTTTAAATGAAAATTTGCGTTTGGATTGAAAATTCATTTTTTATGTTAGCAAAGTCACCTTTTTTGGTTAAAATAAATGAATTTTTTATTTTTAAATTTCAATCTAAAATTGTTTTATTCCGTTTACAAAAGATTCTATGTTAAAAATTTTAATTATTAAACAATCATAAATGACATGTAAAAATTAAACAAGTATTTTTTATTTTGAAAATATTAATAGCGAACAATTTTTCATTAGAGCTTTCAGACATATTAGTGATGTTCTCCAGCGGGAGGCATTTATTGTCCGACTTCTAAATTACTAATGTACTTTGTCCTAGAAATAGTTTAAGGATCTTCAGTACGTACAGTCCACTTCAAAATTGAGCATTAAAAAAAATAATTAATAAAATCGACAAAAAGTGACCCAATATTAATTGCTGCGAATTTTGAAGGGGAAATATAAGGGTGCTTTAGAACAAAATGGTTTAGGTTGAAATTGTTTATTTAACTATTGTTTTGGAAAATTCAAGCCTGATTTTTGGAAAAGTCGTGTCTGGCTCCTTCACCACCATGACAGCGCACCTGCCCATTCATCGCAGATTATTCAGCAATTTCTGGTGAAACACGCCCTTACACAACTTCGGCCGCCCCCATGCAGTCCTGACCTGCTTTTCTGTGATTTCTTGCTGTTTCCTAAATTATTATTCTCTAAATGAAAAACGATTGCAAGACCTAGTGGGAAAAAAATCAGAATGCGACGAAGCAGCTGTTAGCTATTCCATGTAAGGAGTGCTTCCGAAAGTGGGAGGATCGCTAGAAGAAGCTTGTGGCTTCCAAAGGGAAAATTACTTTGAAGGGGACATCATCGCCATTGAAAAGAATGAACTCTTACTTCTGGTAAACCACAGGGTCGAATACTTTCCGGACAGATCTCGTACATGCTTTAAACGAATTTTAGATCTGTAATCTTAGCTGAGACTGATCCCACACGAGTTGGGAGTAGAAGTTTGATCCCGGGATTAGCAAAGTTGGAGGCAGGAAGTCAACCGGATGAACCCGGGGATTCAAGTCGCGGAAACTCGGGCGCGGGTTTGTTTTGGATAATACCAGCGCTGCTCTACTGTCGCTTAGCTTGATAAACGCTTAACGCGATTTTAATCTACGTACGCTACGTACGCTCGCCGGTGTGAAAACCACACTAGGCGAAATGAATGAGATTAATTTCCTTGGGATATTCATTGCGGGAAGAGAAACTGAGTAGAGAAAACAAGACACGGTTTTACAATGCAACACTAGTCAGTTTTTAAGTTTTAAAAAGTAGACCAATTGTGTTAAAATTGAGAAAAATTATACAAATGAGCTAATTTAATAATTAGTTAGTACATCAGAAATTCAATTGATCTTGTACTTGAATTGAATAGTGGCAGTACAGAACTAGATAACCAACAAAATGGGAATTTTTCAAAAGAGCGAAAAAATATTCTGTAAAATCTAAATCATTTTTTAAAAATTCGGTAAAAATCCATTCACGAGCTGAAGTATTACTGATTTGAGGCCAAAAATTTTTAAAAAAATGTATCCAGGATTTTCTTTACGGATTAGTTTTTTTAGACTGACTTTAAAATAAAGTAATACTTTGTGATAACAAGGTGCTTGCTCAGCCAATCTTCAATGAATTTAGAATTTATGTACTTTTAGATAACGAAGTAGACATACATTCAAATAATTATTCATACACAAATTGGGCCAAATTAAAAAAAAAAAACGATGAAAACGTTAATCCGTGGATTAGTGTGGACACAAATATAGACGTGTTGTACGTGATTCATGTAAATAGCGATCTCCTTTCGTTTGACAGTGACGGAATCGTTCGATAATGTCATCCTGCCTCGCCCTGGATTTATAGCCAGCGAGGACAAAAGTTGCAAGACTTGTGGTCTGTCAACAGAATGTTTCACTCAGGTGGACATTTTTTGCCCTTTTTTTTGCCAAATCATTCAGGGAGACTATAAATATTCCTAACATTCAAATAAAGATATATTAGATAGTAAATATCAAGGATCAATTAAAAACAATTTTCCCTAAACTTATATACTTAATCCCAAAACATATTCCAGAATCCTCTTGAATATATTTTCATAATAAACTTAATTGGGTTAAACTACCAGAATAGAATAAATTTATACACAATTAATTCAAAATTAAACACTCCTTAAATAAAAAGAAGTCCTTGACTTTTTCTGAAACTGTAATCGACTATTTGTGACGCATTTGTGGTCCATGAGTGATCATATTGTTTTGTCCATACGGATACATTTTTGGTAGTATTCAACAAAATAGTTAAATTTTTAACCGAATAGTTGAATTTTCAACCAAATGATCGAATTTATATAAAAAAGATTAACTTCAACTACAAACAGTTGCATTTTTAAAACAAAAAATTAAATCTTCAAGCCAAAAAGACAATTTTTTAGATCACAATCGAATTTTCAACCAAGAAGGATGAACTTTGAACCAAGAACTTTCCTACCAAAAAATATGAATTTTTAATTCCAGGGGGATAACGTTTGATCCAAAAGACGAATTTTCAACAAAATAGTTGAATTTTCGAAAATAAAATATAGCTTTTTTAATGAAATCGTTGAATTGTCAATCTGGAAAGATACATTTTCAACCAAATAATTGAATGTTGTAAAAAAAATGAATTATAAACCAAACAGTTTGCATATACAACCAAATATTTGGACTTTCAAAAGAAGGGGGAGATCTAGATCAAAATAATTGAATTTTTAACCAAATAATTGTATCTTCAACCTTCAAACATTTATTTTTAACCAACTGGTCGAATTTTTTAGAAAACAGTTGAATTTTCAATTCAAAAGGACGAATTTTCTACCCAAAAAGACGAATTTCCAACATACAGTTCAATTTTCGAACAAAAAAGATGACTTTTTAACTCATGATAGTTGATTTTTTAACAAAATAATTGAGTTTTCAACTAAATAGTTAAATTTGTAACTAAAATGATAAATCTTCAACAACAAAATTAATTTTTAACAAAGAAGTTCAACTTTCAACCAAGTACTTAAGTTTTCAATCAAAAGAGATTAATTCTCAACCAAAAATATGATAGTTGATATTTCAACAAAAAAAAAGTTTTGAATTTTTAATGAAAACCAGTAGAATTTAACCAAAAACGATGAATTCCCAACGAAAAATGTAGTAGTTGATATTTCAGGCAAAAGAGATTTTATTTTTAAATCAAAAACAGTTGATTTCAACTAAAAAAGAAGAATCGTTAAAATAATGGTATTATTTAACAAAGATATACTTTTTAATTAAACAGTCGCACATCAAACAAAAAAAGGCTAATTTTCTACGTCTCAGTTGAATTTTCTACCTGAAAATATAAATTTTCTACCCGAAAAGATAAATTTTCAACCACAAAGTTAATTTTCGACCAAACAGTTGAATTTTCAACTCAAAAATATGAATTTTCAATAAAAAAAAAAGTTAATTCCCAACAAAAGTGTTGAATTTCAAACTAAAAAGGTCTATTTTCAACCAAAAATGTATTATGTCAACTTGAAGTTCAATAAATTGATTTTCAATATAAAAAAAATTAATTTTCAACAAAATAGTTCAATTTTCCACCAAAGAGATAGATCTTTTACTAATAAAATCCATTTTCAATAAAGTGGTTCAATTTTCCACCAAATAGTCGAATTTCAAATTAAGAAGATCAACTTTCTACAAAAAATGATGAATTTACTATAAAATATATAAATTTTCAATCAAATAGTTGAACTTCCAACTAAAAAGTATTACTTTTCAATCGAAAATGGAATAGTTGGATTTGCAATTAAAAAAATTAAATTTCAAACAAACAAAAAACAAATTTATAACTAAAAAGTTTAAACTTTAACCAATAAAATTCATGTTGACAAAGTAGTTTAATTCTAGTCCAAGTAGTTGAATTGTCGACCAAAAAGATGAATTCTCATAAAAAACACGAATTTTTAAGAAAATAGTTGCATTTTCGACTAAAAACTATCAATTTTCTACAAAAAATCGAATTGTTCAATTTTTACTTGAAAAAATGAGTCGATTTTTCATCTAAAACGATCAATTTTCAGCCAAAAATGGATTAAAAATAATTGCTTTCAACGGAAAACAGTTGGATTTTCTTATCGGGTTCTGCTAATTCAGTTCGCATTCATGCGAAAAGAACGAAAAAAATGGAAAGTTTCTTGAAAACAGTGGAAAATAGGAATTCTATCAAAAGGGGAAATGAAACCCAAAAATTATTTTTCTTGAATATACATGAAAATTTGGTTTTATCAAACGAATTTTGGTTAATTCAATAAAATATTTGGTTGCCCCAATCAAATACTCCATCCACCAAAACATTGGGTTAAAACAATACAAAAATTTGGTTGGATCACCCAAATATTTTGTTGTCCATATAACAAGCATATTCTATTGTTGAACCAACCAAAAATGTTATTGATTCAACTAAATCATGTTCTTAATGTAAAACAATATCACTAATTTTCACTTTTTTAAGCTCCCTACGTCAAAAATTATGACAAAAACCTGCCCACACCTTCTGGAAGTGTGACGCAGTTTTTTCAACGGCCCCATAAAACCATTTAAATTCGATTCCCGTCTTGAGCGATTCCTTCGCGCTGGGCTGATATGTTAGTACAAGAAAAGCGTACGGAAAGGCGCTGGAGAATGAAGTCGTTGCTACAATATTTATGAGAATGCGAAAGGAACGTTTATGCGGAAAGTCCTTGGAGCGACATCAGGGGGAGAGAATATTTATCGCGCGTGCTTTCGAACCGCAGGATCGATTCTCAGGGAGATCTTACGTGACACTCGCGTCCTCTTTGCGAATCTCGGACCCTGTACAATGCAAAGGATTCGCTGAAGGAAGAACCCAGGACGCCATGCCATTTATCTGTGCGACTTGCTCAAAGGAGAGAAAAAGAAGTCCTAGAACTCTCTGAGTCGAGTTCTTGATTCTAGTCGTTGTCGCCTCTTTCTAAATTTCTTCGAAAATGCTTTTAGCGTTTATCTCGCGTTCCATTAATTCACGGTTTAGGGTACGTATCTCAAGCGCGGTTCGCTGATATTTATGTCCATTGGACCAGCCTAAGCTCTTGCGTATCGCCCCGCGCACCGATCCTTTATTAAGACCCGTTTAAGAGACGACGGACCTAGAGCCAAATCTTAAAATGATCGGTGCATTTCGTGTTTCATGCCCGGTGACTTCATTCGCTGAGAAATTTGCAAATCAAGGTCCGTTTTGTTTATGTGGTTAATATAGTCGTCGTTGATTAAAACTTGATTCCTGTGTAAATCTTGCCGAAAGAGATCCGAGGAAGGAATTTTATAATTGGTCAATGTTTGGCAAATGGGTTTTATTGGTCTCTTAGAGGAAAAGTTGGAGATAGGTCAAGAATGTTTGTCTTGAATGGATAAATCATTTTGTCTTTTTATTTTATTGTGTGCTAGTTTTTTTTATGGATTTATGTAGGATGGAAACAACTTCAGGAGTAGTGAAATGTTAAAGAATTATTGAAGTCTCTGATGTAGAGGACATTTCAATTTTATAGCTGTGTTTCCATAGCATATCTTTTCAGATGGTTGAACATAGACCTTCTGTTCGATCCCATTTCATGCATCAGTTTTAAGCTTTCGTACATTTTCATCATCTTACATCAATAGTTGATGATCTTTCAAAACTAATCCAAATTACCCATATAATTTGTATCCAATAAAATTTCTAGAATATATATGCATGAGTGTTGAGTGAATTAAATATTTGAAGAACTTCACGACTGCAAAAAATGTCTCCTTGCCTGACGGCGCTTATGCCCAACGTACATAAATCTCCACTTGCTACAGTAAATATTTCTTCGTATGCAATTATCAGCCTATTCTGCAACAAACATTTGCATATTATATATCAACCAAAGAATTTCACACATCCTTGTTCCAACTCATCGTACAAAAATGTACCCCCTTCAATCTTCATCAATCTTCATCAATGTTCCTTTTTGTTTCTCTGGTTACAGCAAATTCACACTTGAAAATAATTAAAATTTTGTTGCTCTTTATAGAAATCATTAATTGCAAGATTATACTTTGCTGACTTGAACGAAGTTGTATCGAATATGTATAACAATATTTAATTTTCTAAACAATTATGAACCTAGCTGTAAGAGTAAAAAGTATAATTGTAAAGAAATTGTTGCAATAATTCTTGGATCTATTTTTAGATTCAGTGCAACTGTTGCATTGCTTGGAACATGCATTATAATAAAGACTATTGTTATAATGTAGGATGAACACAATGTTTTTCCCGTTAAATTGCTTTTGTATTCCTCACGGATTGTTGAACTACAGATCTTGCTATCCATTTATATATTTTCTGGAACAATTGATGCATCAGTGATAATAATGGTTATATTGGCTACAAATGGTACTGCATCCGATAGAACAATTTGATAAAAATATTGGTGTGTCGATGAGAAACCTTGTCGCAGCAGTCATTATAAATATTATCACTAATTAAAAATATTATTGCATTGCTTACACTTGTTGATTGTGCAGAAAATGCTGCATCAGCTACAATATTTGCATCATCACATATGCGGCAAATATTACTTCATTCGCACCAATTGTTTTTAAAGCATCTGATACAATAATTACGCGAATAATTAGAATAATGTCCATGAATAAACGTATGGTTTAGTTGATGATAGATATTGTATCATCGGTTATAAATACAGCAATTGCTGCATATCTTATTTAAAGTCTTATATCAACAGTTTTTATAATCGTAACAAGTTAATATCCATCCACCAATTTTTTTATTACCTGCATTAGTTTTAAAATTGATCAATATTCCCTGAAAAGGTATTATTTCATCGGGTATAATATTTGTTGCAGATAAATTAAGTATATTATTAGCTGTTAAAGATATGCATCCTTATAACAAAATTATACTGAAAATATATTGCAGCACTGGTTATAATAGTTGATGAATTTTCTAAAAATATTGTTTCAGCTACACGAATTCTTGTATGCTCTGTAACAATTGTTGCATTACTTACAAAAATTGCTCTATTGACCATATTCTTGCATCGGATGCATCAATTGTAGTAAAAAAAATTGTGCTATAGATCACAATTTTTGCATAACACAGTCTTGCAATTGCTACAAATACAGTCACATAATCTACAACAAATACTTAACTTATAACTTTCTCAACAACTAAAATTCTTTCAAGAGGAACAATTTCATACCCGTCCACATAATCCGCACCAGAATGAGTATACTTGAACAAAAAATTTGTCCTCCAAAAAAAGAAGACACCTAGGCCTAAAGAGGATTCCAATAAGAAAGACAGAGACAACATCAGACAAGCAAATACAAAAGTTCGAATGCCGCGCTACACGTGCAGGTGTTCCAAGGTGTGTGTTTGTGACGGGGGTTGGGGTGAAGTGCGGGGGAGTGGGATTGACTCTACCGGTGCGCGTAGGTGTACCCGGATCGCGTTGATGGTTTTACGGTGCTGCACAAGGTTCGGTTCGAAATCCAAGACTCAGAGACTAGTCTCATCAGAGCCATCATGGCCGCCACTACCGCACTCCACCACGGGAACCTACACCGTCGCAAAACCGCGGGTGTCCTCGTAGCTCGGCGACCGTCTCGTTTCGATTTTAAGGCTCACGCACTACCAACCGGGTTTTTTTTCCGACCTGGTGGACATCGTCGCGGTCGACTTCGTAGGCGATCGGAGGAGGCTCATCGCAGGCGGCGCTGGGCGTCGCGCGCAAGCCGGACTGAGCATGCAATATGGCGCCCTGGGCAACTCAGATGGGAGCCGTCGGGAAAGAAAAGAGAAACCGGTCGATGCCTGCAACGAACAGCAGTGGCGCGACCAGCGCAGCCGCGTTTTAAGGTGGGGCAACTAACTAATATGGCCGCCGTTCCGAAGCGGTAAGCCTCTTTCGGTCGAATTTTACCATTTTTCCCGGTTTTTCGAAAGAAAATGGGCCCTTTTCGCGTCTCGGGAGAAGCTCCTTTGTTCTTGGATCTTCTAAGGGTACGTACCTGTATTTCGGTTTTGAACTTCACGGGAAAAAATGCATTTGAGTCGCGAGAGGTCTGTAGCCATCTTAATGCTGGGGCACATGTGCACCTTGATGCGCGGACGTATGTGCGTGCTTGTGGTGGTGTGTTGTTGGTGGAAAGAGATGCGATCGTTGAAGGAGGACTTGTTGGTGGATGCGATATTGTTTTTCTAGTTTTTTGCCGAGCTAAGGGGCAATTCCGGAGGATGCGAGATACCTCGACGGTTCGTTAGTTGCCGCCTTGGTTTTTGCACTTGTGCCCTTTTTCGATGTGGTAATGGCGAGACAGTCGGAGCTCACGCATGCGACAAAGAGATTTAAGGTTCGCGCACACGTGGCGGACCCTATTTCGGATGATGTGTGGGCATAAATAGTGTCCAGTTTTGTATTATTCTTTATATATCATTTTGTTTTGTAGCATGAAGTATGAGTTCGGCCATTAGATAGGAGTTGCGTTCGATAGCATTAGAGAAAGATACAGGGGTCAATACAAAATTATGAGCATCATACTTTAGTTTATGTTCAGTATGATTTTTATTATGTTGGTTTTTTTCAAATCATCGGTAATTTTGAGTAAACAGTTCCGGCGGATGCAGACACTTTGAGCTCATACCGTAGAATCAATTACTCGCACGTGTACAACATTAAAGGTTCCGAACAATGTATAAATATTCACAAGTTACAATTAAATATAGCGGATGTTCGTTTAGCGTGTGATGCAACGGCACAATGATCAAGATATAAATAATATGATGCTCTTAGTCTCCCTACTACCACGGGTATGTCGATTTACAAGAGATAAATAGAGTTATTGCACGTCAACAACTTAAACACTCTTTTAATTATACGCAATTTTCTATTCAGAAGGCTTTTTTTCTTTTTTTTTTCAATTGCAGCACTAGTCTGCAGATTCGGATTGAAAAATATTCTCAAATGAAAGCGTTTTTCAAACGTCTCCTGTCGTAAATATGAGAACTTTTTTCCACGACTTTAATTTAGCATTCGTGTCAAATGCAAGGCTTGTGTGAGATATGAACATGTCTATTTTTAATCTTCTGCGTTAAAATTTAATCTCCTTTAAACTTTATTCACAAGTGCATAGAAGACAGCTTCGTAAATAACATTAATATTATAAATTGAGAATATAAAAAGCTGGAATGATATTTTTAGCGTCGAGTGCAATGAATCTTGACGAAAAGGCGGCCGTCGGGCGCCGATGCCGACAAAGCGCTTGCGCTGCTTCAGTGAGCAAAGTTCTTCAAGATAACCTCCAATTGAGCACGAAAGCAAAATTTCTTTATCATATTTCTTAATTAAGAATTTTATATTCACTTATTATTTTTCGTTTTTATAACACTCAATGCATTCCATGGTATAATAAATCAAAATTTACCGATCGCAATATCAATATCCAGCAATATCAATACATCAACTTGTTTAAATATATACAAATATGTAGATAGTATAATTTTATATACGATATGAGATTATATGTGCACATAATAACAATTACCACAATTCATAAGTATAAATATCAATTTTACTAATTAATATTTCGTTTTAATTACAGATAATCTTGACAGTTAAATCGGAACATCATTTTTATCAATCATTCGATTATACGAGGCTGTCGATTACGCGAATAAAGCATTTGATATTAACATGATCATTAATTATATTTTTCATCAGCTTTCAGTGCACGTTATTAAGTTGCTATATCGTTTCGCCAATAGTCGACTCGCATGGATAACAGCAAGTTGCTCTCAGCCCACACGTGACCATTATTTATGTTTAGCACACCGTGCATTTCTTTAAGAATTCTGCACGCAATCTTTATCGTATGATCAATAACAAAATAATGTCATCGCTTTCATATTTATCAATTTGCAAATTGTACATTATAGATTTAAGTGGACTGGGAGAGTCTTCACTTGGGGCCGATTCCACAGTAGTTTTTAAGCTTTCTTAATAATTATCATTTCAAAATATGGTTAAAGTTGAGAGCATTTATCATATTATCACATTTTAGGCTAAAACAATAGCCATTTCTTATGCTATCTTAGAAATAATTTGGAGGCATAAAGGTATAACCCATAATTATAATGTACGCTTGAAGGTGTAATTAGATGCATCATTTAGATACACTGACTGACAATTAAAAGTGCTAATAGGATTAATATTTACTTATTATCCTCGCATATCAAAATGTGCTTTACATTATCTGACGACATGTCAAATTAACTATTTTTACGTTATCTATTGCCATTTATTTCATCCCATTTGTTTGTATTTATTTATTTAACGCGAAATGTGGTGAAGAGGGCCATATTGCAAATTTTTGTTCTCTTCAGGAGCGCCTGTCACATATTACAAATCATCTTGAATTCATGGACGGACACTTATAAAATAATTCACCAGTGTTTTCAGTTTTTGGCAGAAAAAAAATATTTTTTACAAAACTCGTGATTGATTATTAAAATGATATAAAGTTATATTATAATTAATATAGGGATGAAAGCAATTTTACGATATTTAATTAAAAAATATTTTTCAATTGTCTACACGAAATTTGTTTAAAAATTTATTTAAATCTGTGGGTTACGGAAAAACTAACTACGCCATTCAATTCTGCGAAAAAATTACGTTAAGTCCATGAGTTTGACCATTTTTGTCATCAGACAATTTGTTATGTATTTGTTATGTAATTACGTTATGTAAAATCGAATGTCACAATTATAGTTTCTCTGTAACTTGCAGATTTAAATAAATTTTTTAAATAATTTAAAAAAACAATTTTTTCATGAAAAATAATTTTTTTGGGTAAAATTTTCAATTTTTGTAATAACTTTTTCGACACGAAATACCATTTCCAATAATCATAATGACTTTAGTACAAAATAATTTTTTTCTACAGTTCCTAGAGTAGAAAAAATCTGCAAAACTTTTATTTTTTCCACAAGTTTGCATCAAATAAATAAATACAAATAAAAGTATGCATAGCTGACATTTTTTCCGCCAAAGAAGTTGAAAAATTCTCTCATTTGTTTATGATTGTCTTGATAATAATAAGTTTGGTATCAGTGAAAATAAAATGTAACAGTTTGATGATAAAAATTACTTTATAAATAAATTATAAAATTTGAAAATTGAATTTTCTTTCTGAAAATTATTGTTGCAGATTTTACTATATGCGTTGCAATACAAGGTCACAATTCAAAGAATCTAAATTGACAATACTTTTTAATAGTATAAAAGTGTGGTAGAATTAAAAACAGTTAACCTTTTTTAACTATTTTGAAACATTTGTCACCTATTTCACATATTTTGGAAATTTGTCACCTATTTTGCAAGTTTCTCAGTTTTTATATCTTTTTTAAGTGACCAAGTAAAATTTTATTTACAAATTTATTTAACAAAACCTTGTGAAACGAATTTTAGCTATTGAATAGCCATTTTTTTCAATTATTGAAACTAATACACCAATTCAAATTTCCCCTCTTGCATCCAATAGAACTTTTAGTTTTCTTTCTAAATCGGGCAATAATAATAAATAATAATAATAATAAATAAGTCAAAATAAACAAAATAGTGGCGATTTTCTGAAATAATTTTTAACTTAAATACACAATTTGTCCATAACTCTTTTTCTTTTTCGTTATGTTTGCACAAAAATATCTTATCAACCATGGAATGACATAAAATTGTATTTTAAAAAAATAATTTAAAGAATACAATTTTATCCTGTATTATTCAAATTTGATCACAAAAATGTTTAAATACACGAGATAGAGAAAAGCCTCAACAGACTATTTTTAAGTGATTTATAAAGAAATGATTTTGTTCTTTTCACTGTTGTGAAATGAAGAACAAACAAATTCGAATAAAGAACAAAAAGTTAAATACGATCATTATTTTCATAAAATAATACGACATTTTAAAGCAAATTTTGGATTTTGTTTTATAATTATCTACGTCATTAGCTTTAGGAGTTAAAATAGTCATAACTTTGTCAAAACGGAATTTCAAGCCAACCAAATATTTTGTTTTCCATATAATAACCATATTCTATGGTAAATAAGCTAACCAAAATTTTGTTAATTCAACCAAATCCTTTCGTGAGTGTGGGAATTTTTTATTTGATAATTAACTACATACACTATTTAAAATCGAATGCTCCAATATTAAGTGAATAATACTTAGTAGGTAACAATATAAAATAGGGCAAGCTGCAACATTTCAATTTAATATCGTATAATTTGAAACTTTCACTTAGTAAATTTGTATTCGATTCAAAATATTGAAACTTGAGTCTTTTATCAAACAAATGATAATTCCAATGCTTCCAATTCAACATTGTATATTTTCGAATGTTCTCAAATTGTAATAAAAAATTTCTTTAGTTTTCATTCACAGAAAAAACTGGGGTTTCTATTAGAAGCAATTTTTGGTTTCTAAAGAGTTTCAAAACGATGAATTTGTTCTAAAATACATCTGATGGAACCCAATTTTAATAGAGACTTTTTTCAAAGAACCTATTTTCGCCTTGCCTACTTTGACATTTTATCTAGTTAATAACAAAACTTTTACGTTAAAGCACACATGTAATAGAACTCTAGCGGACATAATTTAATTAAGAGAATTGAAATCCAAATTATTATCGCAATTAGAATAGATATAATGATAAATACCATTTGCAAGCAGTTGGTTTGTGAATGCGCCTTCATGTTGTTCTATTCAAGTGGTCTCCAAAGGAACCCTTAAGGGGCTCCAAAGATTTCTATTGGAGTCCAGATTCTGAAAGATACCCCCAGTTTTTTCTGTGATACTTTCCTATAAAATTTTAATTATCTTCGTAATAAGCCTTGGCTTATTGAAGAAAGATCCATTCGTCTTTTCGTATCTAAGAATTTGCTTCCTTTAAAATCGTAAATCAGATTCTGAAGGCCCCGATTTCGAAATAGTTTCTTTTTCAAACATTTGAAGTTTTTGTTCCGATTCCCATGAAACTCGAAAATCAGTTCTCAGTAATTCTCCAGTTTTTACTCTGTAGCATCTTCGTTGTTGACGGCTTTTGATTGTTGCTTCGGAAGTGGCTGCCAGAAAAACCACTGTCGACGAAGGCAAGGTTGCGGTCTTCGATACAGTACGTTGCACATGTGTATGGACTGATGCAGGTTATTATCGCTAAACCGATCGGCTCGTTAATAACTCCGAGGCACCTCTTACAAGCTCGTTAAGATACTTTTTTCGATATTGAAAGCGAATAATCATGGTAGCTGGCATTTTCAGGATTAATCACCATACTCTGATTTACAATCTAATTATGGGAGATTTCGAGGGAAGACTTTTGATTACATACAAGAAAAGTCACTGTACTCTGGAGAAGAAAAAAAAACTTGATAAACTTTAATTGAGAGAGTGCATACATTAAAGCTTGGAGTAGAAACTCATGTAACTCAATCTTCCAAATATTCATGAGTCTTCAATTAATATGCATTTGCAGGGGCGATTGATGTTTAGGGGCCGCTCAAAAACTACGTCACGCTATTTTAAAAACTATTTCAATTTTTTTCTTCGATTTCATTTGATGAATGCTTGAAGTAAAACAATAACAAAAAAAAATGCATTTTAGGCCAAATAGTTGCATTCACAACCAAACACTTGAACTTTCAAGCAAGTTAGAGAAATTTTCAACAAAATAGTGGAATTTTCAACCAAATGGATCAATTTTCAAACCATAACTACCTGTATGAATTTTCAACCAAATAGTTAAATTAAAAAAAAAATTAATTATCAACGAAACAGTTGCATTTACAACTAAATAGTTGAACTTTCAAACGAAAGGAAAGATTTTTTAAGAAATTAGTAGAATTTTCAAACAAATAACTGAATTTTCTACCTACAAAGGTGAATTTTCAACCTACAAATGTGAATTTTCAACCAATTGGTCGAATTCTTTAACAAAAATTATTAATAGAACACCAGACCGGCGAACTGAAGACGTTCATATGAGCCAGAGAACAATTTTTTCACAATGTAAGAATAAAAAATCAATATTTTAAAAATATTTACTTAAGACCATATAATGAAAAAAACAACATCAATTATATAGAAGATTAAACTTCAAACAGAAACAGTTGCAATTTTAAACCGATTTTTAATCAAGAAAAATTTTTCATTTAAGAGAAAAAAATAATGTCAGCCAAATTGTGGAATTTTCAAACCGAGAAGGCGAATTCTCTACAAAACAGTAGAATTGTCTACCCGAAAAATTAATTTTCAGCCAAATAGTTGAGTTTTTTACCAAAACAAGAGCATTTTTCACCAAAAAAGAGGAATTTATAAGGAAAAAGGTAAATTTAAGGTAAAAAAGATTATTTTTTCACAAAAAAAGTTTAATTTTCAACTCGAAAATATCAATTTTCAATAAAAAAGTTACTTTCTAACCAATTAGTTCAATTTTAAACAAAAAAGGATCTATTTTCAACAAAAAATAAATAAATTTGTAGTTCAAAAAATGGATTTTTAACCAAAAATTGAATTTCAACCAAAAAATAATTCTTAACAATACAGTTCGATTTTCTACCAAAGAGATGGAGCTTCAAATAATAAAATCAATTTTTAATAAAGTATATCAATTTCCAACCGAGTAATTTCCAATAGAATAGTTCAATCTTCAACCAATGAAATCAATGTTTAACGGATTAATTTAAGTCAATGAAAAAATAAATAGTTGAATTTTCAACTAAAAACGATTGATTTTCAACCAAACATGAAAGAGTTAAAACTTTATTCAAAATAATGTATTTTCTAACAAAAAAAAAACAAACCATTTTTAACAAAATTGGATGGATTTCTTTAATTTTCAGTTAAAAAAATTAATTCTCAACAAATCGTCAACCAAATCATTTCAACCAAAAGGGATGAATTTTGAACCAAAAATATATTAGTAGACTTCTTAATTAAAAATAATTGATTTTCAATGAAAAAAAGTTGAATTTTCTTATTGGGTTCTATTAATTCAGTTTGCTTTTGGGGAAAAGAGGGGAGTAGTGGAAAAAGTGTGAAGTCTGTATTTAGATGTTTAACTTGAAAAATAATATCACTGAAAATGTGACATAGTTTTTGAGTGGCCCCTTAGACTCAACTCGCAATAATTATACGAAATTTTTAAATCCTCTTTAAATTTGAGTTAGGCTAATTGGATAGCTAAATCATTCCTTTCAGAGGCAAGAAATTAAACCTGGATTATATAAATGTCGGTTTTGTGCAACTTTTGTGAGCAACTTAATTAGAATACCAAGAAAAGCTATAAAGAATGCAAATAGAAAACGCTTTGCCGATAAGAGCTACACGCTGTAAACACAGGTAGGTACAATGTACCTAGAATATTACAGGCAGAGAGTCATAAGTCTCAAGTTCACAAGCGAGTCTCACTCTTGCGATCTATATAGAACCTATTGTAAAAACGATTTTTTTTTCCGTACCGAGGACAACCAAACGTAGAAAATTCCTGCCGGGATATGTTACATGAAAAGAAAGTTACTGACACCAAAAGAAACAGAGCGATTTCTCCTGCTCGAGTCTTGCATCGTTTCACATTTTGACAAGCTGCACATGCACAAAAACATTACCACTTACGAAAGTTAAAAAAAAATCACCAGTCTTATTAAAATCCTACATCCTATAATAAAGGGAAAATAAAGAAAAAATTTGACCTTGCATTGGGGGGGGGGGTGTACACGTGACATCACTTTGGGGGATTCAAGCTTTGTGTGATGATCTGTGATGAACTAGGCTTGGAAAAAGCCTTCGAAGTATCGTGACGTAGTTTTTGAACAACCCCAAAGACATAAATTGTGATTTTGATACAGAAGCTTTTGGAAATAAAATAAATGTATAGGGTCTGATGTATTTCAAATGTGAGTTGCTGGAAGGTATCTAAGGGTGTGTGCAGCCTAATGCTATTTGGATTGCCCATATCAACGTCGCTCTGCCTTTTCGTGACGAGGATTCAATTTCCTAGGAGGAGGTGATTTTCGGGGAGGGAAAAAATCGATTTCGCCATTCCCTTATCCAGGACGACCTCCCCAAATTGATTCCGAGCTCTTTTAGTGCCACCCTAGATTCTAGAAAAAGAAACTCAAGGCAGACCTTATCTTCTGCAGCATCCCTCGTTCTTCTTATCCATTACGTTTGCTTTTCCTGTGTGTCGTTCGTCCTGTTCGTTTCTCCATCTAACGAGGTCTGAGCGAGTTTCTCTGGGTATATAAGATAGCGTATCCTCGGCTGTGCACGGTTCGCGACCACTTTTAGTTCCGCCAGGCAGATCAATCTTTCAATTAGGTGCGGATTTATGACCGACAGGGCACGCTCCGAAGCACTTACACGCGTAAATAGGCAACCAAGTTCCATGCATCTGGTTTTCCGGTTTTTCTATAAGGCCATATTGCTACCGAAGCAGCAATTGCGATCGAAACGTGACGAAAATCTCAAGCTTGATCAGCTGACTTATAAGGTGAAAGATAAGGATTGTAAGAAATAATCTCAGTGTAAGTGAGTTGGCTCTCTCTTAGTCAATATCCAAAATATCAAACCTTATTATGATCCTCATTCCTTTTTCTTCCTGATACTTTTGTATTATCTAAGCTCAAAAAATTAGAACTACCAGTTCTACTATCCAACCAGAAACCACAAACGATCTAACGATGGACACTAGGCTCCCATTTTAATCGCGTAGGTGCTCCTAGATATTTTATCCTCGTATGAAATGTGAATGAGCAGGATGCCACTCTGCAGGAATATAAATGCGCAAACAATGTCCTACAGAGGAGGGTCACAAGAGCTGCGTACATCCATACATGCATATATACATACAACTCTGGGCCGTGGTAGGGCCCGAGGGGCCTTCAGGCTCCGCATTGAGTTGTAAAAGCGTTCGGTCTCGCCGCCGGGCGGCATGGTCGCTTATGTAAAGGCGGCTACACGCCGCGTGATGAGTGGATGCTGTTCCAACGTTCTTCTTTTAACTCTTTGCTTCGCTTTTGCACTCTTACTCGTTCATTCTTGCATACATTGGGTACCAGGTTGCGTATGCGTGAGTACTTACCTTTAAATCCACATACAAACCCTCACCACCCCCAGAGAACAGTACAACCACCAACTTCTTCTTTGCAGCGACATCTTGCGGCACACGTGTCCTTCGAGGCCAAGGAATGTCACAAGGTGAATCCATTGCATCCGGTTTTCAGAACACAAACAGTTCCACCTGGTCTCGATCTTCTATTGTAGCAAAAATTCAGAATAAAAGGAATGGATTGTTGATCAAGGGAGAGTCCATTAGCCAATGCCAAAGTGTCAGCTTGTGTAAGATGTCTCCGATATCTAGAAGTTGAACAATGAAACCCTAATGACATAATACAATTTTCTATAATCCAGTGACTTATGAGGAATCTATCCCATTTCCGCCTCTTTCTCAATCAATTCTCCAATAGCAAAAAAGATTTAGATCTTCATTTCTCCAAATTTAGATCCTGACTTCTCTACCTGAGTCCTAAGAACAAGACATCAAACTTACCTAAATAGAGAAAAAATGTCTCCCTACTCACGAATTATAATTACGAAATATTATCTAATGATTCAAAAATACTTCAATCTTTTTTATCGAGACCACAGTGGGCATGGCTATTTATGAACGTTCGGACGATTATCGAACTAATTACGAAAAAGTCAATATCTCTTGTGGCGCGTTAATGGGGCATAAAATGTATGAGCGTGTAGCCGAGAGGAGTTCAATGTGCGCTCGCACATCAACTTGAATCTTCAATTACAGACGCGTGAAATCGTGACGTTATCTTCCGTCCCAAGCAAAACGATTCCACTCACGAAGTTCAATTATACTTTGTTGCAATGTTTGTCATTCATTTTCGGTGAGCAGTATGAAGAGAAAACTGCTGGGTAGTCGATTAAGTGAGGGTAATAGGGTATCATTTACTGCTTACTTCTTATTGGATAATTGAATACCAAGAAATAAACGAAGAACATTAATCCGTTACAAAGTATAGCCTTTGTAGAAACGAAGTGTGTGCAATTGTGGTAATGCCTGTAATACATAAGGTTATACTGAACATAACTCTTTATCTAATCGATGAATGTGGCAGTGAAATATTTGTCAGTAAAGAAGCGAATATTAATTTTAATGAAGTATCAACATTTTTAATGAAGTATCAATTTTCAAAGAGGAATCAGCATAAAAACTATCATTTTTATTTCAAGTATCAATTTCTTTGCACAAATGTGTTGTTTTAGTTGTTATGTCGGTCATCGGTCAGTGATCAATTTTGATATATTTTGATAAATTGGCATGGCGCTATGCTCTGACTTCCTGTGCTGAATGAGTAACTCTGAGAGTAATAAATTCAGTGATAAAAACAAGTCACTTGTTTGTAATTCTATTAAAAAGATATGAAATATTTATCAGATTTCAGTGGAAGGCTTTTATTGATTATTAATTCCGAGACGAGGTATATCTGTCATTCTGAAGTAAGGAAGAATAGATCATATCGATTAAGTTGGATATTTCAATACAACTTTTTTGGGGTAATAACTTAGATAACGTTTCCTAACTTTTCAAGAACCTTCGGAATTGGTTTAGTCAAGAGCGGTAACTTCTATCAAAAAAGAAAATAGCCATTAAATATATAGCGACAAGGATGCCCATTCAGTACCAGAGCTGCCCTTTGTTAGTTTTTTATGATTGTAGGGTTGGAACTCGAAAAAAAAGACAATACAAGTAAAAACATACTTGTATTGTAATAACAAAAAAATTCGAAAATGTTGCACCGCCCCTAAAATTTTGCCGCCCTAGATCATGCCCTTGTTGCCCTTTGGTATACTTTACTCTGTGTGGCCCCAGTATCCAACATATTTCACTGCGACAAATGCAGAACCCTTCCTTTTAAAAATTGAAAAATGATTTATTGATTTACCTCACGTTAATGATGTAGACATATTGCGCGAAAAACGGGCGGTTATCGAGTCTGCTGCGAGTTACACGAACCTGGGCGGGAGTCTGTTATCGCTAGGAGTTTGGATATTATAGCTATATCTATCTGGACCAGGTAGGCTGCTGATCCTGCGATCTGGCTCGCCGTGAGGTGGGAGTGCGATGAGAGAGAGTGAACCGGTTATGGGCGAGGCCCTTCGCTTCTCTTCTTGTTCCTCCTCGAGTTGGTTGAGAGGCCCAACTTGGGAGGACAAGAGGGGGTTGAGTATACCAAGTATGGTGGCAAAGAGGATGATGGGGTATCGGTGAGGTCGAGAGGAATGGAGCAAGAGCAAGTCTTGTGGAGGGAAAAGGGGACAAGGAGGCAATGGGGACAGGGGGAAACTGAAGGGTCAGGGGGAGAAATGTAGGGGTGGTGGTGGCTCTGGCGAAGCAAGGATATGGGATGAGGAATTCTCGTTGGCTTCGCTTCGATGTCTTTATACGCGGCTCTTGTATGGCCGTGGGACATATATCTGTCTCGCGAGAGCGAGGCGCGCCGCCAAAAAATCAGATCGAGTGTAAAAATCGCATAAACTCGTCCTGGCAGACTCGAGAGCTATGTCTGCCCAGTTGGCTTGCTCGTTGGCTCTCTGCACGCGGTTCAACCCGCTCACATGACTCCACCTCATAGGAAAGAGTGAGATCCTCTGAGGGAGTGAAAAAGCAAGAAGAGAGGCCGATCACCTCCCATATTTCCTCTTATTCTGCGGCTTGTCTGCCGCTCGCGAGTTATGCGGTTTGCCGCGCTTATGAAGGATCCTAATGCACTCTTTATCGGCGAACGCGACTGGCCTGACTGCAGTTTTGTTGCGCTCGCGAAATATCGTCCCTGGATATATGCGATATGCTGCCAGCACGTATTACGTGTTAGAGCGCCTGACATTAATGAAGCGATCGGCATTAATAAGGTGAATATTTCAACGTTCGGGTTTATCTCGACCTCGAGGTTACCAGCCTCCCGCAGTGGCCGGTACCAGTTCTCCGATCCAGGTCGTCCATTTTGTTTCGAGGGCTCCATCCACCGGCCACAAAATTCCTTTAGGTTTGGAGGTATCCAATCTCTAAGAGAAAACCGCTTTTTTCATAAATTAAGAAACTTCAGATGGGATTCTGAATTATGTGAGAAAATAATCGTGAAGCTGAGTAAACAGTCCTACTTAATTCATTTCCGATAGGGCTTGTGAGATCTTTAACTGCCGAAACGTGACGCGGAAACTAAAGCAGGACTAAAGAATGAGCCTCGATGACTTTTTGTGAAAAATTTAGGCACGTAGACTATTAATTATACTGATATCATGTTTGAATAAGATCCAGTTGTGCGAGCCTCTTGTACCTCATTATTACTAGAAATCAGTTCAATGAAAGTTGTACTTTCTTTGATTAATTGAGCTTCTCTCTTTTATTAAACTTTTCGTGATAACGCTCATCTTAAAAATGTTGTTTTACTTATTGAGCTAGGAATTTCAATTCAGTCGCTATGACTTCATCACAGCTTGAATGAGCACGTGTCTGATGAGCATAAAATACATCACACTTATCCCACTTGTGTCATTCTTCCAATCTGGGAACACTCTTCATTGTGTGGATGTCATAATAACTATTACTTTCCGCCTCGTAATTTCTATACTTATCTTTGACCACTCAATAAAACAAATCTCTTGAAAACTCTTAAATTAAAAAATCCATTCCATATTAAGAATTCCAAATAAAAGATAACCTGGAAGCCTTTTAACCTTACAATAAAAATAAGCTACAATCATACTTTAGATAGACATCTTGGGTTCATGATCCGAATCCTCTAAGCCCATCGAGGAAAATCAGAACGCTAATTTTTATTCATGAAACACGGTATTTTGCGTAATGGCCAGTTAGGGATTGTGAAATTGTTTATCGGGTGGATCTATCGCTCTTTTCGCAGTTTGCTCCTCGGGGCAAGCGTTGTCAGCAGAAAGTCGCCGAGGCAACGGGCAATTATCTACTACGAAGCCACGAGCGAAGCCAAAACGTGTCCAAGTATAACTTTGTACCCACTCGAGAAGAGTCCTGCAGACAGGCATGCGATGCGAGTCAGCCGGCTAACAGCAGGATGTACCCTGAGCAAAGAGTGCAGTCATTGCAATGCACCTCCTAACGAGCTCGCTTTGTTTTGCAGCGCTTGCATGTGCATGCCCCATGCAGGTATGGACTGAAGCAAATATAGGTATAGAGCTTATACACGTGTGGGCTGGTGTACGGGGTGTTCTGATAAAGCCTCAAACCTGCAAGAAGAAGGTCATATGAAAAGAAATTTATTGGATTTATTAATGCTCTTTGAATAGCTTTCTTTCGTTCTCTGTGATAGTGGATTTTCGATATTGTAATTGTTGTGGAGTCTTTTCAGAATGATGCACTTTTGGAATGTGGTGCTCTTCGAGTGTTGTTCTTTTCTAATGTTCTGGTATCTAAATTCACATTTTTCGATTATGTGTACAGGACCTGTTTTTGTTGGAGAAGAGCATATTGCAATGGTTAAAAACAATGTATTTGTGACTGTAGAAGCACATATTATGGTAGCGGAAGATGATGTTGTCCTTCTCATTAATCTTTATGCTATTATTTACAAAAAGTACAAATTTTAAATAAATTTATTAGATGTGGAAGTAGCGATATTAAAGGGAGAAGGGTAGCGTGAGAAAGGCAGGACTTATGTGGGCGACACTGGGTATATTCCGTCGAGTATAGGTTGTATAGATAGGGGACAGGTAGACCGGTTCCATACATGGCTTCCGAAGGCTTCTTCTTGCGCTAAGACCGCAAGACAAGCATCAGCTGCCGTTTCCTCGCTAATGAGATGGAATTGGACGTGGCCGAGATTTTTCTAGACTCGTCGGGGCGAATCAACGGACCGCTTCTTGGGCTTCTAGTTCGCGACATTCCCGCGAGCGTGGCGGCGGCGCTCTTTGATACGAATCGTTTAATTGCGTCCCATTAGCCCCGGCTGAGCCCACTCCCTCTGAATGCTGCCAGGAACGAAAGCAGCCAGAACGGGGGGCCCCCTTTACTCTTTTGCTCGTGTCTTCACTTACCTCAAACCGCCCCAGCCGACTCGGTGGTGCGATGGTACGCGAGTTGGCCTCGTCCAACTTTTTCTCGCCAGTTTGCCGGTTTGTTATATCGAGCCGCCATCAGGCCCACTACGTGATGTGTCGCCGACGAGATGGCGGCCGCAACCTACCAACCTACCACTTTTTCCCTGGATTTGTCCAGAATACCGAAACGTTTCCAAAAGGCGACGGTCCAGTTCCTTTACCCCGCCCTCTTCCCAATCATCCGAAACGTTCAAGCGAGAATCGCCGACCGAACCCGAAATTGCTCAGGTGGTTCTGTATTCACGGCCACGTTCTTGTCTTTCGAATCGCACCCCCTTAGAATTTAGAGAAATGCTTAGGCTGCATTGGAATTCTTGCCAAGTATGGATGAGATAGGAGCTGACTTGATGAAATACTGGGAAATTCAGATTTGGGCAGAGGGTGAAGTCTGAGTTGGTGACACCTGATGGTTTCAGGAAAAAGATTCAGTTTTTGTTGCGGGAGATACTTAGAGGTTGTCAATTAAATTTTCATCCGGAATTGTATGAGGGGTGTTTCTTGAGATATGAATCATATAAAGAAATTGAATGGAAGTGATTCAATAATGTATGGCTTCTAATTTTGAAAAATACTAACTGATTTACTATCGTAAGTTAAAATAACTCCTCACACCTTGATATAAGAAATTTGCTTCTGAATATATTCATCATGAAAGTTTTTGACGAAAACGTTGGGTTCTTCCATGTTAGACTACAGCTACAAGCTACCATTGTTATAAGTTATCAATAGCCTCAGCTATAACCCTCGTGTTTGACATCCTTTTGTTCCATGCGCATATACAGCCAGGCGGATTTACTTAACATCTGAGTTTGAAAGTAGTTCCCATCCAAACTTCACTCAATAAAGATACATGTGATTGGATTTAAAATTGAATCAATAGAAGTTATGTTATCCTCATAATTAGAATTAGAGATTTTATTTGGCACTCCTTGTAACCAAAAATGTAATCATCCGTAGCTTTTCTGCTGGTTCCTTGGAAACTAATATGTGAATTCTTTTATGTTTCAGGTAAGGGCCAGGAATCATTATTTTAGTTGTACAGCCTAAACCTGGCAAGGAGAGTGAGTAGATGATACAAAAGTCAATTATCTCATGAATCTTGAAGACATCAAAAATCAGTCATCTGGAACAACATCTAGAATTATCATGGAATTAATCATTAATCATTATTCATTATTCATTAATTTGTCATTGATCACTTTAATAATTTGGATTGATTTAACCGCTTGAGTGTAACATCTTTTATAAGCGCATCAAATTCAAAGGTTTAAAAGTAAATCGTCCCAAGGTTGAATCTGTTCTTCAGCTTGCTACAGCTGTCTCATCAACGATTTATGTTATCACAAATTTGGAAGCAAGTTGAATATCAGTTGCGAATTTGAAGATCAAAACTGAAGACGTGAAGAAGGTCAGATAGAGGTCCCTCCATGTAACATGGGTTCAGAGTTTCCGAATGGCAAGTTAAGGTCTATAAGGTTTAGAATCCTCATTCGTTCGGACCTTCGTGACGGCAGCTAGTGAGGATTTACGATCCTCCTGGTGTAGCACGGTTCCGTCGAGTACACACGGTACGTCGGATCGCATCGCCAATGGGATTACATCGCTATAGGTGGCTGCTTGTATCGTATCGAGATAGGCAGAACCTTCTGCTTCTCGCGGGGCACCAGGAGTCGTGCCTTAGGTGCGCTCACGCTGCATGAGTTCCGTGACGTCCCTCCCCTCTGCCCTCCTCCCCGACAGCAACCCTTTACCTCTGCCAAACTCCTCTCGGTTTTATTTTCTCTCAATTCCGGGAAGCCGCGTGTACCGAGATGATAGAGAGAGAAAAAGAGAAGGTAAAGGGAGAAAATTCAAGAGAGAATAAGAGAGGAGAGGAAAAAAGAGAGAGCAAGAAGCGTCCGGACAGGGGGGACCATAAAGCATCGCGGTGATTTAATTGCAGCTGCACATCGCTGAACGCTCTTTGCTTTCCTGTAATTTGCAGCACGCCAGCGTCATGGCCACGACTCTGCGTGGCGCGTCTTGTTATTCCACGTTTACTTCCTTTTTTGTCCGAAACAGTGAGGATCGAACACGGGCCTCGAACGTTTTAATTACGACGAATACCGCCTTTGAATAATCGATTTTTTAACACGAAATTGTATCTTGTTCGAAATTTCGGACATAAGTGGTCCTATCGGCTGAATAGCAATTTACCCCGATTATGATTTTATTTCAAGTAAGGAAGATTGCCGTCCGAAATTCCGGTCAAATGACTATTCCTTTCACATACATCAGGGCTCACCACTTTCGACAGGTGTTGACTGACTGATCCTACAAACAGTACATAGGGTTGGGGTCGTTACTGTCTGTCGGTAGGTAGAGGGAAGTAAAGAACTAGGGTCAAGTTCGACGAAGATTTGTTGTGGGCTATTTGACCTAGTTCAAATGACTAACACTGTCAGTCATGTCAGTCAATGACTGACTTCTGGTGAGCCCTGAAATACATGTTAGCTCTTTAAAGATTCCAGCAACAGTTTTGGCAATATGATAAAATAAATCCCATAATGTGGGTCATTCGGGGTTAATGAAACTTTGGGATATCGTATAGGGAGTAAGTTTCTGCCGTGAGTGCTTTTTAAGAGGTCGTTCTTCAACTCCAGTGGTTCCCCTTCGTTCTCGAGGGCCGATAATAGAGTCATTTCCACGGCTATTGACCCTGGACTAATTAATGTTCTCGGCTTAGATATCTTTGGAGAGCACAAGTGTAATATAAATAATAATAATTTGGACGCAAAATGCCGGAACATCCCTCGATCATTATCTGCTCGTAAATCCTGGCATAAAGATATCGCGGGTAAATTGCGAGAGGCGCGTAGGTATTGGCGTGGAAGGTTTGGACGATCGGGCTCAGGGGTACCAACCAAGCAGGCTTACGGGCGTACCACGCGGTGCATTGCAATATAGTCGGGGCGGCAACAGACCAATCACGCGCCGGCTACTAATTTGCTGGCTCAAACAGCTGCCGTTCTGCCGCCTATGCGAAAGCCTCTTGCTTATACGGGTATATCTACCTCGATACCGATCCGATTCGATCCTCGGCTCATGTTGGGATATTCGATCGGTCCTGGCCTTCTACGATCTTCCTGCTCTTATTCGCCATCCACCCTTTTTCGTCTTGCTGGTACCCCTCCGTCCCGCGGCGGACAAAACATTTCTTAATTGGGTTTCGTGGAGAGACGTCCGATCGCTCTCACAGAGGGATCTCTCGGTCCGACATCGATTATTTATTTATTTTCTTCCTCCATTTCGATGTATCCTGGCCTTGCTACGTACACGCACCAGACTTTCGAGTGCTAATGAGAGATCAATGGGGAATATCAAGTAGTTCAAGCCGATATCAATTTAATGAGAGTTTCTTTTTACCGCATTCAGAGATCGCAGTCTTTCCTCTATTCCCCTGCGTTTACCCTTTTTTTCAAATTTCCCCTTTTTTCCCTATTCTCGAAAAACTACCCCTTTTTCCTTTTCTATTTAAATTTACTACTTAAATAAATTATTTATAAATAATAAAGTACAAAATAGAGAAAAAATATATCATAACAATCATATAATTATAAAAGTGCAACAAGTTTTAAGTGCTAAAAACTATACCTAGTGCTTTGAAAATAAACACTCTAAAAAAAGCTTGAAGCTAAAACATTTTAAATCGTGTTCAAAATGTGGAAACCGGAGACAGATATTTGTATCCAATATAAAAATGGAACAGTTCAAAAATACATACTTTTTATTTTAAATATACTGATGTTTATTTGACCAATTTCAAACTTGAAGTGTCTCGTTTCAAATTGACATCCAAAGTATTAATTATAGTAACGACGAAATGACAAATCTTGGTAAGAAATATTCAATTATAGTTATAAGTACCACGATTCAATTATTAATAATGGAATTGGAAAAAAAGAAAATATTCTTGACTATTAGACTGATTTTAGAAATATAAAAATTATTTATTTAACAAATGTTTTTTGCCAGACTTTTTTATGCCACCGTGAATAGATTTCCAAAGACTTAGTATATCCAATTTAAAAAAAGAATAAAAATTAATTTGTTATAAAAAGATTGTTTCTTCTTTTATACAAGTAAAAAATTTTGATCTACCTCTATTTAAAAATACAGTAAAAAAAAAGTTGAATCAACCAATATTTACTTGATCTAAGATTTAGATTTAAACTTATATTTTACATAGAATAAAAATAAATTATTTTGAAAATTCAGAACATTTTTCCCCTTCATGAGGTCAGAGCCAGACGTTGAACTTCATACAAGAAAGTATAAAATTATCTTTACATTTCTCAGGAATATGAAAAGAATGGTAACAATATCAAAATTATTGATAATCGAGGGCAGCTTCATAAATTTCAATAATTTTAGTTTGTATAGTTGAACAATATCAACATCAAGCTTTTAAATTGATTTCTTACAATCAAAGGAAAATTCCGGATATGTTAACCTAAACACCAGTAATCTAGACTCGGTAATAAATCTAAGTTCCTAAGTCCCAGTTTACATTCTAAGATCATTGAAGTAATTCTCAAAGGAATCGGCGGCTCACTTATCTTTTCAAAAAAAGTCAATCGCCACATGCACTGCTTTCTGGAGCGCTAAAGATTCATTACTCTACAAAGGGTTGCCGCTTCGTACTGCTCTCGCATTTCGCTAATCTTCTCGACAGCAGCTTTGCGCGTTTAACCTCTCTCGCGCTTGGACACTTGAATAATGACCCCGAGATGCAGCCTCGTAATGTAATTTCAAATCAGCATCCCAGTTACTTTCTATCTCGTGAACTTCCTCTCAGATTCAAACTAGTACAAATATTTGAATTTTGTCTCACAACATCCCCTTCTGCATCCCTTGTCACGACAGGAAAAGCTTTCCTATCCGATTTCTCTTTTTTTTCTTGCTTGCGTTCTCTGCATTGTTTCGCAACTTTCACCGTGTTCAGAGCATATCCCCGAAGTTCCGGGGAAAAAGGCGAGAGAAAAAAATAGAGAAGAGAATGAATTTATGAGGGGCCGTGCGAACGGTCGAACGAACCGTATGCCTGCCTTCGAGATCTTGAACTTGGCTTTCGACCCAAGACCATTTTTTGCAGTGGTTTTAGAAACTGCTTCCGAAATTTTCCTTGTATTATCTACTAACCTTCTTTTGTATTACATTTTCACTTCCTTTGAAATCTTGAAAGAGTTTTTGTACATAGATGAGATGTCCGAAGAGTCTGCTCAATTTACTTTGTTGTAATGCTCCAAGATACAATACTTTTGCAAAACATGAATTCTATCTCTGAAAGGCATGCGATGCTTCACTCTCCAGTTCTTTGATTATCCTCTTTAGCAGAAAGAGTAAGGCATAGTCAAGTGGCTGACAGATGAATGCTAACGAGAATACGATATTTATGTTCAACAGCATCTGGAAGCTCACGGCCGTTTAGCACTTTATCTGGAAGCTCATGACAGGTTCTTAAACTACTTTTGTCTCGCTTATCCCGATTTGGAATTTCGTTTACTTGAAAAATAATGGCAAGAATAATATAATGACAAGATTATAATAATGGCACCGTTACAATAACTGCAATATTACGCTTTAAAATTTCACGCCTATAAATTTTGATAACTGTGTATTCTAATTTAGAGAAAACATTTCCGGCAACATGACAGAGATAGACTGAAAGCTTGTCTGCTCTTGAGTCGAGAGAACAACCGTTAAGTGAATAATTTACGAAATCGAAGATTCGTGTTTGGCAAACCATAAATAAAAGCCAGTTTTAACAAGGCTCAAATGTTTTTTTCATGAACGATCGGACTCTATATCGTGAGAGTGTCATTCTGAAAAACGCGGATAATCCAATAATGACATCGACCCAATGGTCTCCAGGACAATTACTGGCCGTGTCAGTTTATTGGCCGATAGATCAGCCCGTCGCCCCTGAGGGTTCTTTTCTCCCCTCAGGAGTTCCGCCTCGTGCGCACAACCGCATTTGATCTTACTTTAATCACCAGAGTAGAGAAAATAGATCCTTATAATCCGTAATTATGTTCCTCTTATTTTTAAGATAAGACCTCAATTTACCAAAGACTTAGTGGAGATTTAGCCTCTCCAACTGCATTTTCGGCTTCAAATCTCTAATTAAAGAAGTGATCTTGTGTGAATTAGAACTCATGATTACAAATTAAGGAATGTATCTTTTTTGGTTGAAGATCGAATGGAGCTTTATTACTTCACTCATGAACAATTTTATGAAAATATTTTGAGCTGAAAGTATCCGATGATCCATCATATTCGATTTTTTTCCTCATTTTGCATTCTCTGTTTTTAATCTCCAGTTTATCATCCTCAGATTTGCATTTGGCACTGTAGATGATGAATTAGGTATTTTAAATTCTGTTTCTAAAGAAGATTTAGAATTAAGGACGTAAAATTGGGAATATAAAATGAAGGCTATGGAAGACACAGTTTCTAGAATGCAAAATTTAAGATAACACATTCTGTCCTAAAAATGAGAATCTAAAATTAAGCCTCCTGGGAACAAAAATCTGAGCTCTTTAAACCTACGTTCTAGAATTGAAGATGTACATTCCAAAATTTTAAATTGAATCTCACGAATTGCTGATCTAAAACTAAGCATCTAAAAATGAGAAAGTGAAGCAAAGAATCAAAATCCGAATGAAGATGACTCATTAAAATCAATTGACCAGTTCGTGCAGGAATTCATTTAACCGGGATGTAATTTCCATAATTCGTAATCGTTTTGTGATTGGGAAATTGGGTAAATCGAGTGCAACTTGATCCCTCGGACGCGCCGGATGAGTGACGTGACATTTAATAAAATCGCAGGGAAATCGCCGACGATCTGATTACATTTGCATAAAACAACGGGGCGCTCGCCGTCGATACGCGAGCAGGGTAAACCAGTGCGGGAGCCGGTGGCTAGCAAAATAAGAGGACGTAGAGCAAAGCCCGGAGGGAGGTTTAAGAAAACAAAAAGTCAATGAGAGAGTAGGTACGCCGGCGTCGCGGCGCCTAGGCTCGATCCAAGTACAGACTCTACCCTCCTTGGGAGAAAGAGGGTGGCAGGAGGGATAAAAAGAGAAGGAGGGCTGTACATCGTGGATCGCATTCTCGGCACTGCAGTTCCCTAAGCTTCATGCAAGGCAAATCAACCTCCAGAAGGCGAATGCTATTCCCGGATTGTGCCACCAGACCTTTTACTTATATTTAAATCTGAGTTGGAAAGGGTGCACACGGGCACATTCGACACGATCACATGATACTCATACTACTTGCATTTGCAACTCGCTTAAGTGGCTACCTAACCCAAATGGAATCGGGATACACTTAAACAAATTGCGTCCCTAGCATAAATCATTGGAATCTCTAGGGTTGATTTGCATACTGTAGAAATGTTATGGGGTATCGATTGGTACTAGGGTCTAAAATCAGGATGAGCATTCTCGCGATTGCCAATATATTCTAACGATTGGTTCAAACTTTCAAAGCCTGAATAGGAACTAGTGGCCTGAAAAGATAGAATTAAATTACATCGACAATTCGGCAGTCTGAACTCTATGTTCAATTTCTCAATTTGGTCAAACAGCCTCTATCTTTGTTTATCTAATTCTGAGTCCATTGTTGAATCAATCTGAAAATATCACAAAGATTTATCCAGTAGATCATAGGTAGTGATTTCCTCATTACCCTTTCAACTACTTTAGAACCCAGCTCATATGTCTGGTAACGATATATGATTAGGGTCGAAAGCCCCTTTACAAAGACGCGAAGCGAGTCGCTCTGTAAAACCCTAACGACGCGACGTGTAATTGGACTGACCCCGTTTGACCGCGATAATGGCAACCCTTCTCGACTGACCTTTGGACCGACGTGTCGATGGGACCCGCTCGGCAACTTCATAATGATAGTGCGACGGGATGTTGGACACACTTTGCATCCGAAGAGTCATTCAAGTCGAGGTTCTGGATCGTAAGACGAAGAGCTAAGCAGTTCCCTTTCCCACTCGGTGCGATTCATTGCTACGATATCCCTTCTTTAAAACGCCAAAGTCTCATGCACCTCACTCGTCGTACACAGAGCTTGCTCAACTTCGGAGGGGTCATCGCGATCGTAGACTCTGTTCGGCCTTTTGTACTCTACTGCCCAGATGTTTCGTGGTCACTGGTCATTCTCAGTTTCTTCGCCCGTGAAGTATGACTTCGGAAACAACTCTTTCCCGGGTCGTTACTCCTGGCGTTAAGATCGAGGAGTGCTTTATTACCAGGAGATCGAATAAGTTTCTGAGTCTTCCCTTGAATTTGAAGAGGAAGAACCTGGCGATTCATCATCCTGAATTTCCTTCATTCAATAGTTTATTCTGTTTCGTATCTTCAGTTCAGCATGCTCTGTTCAACATCCTCAGTTTAGCATCTGCAATTTTGCGTCCTCAATTTTAATTTTTCAGGTTAGCATCTTCAGCTTCCTGTCTTCAGCAGTACATTCTGTTTTGAATTCTTTATTTTACGTCCTTATTTTTGTTTCCTTCGGTCAGTATGCTCTGATCCACAACTTCAGTTTAGCTTCTGCAATGTGCTCACGCAATTTTTAATTTTCAGTTATAACCAAACTTTCAATGCAATTTTTTTAGAATAACTGTTTGAAGCTTAACAGCTCAAGGTGAATCTACCTATCTCTCTCTCTCTCTCTGAAGATTTATCCTCACCCTCTTTTCGGACTGATATAACTGAGATTCCTGTAGAGATTCAAAATTCCGTTTTAATGAAGAGACTTCTCTATCGGACTCTGGATACGATCAAGTAAATTAACGATTGACTCGGTACCTCACTGTTTCCGTAAGGTACCCCGGTAATCACTCCACGAATGCACATTTATTATCGGCAATTTAACTACTTCAACATCGCGCCGTGCCATGGTCATAAATACCAGCTACCGTAGCTCGGAGAATGATCGTTGTCGCGATAAGGATGCACTAGATCGTGGTTGCACGACTCAGCAACGAGAGAGCGTATCAAGCAAGAGAGACGCAAAAGTGAATCAGGAGAGAGACAGTAGATCGAGCACCAGCAGGGGTTGAATTGAGGGTGTGGGGTGGAATGAAGGCTAGGTACTGGCTACGCGTATAGTCAACTCTCTACCTAGCTATACTTATATCTATCGCTGGTGGTGCATGGTGTGCCATGATGGCAGTAACTCCGGAATCCTGGGGCTTAAGCTCGCGCGGCGAGGATCAGTGGGAAACTTCCCGCCACGGCTTAAAGGCTTGGTGGTTGCTGCTCTCTACTTCAGGGCCGCCAACTTTTCGCCATGTTAATGGGCAGAATATGATCACGCGTGGCCCCGCGAGTTTTGCTCGACCCCGTCCTCGCCTATGCACGCTTCACGAGGAATCGATCCTCGATAGTCGATAGTCGATTGTCCAAAGTCCACGACTCTCCAACAATCTCCTTTTTTACCTTTATCACGGAATCGACCAGATTGGTCGAGTTAGATATAACCACACCTGCGGAATCACGGGAGTCGTATATCCTTTGCCGATAGAATCAAACGCGTACCAATTAACGTGGAACGGTTCGGTTTGCTCTAAGATCTTGGGCGATCTATCTTGCTCTCAGCATGGATGTTTATTGTCTTGCGGAAAGGAAACTTGCCTGTTTCTCTATACGCTCGTAAGATTCAGATTCGGCTTTGATATCCAGGAACGACCCATCACTACTGATTCCACTATCCACACCCTCTATTTCAGCTTCTAAAGTTTGTTTCCAGTTCGACATCTTACACTTTATGCCGTCCATTTTGCGACCTTAATTTTGTATTCGGAATTCAGTTCCTCACTCCAGCAATTTGACTGAATTCTTTGTCAACTTTAGCCCATCAATTAAAAAATTTACATTTGATATTTATTTTGAATCCTTAATTCTCTATTCCTAATTCTCACTCTTTGTTACAGTTCCACAAATTGTTGTTCGAAATTCATTATCGATTTGAGATCATAAATTTTCCATCCTTGATTCTGCACCATCAATCCTATATTCTATTTCTGATTCCAAATTCTATTTTTTCAACTCGGATGATTCAGACCCTGAGATTCATCTTCTGAATTTACATCTTCATTCTTGAATGTCGAATTCCGAACTAAATTAATTTACACAAATTATTTTTTCCCTATAGTTAGAGAATCTCGTTTTAAGTCTCGCAGGCAACTTTTTAAAAGACTGCGAAACTTTTATAGTTGATTACCGGAGCCACAGAGACCATATCGATCGATTCGACAATTCCATCCTGAAGCTTCGTGAGACTCGAGCAAGGAAGAGAGACGAACGATCGCTAATAAAGACATTAATATCGACGTCAAGTGTATATCTAGATGTACCGTGAGCACAGAAACCACTACGGCATGGGGTCACGTTTGGGAATAGATTAGACGGTCACGACTGAAAACAACGTCTCGGCATGAAAGATCATCAATATTTATAGCAGTATTCTTTGCATGCGCGGTTCAGAGTAGGAGTGACTTTTACAATGAATATATTCATTTAGATCCGATCTACCTGCCACATCTCTCTCGCTCTCTCCTTCTCTTTCCCTTTATCTCTACCCGTTCACACGGAAATATACGAGTACGGAAGCGTTGATAAACGGCGAGAATCTTGCAAGTCGTGGTGATGAAAGAACGAAATGTCAACTTTAACGAAGCAGATTTGAATTTCACGTATGAAAGGAGTGGCGAGAATTCAAACATTTTTCGGCTCTTGTACGTCAGCTCAAGTCGAGATAAGACACGTTTCGACATCGATCTTTACGACGCTTGTGGCCGAATCTAATTAGAAGTCGCTGGCCATCCGAGTTGGATTTGCTTTCTAGGATCTGTCGTTCGAAAAATATAGCCATTTTAGAAAACTTTTTGGAATTCCTGCAAAATGAGAGACAGATGTTGACCAGGCACCATCCTAGGAAAAGAACCCATTGGGATTTGGGCATGTACTGGGGGTTGCACCCCATATTGAGGGTGTTAGCTGGCTGAGCGTATCCGACAGGCGGGTCGGTTTACTCAGGTTCCATTTCTCCAACAAACGCCCACTTCTAACACAATTCTTCTGATTAGCTCCACCGACCTACCATTCTCCAATTTACTCAGAAATTCATAAAGCATCCGGTCGGAATCTGATATCCAAGCGTGACCAATCTTTTATCCTGCCATATGCACTGTATTTCATGATGTAAAACGCATCGGGCGGATTTGCTGTGAAATTCTAATTTAATCCGAATTGGGTTTCAATAGCATTTTATTTATACTTTGCGGTTAGACTTCCGTTCCCATGTGTTCAGCATTCAGTTTACTTTATAGTTCTTTTCTATTTTTATAAACAGGATTAAACGGATATTTTTTAACGCTTCTTTCGACATTTTAAATTCTTTCGTCGATTTAACATCCTTAAATCTACTTTATCAATTGTGTTTCCTCAATTTCCCATACCAAATTTGTCATCCCCAATTCAGCGTTGCGAGTAATATATTCTCAATTATAGATCACTTGGATCTTTCTCAAATACAAGTAATCAAATGTCCTTTACCAATTATTTCTTCTCACGTTTATATGTTAAGTTTTACATTTCGATTATGTTTTCCAAACGTTAATTTATTCTTGTACTTCTGTTTTTGCACTTATTTCAAAAATAATTTTCTTGTAAAAGGTATCCTTGTTCTTTAATTTCGATCGTGATGAAGTGAAAAATGCCTTTTCTCAATCAGGTGCCAGTTTGAATAACTGAGAAACGCCCGGAAGGTGAATACAATTTGCTATCTCAGAAAGTTGTTCGTCATCCGCGTTATAACACCGCTGTCAGCCATTGATTACAGAGTGTGCGCATGGTGCCTTATCTTCCCTTTACACGCCTGGGGATCGGAATCCCCAACCTTGAAATATCTCGTACATCCCCAAAATTAATATCTGTTGGTCCAATATCATCCATCGCCGTAAACCCCCCGAGCTTCTTGGACCACTGTAATGACCCAGAATGTATGAAAGACCTACGGCTTTATTAGACGACGTGTCCGGAATGCTCTACCAGCCCACATATGAAATCTTCCTGTCTCCATTAGTTTTCCTCAAAAGCCATCCTAGGGCTTCTTGTTTACCCCTGGATTGTGACTTCTAATATCTCCCAAATATGAAATGTATCTTCAAAAACCTGAACAACTAATATAAGAGTTTCGATTCTCTCTTGACCATCCAGGAAAGGAAGTGACATTTGGAGAACATTTTTTATAATTATACCCAGTTATAGCGAAACGTGTTTTCGATTCCTAAATTGGGTAGATAGCAGTGGCAATGGGGACACAATCGACTTGGTGAAAAGTTAATACGGCTCCTCAAGTATTCGGCTCACGGCTGATGCGACGATGATGATCCGCCATCTCAGCGCAACTTGGGAGGTCCGCTCTTGATATCCCCTTCTGATCCCCTCACCTGGCCTTCCATCCATTTCTTCTTGTACATGCTTCATTCTTTCTCTTTTCCTCCTTGAGATTCTCTCTCTTTCCTCCAGGACAACCCTCTCTTTCTGCCCTCGCTCCTTATGCTCTCCTCTCTTGTCTTTCTCTCTCCGAACCATGCCCTTCGTCCATGGCTTCTTCTTCCTCTCCTTCCCCCTTTTCTTCCCCACAGTTAAACTTCTATTCTCCTCGTCTCTCGTCCAATACATGCCCATGGGAGTTTCGAGACCCGCGATCATATTTTTTGCATCGAAGCCCAGAAAATAACATCCACGAAAGAAGTTGGCGCAGTTTCGTCCCTTCGTCATATGAATCTCGGGGGATAATGTCGGAAACGTGACGAGAGGTGAATAGAAGACGAACGCAAGCCCGGCCTCTCGAGGAAAAAAAGTTCGATCGACTTTTCCCCAATATGGCGACGATCGGCTAGCAGGATGTTCGCGACGAGACTTTTATGTACATGAATCTCGCAGGTGGTGGCAGCCTCTTAAGAAGAGATAGAGATATAAACATAACGAGTACAAGAAGTCTTATCGCGGCCGTATGAAAAAGAAGTGGGATATACGACGGCGCTAAAATACGGCCATTCTCCACGCGCGTTTCTTCTCGCGGCGAACTTAATTCATCCAGTCTTATGGCGAGACAATTTATTTATTATAAATTGATCGAGGCACCGCTGCCGTTGCGATGAAGGCGGCCTCGGGAGGGAAAATGGAAGAAAAAATAAGAAAGTTAGAATGCAGTTATCGGAAGCCTGATGAAGTCTTTTGAAGATATTTTATATTTATTGTACTATGTATGGCTTTCGATGACACAATTAATGGGATTTATTTTTTATCCTGAAGCCTTTTTATCGCAGCTCTGAAAACTCTCACGAAAAACTTTTATTAACTTCATTCGACTTCCGGCAAGTCAAAATTAAATGCAAAAATTACTATTCGTGTGATTTTTTATATGTATATTAGTTTAAATAATTCCTTTTTTCTTCTACTGTAGATAAAGAATTAATGGGGCCCTAGTTCAAATTTCAGAATAGTTCTTTAGAAAGAAACTTTATCAATATTTGTGCACTTTTTGTATTTGTTATATTTTTATTTGACGTTTTAAAACGAAATTCTAACTTAGGGGTTGTTCTTCCTGTCTTTATTGCACGTGGATAATTTTCTGGTTTCAAATTTAATTTGTAAGCATGAATTCTAAGCAATTGACACTTTTATTCTGGAAAAAAAAGATTTCTATGTTTTTAATTATTGAAATGATATTATCAGTCATGTGTTATGAAAGAAAAAACATTTTTTTTTTAGGCAAAAAGTTTAAAACTTACGAAAAATAATTATTTTAGCAATATATTTTGTATCCGAATTTTTTTATGGTTGCTTCTTGATAAACTTTCTGAAAATGGATGAATTTTAATAAATTACGGTTGTTTTTTTCGGGGGAAACATTTTCTACAGCTCTACTTTTTGTAATTTTGAAAGTAAGAAACGTTTTCTTTTTAAAAATTTGTTTCAAAGATTTCAGCCATAGAAAAATTTGCTTTCAACATAGGAAACGATAGAGTTGTAGAGAATGTTTTTCATTAAAAATGATTTTTTTTTTGTTTGAAATAATATCATTATCAATATTAATTTGATTCTTAAAATCGTAGGAAAACAATTTTTTTCATATATTTGTTTTTGGAAGAGATAGCAATACATTTCTTAGAAAAAATTAGTTTGAGTCGAAATTATTTGTCTAATAATAGTTATTTTTTGGCATCCTGTATTTTTTTAAATCTTAGCGTAATTTTTATCAAATTTTAATAAACAATATCTTAGTTTATAAATAAGAGCATGATTATACTCTACGCTTTGGTTTGTTGAATCTTCATAAAAATAATTTTTTCAGGATTTTTTAAATAAACGAATTTTTACAATCTGCAGTTTCTAAAAAATTAATTTTTAATCAAATTCAACGAAGAGAATCGAAGAGAATTTACCAAAGGACAAAATGAGCTATGTTTTATAAAGATTTCATACAAAATTCAATTTTTTAGTATGACTTCAAAAAATACGAAATGTCAAATATACTCAGAAAAAAGATTCTTTGATTCGAAGAAAATTTCTTTAAATCAACGAAAAATATTAATTTGCCCTCAGTGAAAGAAAATTTTTTTTGATTGAAAGAAAATTTGTTGATTAAAATAAATATGGCTGGTTCAAAGCAATGGTTTTTTGTCTTGATGGAAATTTTTCTTCAAACTCAAATGATTTTCTTCATTTGGAAGTTACTTTTCGTTGAATGAAAAAAATTATCTTGAAGAAACGGTTTCTTCAATTGAAGAAAAATATTTTTTCTGAGTGTAACTATTATATGGCAGATCATTTTAACTTAAACTAATTTTTTCGTAAAAGCGAATTCCATTAACTAATTATTATTTATGTAATCTAAAATTGTCTACATTTTTAGTAAGATTTATATAATTTTCACTCATTTTTATAGCAAAAAGTATGAGTCACTGGATTAAGTAATTATAAGTCCTCTTTTTACAATAAAAAGGATGTACTTCAGTGAAAGAAATCAATACGGATTTTCACTGATTAAGTAGTTAATTTCATTGAATATATATAAATAAATATATATAATAAATATAAATATAAAAAACTTTGAAACTGTATGTAAATTAATAATATTAAAAAAAATACTAGATCATTTATTGAAATTGCTAGCGCAGAATTTTCTCTGTGAAGTTTATAGAAATTCTGTAATAATTATCGGTGATTTTTAACTTTTACAGAACTTTTTTTTAGGTTACCAGAAATCTCAAGTAATATTCAGTAATATCATAAAATAATCATGATTAATAATATTGGTATTATAATATTAAGTAATATCAGACAATTTCTGTAAACCTCACAGAAAAAGTTCTGCTGAAAACCGATGAAAAATTCCTGATAATTCAATTAAATCAATTAAATTTCCTTTTTACATATGGAAAAACTTAAAGTTATTAAATTAAGTCTAAACAACCAGAAAAACGCAATCTTCCAGACTAATAATTTCATTTTATTTTAAGAAAAGAATCGATTACGTTTCAGAAACCAGCCGAGTTTCCTCGTCAGATCTGTAAAAAGCATATTGAAATATAATATCTAAAAATATAGTCATAAAATCGCTAATATAAAAGTAGTATACTTCTTGCGTTTGGGTAATATTTGATTAACAAATACGTAGAAAAAACAGAGAGAAAATGTTGTTATAAGAAAATTATGAATTTTGTCTTGAACTGTGAAAATCTTCAAACTGCAAACATCTTCATTCTTTAAACATATTAGATCTATGTACATCTTATGATGTGTACAAGATTTAGATTCGTAATCATCTTAGACATATACTTAACAAATCTTTAATTTATGCCAAATTTTTTTTCAAGTTAACGTTCATTGACGATGCTCACACATGAATCTTGAATCTTCATTTCGAAATTGATTTTCAAGAACGTAGCCTTTTTTCAAAAATTAAAAAATGACTTTAATTTTCATTTTGAAGAAGAATTGTCTTTATAAAAAGTTTTTTTTTAGAAAAATATTTTTCTGAGTGCCTCTTTTCCCGTTTGTGCTGTCGTTCGTGTCACCTCATTATCCGCACCCACGCAAGAAACCCAGTGGTACAAAAATGGAACCGAACCGAAGATACGCCCGACCAAAACCCTTCTTACGGCGAGAAAGATTTATGTCGTCCTCGGGAGAGGAATGTACCCGTATGTGCAGAAATAATAAGAAACGTACGAGTGTTATTCTCCTAGATATCGGCATCACAATCTTCCTCAGCCACTTTAACCAAGCCCTTTCCAATTTTACACTTTCGGACCTTTAATTTTTGCACACCTCTCGTCAATGTGCCCCTAATAAATTAATACTGCAGGAATCGTGCTCTTAATTATGTAGCCACTCAATTAAAATGTTCTCCATCTTCCTTATAATTAGTCTCATCCTTCCAGAAAAAAACTGGGGATTCTATCAGAACCTCCAGTTGTTGGATCTGCAAAGGAACCCAATTTTAATAGAGAATTTTTCTAAGGAACCTAGATTTTACTTTGCCTATTTCAAAATGTTATCTAGTTAATAACACAACTTTAACATTGAAATATCCCTTAAAAGGAACCCTTTTGGGTCTCCAAAGGAACCTCTTTGGGTCTCCACAGGTTTCTATTGTAGTTCAAGTTCTAAAAGATACCAACTTTTATTTAAGACGCAAGTTTAGTGAATCCCCAGTTTTTTCCGTGCTTTCTCAATTTTTCTAATAAAATAAGATATAAACTTTTGATCCAATATTTCTTGATTTATGTAAAAATATGAAATTTCTAAGTAAACAAGGTTGTCGTTATCGGCAGTTTTCTCGTAAATTCATGCACGCATCAATATTCATTCGCAAGTCGATGATTGCAAATTAGCTCGATCGTTAACGCTGTAAAGTACGACATGACTAGGACAACTTTGAACTCGTAGATTTTCAACGTTACTACCGACAAGCGGATTTATTAGGCTGCGGTTAATCATGATCGATTGTTCATCACAAATACTCAAAGCACGTACCAAATGGAAAATTGTAATCGTTCTACTTGTTTCTAACATTGTCGCATTTCGATCAATGATATCATATAAAGGGGAAATCAGGAAAGTTCAGGGAATTTTAATTATATTGAGATTCTATAGTGTTAATAAAAATATATTTATAAATTTAATAATATAATATAATATAATATGAAAAATAATATAATAGTATTATTATTATATCATTAAGCCGTTTCCCTTTCGGGGTAGGCGTGAATTGCTCGGTTGGAAAGTAGTGATGTGTGGTCCTTTTCTTTCTCCTTGGCAGTGATGTTGTATTCGGAAGAAGCCGAGAATTCGATCACGAATATAGTTCGTTTCTCAAAGTCTTGGAGAACAATTTCAGGCCTCGAGTGGCCAACGGAGACTGCTGTCCGAAAATCGTAGTTCCAGAAAATTTGGCACTTCTCGTTTTTGAAAATAGACTTCATCTCCCCTGGAGCGTTCGGCAGGGCAGGGCCGCGGCCAAAACCATAAGAGCGACAAAGATGGTAATAAAGCACTCTCAGGCAGCATTATGTCTGTAGATATAGGTCGCTTCTGCGTGGGTGAGACACCCCTAGAGTATGTTTTCTAGGTACTCAGCGTGTGTATGACACGCTCTGCACCCATCGCTTGAAACTCCTTGACATAAAATGCGGTTACCGTATGCTAAGGTGGAAAGGACACTTTCCTGGCATGCGAAAATAAAACCGTCTGTACCTGAATTCAGCCCTGATGATTTGAGAAAAGCAAAAGTTTCCTCCTTCGACAATGACTGTTTTTCTACATTGCTGTGAAAATTTCCGTGCATTTTCTTGTCAAATAGCTCTTGATGGAATTTTTCAAATCCTGCTTTCTTTACTTTGGCTTTCAGAAGTGAAGCACCTATATGTCTATATCTCTAGCATCTATATATCTATATATCCATCTATATTTCTTCACTTCTGCCGTAAAAATTCAAGCCAATGGTCTCAGCTGCCAGCTCCGCGGCCTTGTAAAGGAACGCTTCTTTGCCAACCATCTCGTGATTTCTGACCATTTTTAGGAGACGATCTTTTTCATTTGCAACGATGTAAGAAGTACTCAAAACAATTCGGTTATGAAGACACTGGAGATTCAGAAGTCCGCGACCGCCTTGATGGCGTGAAATGTATATTCGCGAAACTGACGAATTAATATGCAACTTTTATGCATATGCACGATTTTACGTGTGATTACATCAAGGGCCTTAAGTGCGACAGATCGAGGCAGAAGTGTGATGCACAAAAGCAAAGGGCTCATGGTATCGCCCTGACAGATGCCTCTCTGGAAGGTGACGTTGTTCGTGGTCACACGATAATTTCCAGATGAGATAGTAAATCTAGTTTTCCAAAGCGGCATCAATCACTCTATGCATCTCACTATGTGTGGATGTACCTTCCAGCTCTCCAACTGACAGATGATGAGTCTATGAGAGGTTGAATCGAAAGCCACATTGTTTGTACATCTCACGTTATGCAAAATTTCTTGAAGCGGATGATATTGTCAGTATCTTTTTTCAACTTTAGTGTTTTCGGCATCTTGTATTCCTCTCTCCAAAAAGTCTCTGCCTCATTGGGCTTGGGTGGAATCTTGACAGAAACAGGGTGTTCACTGAAGAGAGGAAATGGGTCAGCGAGAAGTTTTTGATTTTCCATGATACATTTTTCCCTCTTCTGTATTCTCCTCCTTGCGTCAGATAAAAGCTGTATTTTGTCAACAATATGCTATATGCTATTTGATTGTCCTCTGGATACCTCTGTGGCGACACTAACCAGCGCGAGCATAAGGTTACTCATGTATTTGATATGGATGACCTGAAGATCTATGCCTCTGGTAAAGGCAAACTTCAAACTGCCATAAATATCGTCAAGAAGTACACACGAGAGATTGGGATGGACTTTGAATTGGATAAATGTGCCAAAATTCATCTGAAGAAAGAAAAGATTTTTGGCGTTCCGAAGGACCTTGAGCTTGTGGATATAAATGTCATTAGACATCTTAACACTGGAGAGACCTATACATACCTGGGCGTGCCTTAAGGCGGCATTCAGGACGTAAAATCAGTAAAGGAGTCTCTCCGAAGCAGATACAAGCATCCTTTGTGACAGATTTGGTCTTCCAATCTGTCGGCGTGCAACAAGGTATCTGCGAGCTTTCCGTCACGGTTCTACTCTACTCGTTTGGGGTGGTTTAATTGACAAAGAACGAACTTAAGGCCCTCAATGTGAACACTCGTAAGATCATGCATATACATAAGAGTTTGCATATCAATTCGTCAGTTCCGCGATTATTCATTTCACTCCGTCAAGGCAGACGCTGACTTCTGAATCTCTAGTGTCTTCATCACCGAATTTTTCCAAGAACAGCTTATATCGTTGCCAATGGCAGAAGTCCTCTCCTAAAAATGATCAGGAACCACGAGATGATTGATGAAGGAGCGTTCCTTCAGAAAGCCGCGGAGCAAGCAGCCGAGACCTTGGACCTGAATTTTAACATCAGAAGTGAGGAAAGTGCATGATTCCATCTAGATGCTTCACTTCTGAGAGCCAAAGTGAAAAAAGTCCTTGTCGAAGGAGCAAACTTTTGCTTTCCTCAGACCATCAGGGCTTAATTCAGGCACAGAGGGTTTTATTTTCACATGACAGGACGGTGTCATTTCCACCTTAGCATGTCGTGACCGTATTTGATATCAAGGAGTTCCAAGCGATAGGTGCAGAACGTGTCATATACACGCTGAGTATGTAGAACACATACCATCGGGGTGTCCCTTCCACGCAGGAACGACGTATATCTACAGACATAATGCGACCCAAAGAGTGCTTTATTACCATCTTTGTCGCGCTCACGGTGTTGGCCGCAACCCTGCCGTGCCGAACGCTCCAAGCGAGATAGAGTCAATTGTCCAAAACGAAAAGTGCCAAATTTTCTGGAACTATGATTTTCGGACAGCAGTCTTCGTTGCATACTCGAGGCCTGACATTTTTCTCCAAGTCTTCGAGAAACGAACTATATTCGTGATCGAACTCTCGGCTCCTTCCGAATACAACATCACTGCCAAGGAGAAAGAAAAGGAGGAAAGGTATCAAGACATTGAAAGAGAGCTGCAACGACTGTACCCAAAATATTCGGTACAAGTAATTTTCTGTGTGATAGGTGCTCTCAGAGGTGCGAAACTGTCACTGGTTCTTAACCTTAAAGACATATCCGCGTGCCAAATATATGCCACGCTACTTGCGAGATGAATACAGAAAACTGTCATCCTTGGGTCACTTCGTGTGCTCAAAACACACGAGGGTTTCACCAGCCTGTTGTTGTGATTTCATCGTGTGTTGAGACCAACCATCTCACGGTTGTGAGACGTGGCCATAAGTTTGATTTACCCCGATCCTACTGGGAGCCAGTGTCATTTTCAGGCCTAGGATGATACAATATTTAAAACACTCTATAAGCCTTAGACACAATGTTGGTACATATTTATTTTGAATTGTATTTTAGTTTTTAAGTAAACTGACTGTTACTTTGCGAATCACGACACAGGATAAGCTTATACGTTACCTTGCGTTAGTGATCACTCCGTGGAACGTTTAGGAACAAGGATCTCCTGAATAACTCGTTACATCGATTAAAGAAACATTCACGTTTATTAAAAAGGTAAATTTTTAAATATTGAAAGAATACAGTTAGTGTTTCGCGAGCAATTATTTAATTGTTAGCGGATCAGAGAAAAGAGTTGTTGCGTTAGGGTAACTCTCGTTGTCGACTGACGATATCAAGTGCAGAAATCGGTGTTCAAGGTGGGATCGGAGATGACAAATTGAAGTGGGGGTGCTAGTGACGTAGTTGATGACGTAGGTACACAAATAGAAACGTCCTGAAATGCTGAGGATGAAACAGGCTACAGGGTTGAGGATGAGCAAGGGTCTAGCGGGGGCGGTAAAGAAAATTGCAGAGATGTGACGAGCTGGACAATACCCTCAATAAAATTAGACCTCTGTTTCTCGAAATCATTAAAAACGGAATGAAAGAGGATAATCTGGAGAGGGGCAAACATGGGCCTGATCGTTATTTCGGTTAGTTATTAACGGTGTTGGTGTAGGAGGTGGGACATAATTTGCAGGGATATCGTACCACTCACCCCTCAAACGTCGTACATAAGGGACTCTATCGCGTGCGTGTGCCACCAGATCATAATCTTGCGTTTCTTCTCGTTTCGGAACACCTGATTGCGTAAGAAAAATATAGTAATTGATTAAGTCAATGCTTTAAAAATATTATGAATTTCAAACTACTAAATTCTGTCCACTGAGTTATGAAGCTACTCCTAATTGTTCAACAAATGAGATTTTTTTATGGATCCCAATAATTTTTTATTAGTTCAGAAACATTATACATAACAAAAAGAGCAAGGTCGGTCAATATTAACACAATCGTCGCGAATTTTTCATCCCTCCCCTCCCGCACGTAACAAGTTGAAAACAATGGTTTAGAATGCTTACCCCCCCCCCACCCACGCACTTACTATGTTACATAATTATTTCGAATATTTTCATCCACGTCCAGATGAATCTAATTTAATTACTTACTACCCGAGACGATATATATGTATATATATGCTACGTATGTAAAATACTATCAGAATTTCCGAAAAATGAAAGTCACCATTATCATTTTTACTGTTCACAATTAAAGAATGTTCATATGGAAACTGATACATTCACATAAAGTTTAATTTTATATCTTAAAAATTTAATTTTTCTCAATTTAAATCATCAAAATTTCAGATATTGAATAATTTCCCATTGTAAATTATTACAATGGAATCGCATATTCCATAAAAGCGTTCAGAAATACATTATTCTGAAATATAAGCATTTCAAGTAAATAAATCTTTAATTGCAGCACTACAAGGTTCAAGAATCTTAAATTGGTAATCCTTATAATCGAATAATTGTCAATTGTACATCTTCAAAATTAAATTTTGAAAAAAATGTTTAAAATTGTACACTTCTGAACTGTAATTCTTAAAAATAGAATATTTTTTGATTCTATATTTTCAAAATGCAATCATTTTCAATTGTACCACTTCAAAATTGTATATCTTTATAATTAAAGAGTTTTTAGTTTTGACGATATGCAAATAGCAATTTCCTCAATATTGAAAATTTAGAATTGAAAACTCTTGACTTTTGATCCACAAATTCATCAACATTTAAGGATTTTGATTGATACATCTTCAAGATTGAAGAATGTGACAGTGAAAATTTCAACGTCGAAGAATTTTCTATAATTATAAATAAGAATTTTAAACTATAAACAACCGAAATGTTTTTTGATCCTATGTTTTAAAAATTCTAGAATTTTTAATAATAATTCTTCAAAATTATTGAACTTCGAATCCAAACACTTTCCAAATTAAAGAGCTTTTAGTTTTGAGAATTTTACAATTAAAATATTTTCTGTAATTCTGTAATTCTGATTTCAAAGCTTTATGAATGAAGAACCAATCTTCAATTGTAAATTTGGAAATTGAAGAATTTTTCATTCTATATCTTGCAACTTGAACCACAAATCAAAGTAAAATGTTTTTCAATTCTATATTTCCAAAATCCCCGAATTATCAATTCTAATTTTTCAAAATTGTAGAACAATTTAAACATCTGTAATTCAAGTGATTTACATTTAAAATTTGGTGAATTTTAAATATTTGAAGATGTGTCGATAATAGAAAACATCAGAGAGATAAAATCGGAACAAAAAACCATTTCTCTGAATCAAAGACATTTCTGCCAGCCTTCTTTAATTACTACTAATAATTTTCAATCATTCAATTACTTACTTCACCTGAAAATTTTTAGGAACGATTACGATACGGAACACTGATCTTTGTTAAAAATTGTAGTTAAACTTTTAAATTACCGAGCACAAGTGACATGGGTTCGAGAAACGCTCCTTCGATACTATTGTAAAATGCAATCGCACATGGTATATATCCATCACGAACTGATTTATAACGGATCAATGCATCATCATCGTCAAATGTTGGCTGTACTGGTCGTGGTGCTGATCATGTAATAAAAATATAGTTACTACTTATTTTAAGAGCACAAAATTCCTTCACTTAGAATTACTAAATTGTTCTAAATTGAAAGTCTACTCATAATAAACCTTTTTATTTTTATTTGAGGGACACTAGAATTATCGAGCACTTACATGTTGAAGTTACAGAAATTTTCGAGCATTTCAATGTTCACTCCCTCATGTTAATTTTAAAACTGCATATAATTGTCAGAAATTTAATTAAGCATCTATTTTCTCTGGCCAAAAAACTTTTTACCCCATTTTCGAAGTATTCCGGGGAAAAAACACGTTTTTTAGAAAACAAATTTTTGTCGTTTTTTCTACCGGATTGCGCTGTAGTTGAGCTAATTCTTGGAATATTTTAATGAAATTCACCAAAAATATTCATTACGTTCTACGACTTTTAGAGTAAATAACTAATCAAAATTTTTCTTGAACATAAGTTATACATTTTTACCTGACACTTGAGCAACGAAAAACTTTCAGCGAGAAGTTGTTCAGAAATATATCAGAAACACGTTATGAAGGTTTTATTTCGGTTGCAATTACTCGCTTAAGATGACGTTTCATTTATTATTCTGAATTGAAGGTATAAAATTATGAATTGATTTGTGAAAGATAAATTCAGATGAGTTTGCAATTGAACAGAAACCTAAGATGCATCATTGAGTATCCAAACATCAAGGTGAAATAAAACAATACAATGCACTACATACTCGTAATATTTTGTATAAAGTTTATTTCTTCTATTCTCTCTCTTAACCATACGTGCTTTATCAATCAAAAACAATTCAAAAGAAACATAATTCACATTCAACAATTTAGTTAATTCAATTCCGACTAATAGACAATACTCCGTCTGGAACGAGAACGCGTCAAGTTGGTTTGTACGTGCGAAAAACTGATTTTACTGTCGGAATAAAACCTTTATAGTTTCTTAATGACGATTCATAATTATTTTTTCTGTAAGAATACATCTGAACGTTTCTGAATCAATTACCTTGACTTCCCATGAGCTTAAAGATAGGAATGCATGATATTTGCAGAGAATCGAGGTAAAAATTGATAACTCATGATGAAACCGAGAGGTACATATGTTACTCACTCTTGCTGTCATAGAACACCATAAAGAAGATTTCCTGTAATTTTTTTCAACAGGCTTTTTGGATTTTCAAATTAGATTCAAAACTTGTTTCAAATGTCTCCAGGGGCCAACGCCGTTCAGCGAGGAAAATATATTGGCAATTAAAAAATGAAATTTTGATTTTTTCTGAATCTTAATATTGTTTTCTTGATTTAAAAAAATTATAATATACTAATATTCATTATTGAAACCTGAAGGTTGGGAGACTGAATGTCCTTGTGATCTTCGTCTTGATTCACCCTGCCCTGCTGGATGACGTGGTGGACGTGTAGATGCACGTGGTGGACGTGGTGTAGCTGTATCTGTAAAATATTATATGGGGATTTTTATTGAAGAATTTTTCCAACGAATCGCAAAAGTCTGCTATTGCCTGAAATTAATATAGCTAAAATTTAATCCCAAAGTTAGTTATTATTGACACCTTAAGACTGACTTTCAAGATACGTAACGATGTATGCGGTATTTTTTAGGGATTTTCTTTTAACTGTATTTTTCGCAACAACTCTGCTGGAAGTAAAAAACTGGTATATACCATTTAAAGGTGACTTCTGTGAGGCGCCCTACTAATTGATACGGACTTGTGAATCTTCAGTCGACTAGCATATGCAGTTGCGTAAACGTCTAACCACGTACGCGTCGCATTTCAGTACGATGGAACGCATCAGACAAAGAGTGTGCTTTAAACTTGATCTAAAAATGAGCATTTATGTTTAGAAGCCATCGTTATGATTCGAAAAGTGTATAGTGATAAGTCTATGAATGACAGTCGAATTAAAGAGTGGCTTAGGCGATTTAATAGTGGTCGTTCTTCAGTAGAAAGTGACCTTGGCTCTGGAAGGCTTGCCATAGCCAAACCAAGAAAATGATTACTGATTTCTTCGACCAGAAAGTTGTTGTGCACCATGAATATGCCTAAATAGTTCTGATGTGAATGAAGAGTATCTCCAAAAAGTTCTGAAGCGATTTTGTGACGCAGTAAGAAGAAAACGGGCTGATTTGTAGGAAAGTCGGGACTGGGCCCTTCACCATGACAACGCACCTGCCCATTTATCGTATCTTATTCAGAAATTTCTGGCGAAACGCGGAACTTGGACAACTTCGATAGCCCCTATACAGTCCTGACCTGGCCCCTGCGATTCCTGACTGTTTTTCAAATTGGAGTATCCCCTAAAAAGAAAACGATTGCAAGGCGTAGAGGAAATGAAGCAAGATTTGACAAAGCTGCTGTTAGCTATTCGGAAAGGTGACTTTAAGGAATGATTTCCAAAATTTAAGGATCACTGAAAGACCTGGATTTGGAACAAAGCCCCTATTTTGACGCTTCAAGAGAAATTATTGCCCCTACTTTGAAGCAGCTTCTTCTACCAGCTCCTACTTAGGGGCTACTAAAGGTACTTTCATTTTATTATTTTTTTTTACATAGGTTTTACATAGGTTTTTGACCCTTTATTGAAGCTCTCGCCTCTATGTTCTTTAGTTTTACTAACATCTTCTTTACACCTCCATGATCTCCGTAAAATTTTCAAGTTGTCTTTCAACGCTCTTAAATTTTCGCGCGCAAATGTGGCGTCGTTGCTACGACGCCTGCGCCCTCGTAACGGATAATTTTTTTTTCTTATATCTCCATCACCACTGTTTGTGAAAGCGTTCGTATAAGTGGTTTTAAGTGATAAATAATAAAGTAACAGTATCGAAATGGCTCTATGAGGAAACAAGTTCGCCCTGATCTGGTAGTTGGATGATAGGAAAAAATGCGCTATTCAATTATATCAATGATTCTATAACATTTTGCATCTTCATTTAGCAACAAATAGCAATTTTCATTTGAAGTTGCATAAAACCTAGGATTTGTTGACGAGTGAAAAAACAAAAATTATTTTGTATCTTCATTCATTCATTCAATTAATAATACATGTTGTTTCCAACGCTTAATAAGAAATAGTTGTTGAATGGTTATGCAAAATAACTTAAAATATTGCGCAAATCGATGGGTCCTAGAAGAAACTACGCATCTTGCGGCGACATACAGAAAATACGTATCTGGCGCACTCTATACTGAGTATATATGAATTTCTATGTAGTCAGTATAGAGTGCGCTAGATACGTATTTTCTATCTACCGCCGCGAGTTGCGTAGTTTCTTTTAGGAAGCTATAATGTAGAGCGGTAAAGTAGAAGCAAAAACTAAGCCCCTATTTGGATGCTCTAAGTGTGAGAATTGGAAATTTGTGCCCATGAGAGCGTCAAAGTTGAGGGAAAAATCGCATTGAAATAGCCTCTTCTTTAAAACCTGAGCCCCTCCAAATGAGAGCGCGAAGAGTGTCAAAGTAGAGGCAACATTTCGAATTTCCATACATTACCATAAATTTTCACAAATTTCTCAAATTCCTATCCGCAAATTTCATACCTTTTCATAAACTTTAGAAATTCATAAAATGAAAAAAAAACGGATTTTCGGAGTCTACTTTGAAAACGGAAGAAGCTACAATATTTTTGTCACGAGAAAAAAGATGCGCAATTAAATTTTCCATCAGAATAATATGTACTTTTTGTATTGAAATTCAAAACTTATCTCAAATGTCATCAGGAAATTATTTATCAGCTGTTAACCCCTTCACAGTCAAGCGAAAGAGAACATCGTGCCAAAATGTATTTAAGAAAAAGTACTTTAAAATCACGTGATATTTGCAGGATAAATGTTTTTTGAGGTCGCTGATGTCAAATCTGATGTGTGATCTTTAAAATTCAAAATGGCGAATCCAATATGAAGGAAATGAAATATTAAAAATGTTCGGATCTCGATAAAATTGGTGGTACATACATTTCCGGGGTCACTGGTTTCAATTCTGATGATGGATTTTCAGAATTCAAAACGGCGGATCCACTGTGGCAAACATGAATTATTAAAAATGTGCGGATAATAATAAAATTGGTGATGCCTAGGTTTTTGGGGTCGCTAAATCAAAATCTGATGCATGATTTTACAAATATAAAATCGGCGATCCAATGTGAGGAACCAAAATTATTTATAAATTTTACAACTTGATCAGACCAGATTTGAAATCAGCGACCCGAAAATCTAAGTATCACAAATTTGATCAAGGTCCAAACATTTTTGATATATTTATATCCGTCATATTGGATCCAACATTTTGAATTTCAAAAATCCAACATCAGATTCAATTCCAGCGACCCCAAAGACTAGAATATCACAAATTTTATCAAGGTCCAAACATTTTAAATAATTTATGTCCGTCATATTGGATCGGCCATTCTGAATTTAAAAAATCCAACATCAGATTTGAAATCAGCGACCCTAAAAACTTCAGTACCACTAATTTTATATGGGTCCAAACATTTTTAATAATGTATGTCCGCCATATTGGATCCGCCATTTCGAATTTTGGAAATCCATCATCAGATTCAAATATCAGCGACCCCAAAATCCCTCATATACTCAAGCACACTTAAATGAAATCACATTAATTTTTTTTTTTTATTGCCCACATATGTGTCATGATGCAAAATTGGCATGACTTTTTTTTGCCCATATATGTGTCACTGACAGTGAAGGGGTTAGCGAATTTGATTTTAAATTTTTTTCTGGATTCCAACAATTTTGTCATAGTTAAAAAATTAAAATTCACTAACGTATATTACTAGGACCTTCGCCTTGGTTGGCGTAATAGTTGACGTTTGATTCTGACATTTGTCCGTAGTTCCCCATCATCATATTATAATCTGTTGGCTGAGGAGGCGGTGTATTACGGTAACGTCTTGAATTCCGACCTGTTGATATTCGACGTAGAGGTCGCAAGTCATCACCTCCATCTTTGAGATAAAATATATGGATATAAAGTAAATATATTTTAGGAATCGAGACACTCTGGATTATATATTTTTAGAGCATTGTGCTATTTTTACTTCTTATTGCCCATTGACAAATCTGCTAACATTATAAACCTTGAACGTTATTTGTGAAGGCTAAATTTTATGGAAAGTGAATATATTATCATGTATTGATTAAGAATGTAGGATTTATTTAGCATGCGTCTTCAATATGAAGCAATCAACTAAAAACGGGTCAAAAAAGAGTTATAAATTGATCGTAATTATATTTTTCCCACGTATAAATTATTTTTCAAACATTCTTTCCTCAAATCACTTTCTATAGATTGTGCATTTCCCTTGAGTTTTGTAGGAAAAATCCAAATTTAGTAAAAAAATAGATATACTATAAAAAAATATTGAGGAACAGTTTTATCTACTATTTCAAAATATCAATCCCATATTTCATTATTTCAGAAAAGCTTTCTTCGAACACGAAATAAAATGTGCAAAATAATATGACGTATACTTTTATCTATAAATTTGGTATTTCTCCATAAAATATCCATTATTTTCATTTTTTTTTTTAATTACATTATTCCGACCACCTTCTTTCAATTAATGTGCAAAAAATATAAGAGACGCTAAAACCCTCTATGTACCCAGCTCAGAAAAATATGCTAAAAAAGAGCAAGTTTGGCCGTCATCTTCGATTCGCTATTTTATATTAGTAACTTTTGTTGTTAAATTCAAAATCAGTGACCCCAAAACCACCCTGATATCAAGTTTAACACTAATATGTAGAAATTTAACAGCTTTAGCCACCATATTGGATCTATCATTTTTAATTTGTAACTTTTGACATTAATTTCAAAATCAGAGACACAGAAAAGACGACAAATTTGTCTGAACACACTTTGGTTAATGTAAATCAAACACGAGAAATTGTTTTGAATACACTTTCATTAATGTACCCCGGTAATTGGCGGCAAGTCACATTGCGGCTAGTCACATTTGTGGCAAGTCACATTGGTAATTCGGTTACTGACAAGACAGTCAGAAATGCGCCACGATGGCATGAATTTTCAGAAACTTCTAGAAATTTCAGAAATTATGGCCCAAGCCATACCATGCTTTGCCATAAGCTTTCGTAAATCATCATTAATGCCCATAAATTTCCAGTAGTTCAATATATACTTCCGTAAATTTCCACAAATTGCATGAATTGCCACACATTTCACGAGTTTCCATAACTTTTGATACATTTCTAGAATTCATAGAAATTTCTAAAAATTAAATAAAATGAAAATCTACGAAATTTATCGAAATTTGTCAAAATATAAATTGGTGTGTCTTAGGTATGTTTTAGTTGAAGGCAGTTGCGACGGGGTTCATTAACTGTGCAAGGGTTCTTGGAGTCGTTGAATATCACTGCGGCGAGAGCGATAGTAACTAGAATCATGAGAAGTTGTCTAGGAAGATTATTCTTCATTTCGAATTTTTTTGGCTGCTTTAGTTATAGTCGGCTAAGACGGGATTCGCATAATCTGTTCGGGGCAGTTCTTGAGTGCTGCTAAATATTTCTGTGGCTATGGCGATATTACATAGAGTCTTGGACAAGGGTGACAAGTGCCTACTTTTATTTTGAATTTTTTGCCAGTTTTAGTTGTAGTAAGCTGAGACGGGGCTCGTTAAATGTGCTGATGGCAGTTTTTGGCGGATTTTGAATAGTACTATGGAGATCAGGATATAAGGAAGAATATTCGTAAGGTCATTGGGGTAAATATTCTTTATTCGAATATTTTAGGGCTGTTTTAATTGAAACCAGCTGAGACAGGGCGCGATAAATATGCAAGGGATAGTTCTTGTCGGTTGCCGAATATTTATATCGAAATAAGGATATAAGTGAAAATATTCGTAAGGTGCTTGCGGTGAATATTGTAAATTGAAATGTTTTAGGGCAGTTTCAATTAGAAACGGCTGAGACCGGGTTCCATAAATGTGTTAGGGGTAGTGATTGGGCTAAATACTCTCAATTCAAATGTTTTAAGGCTGCTTTAATTACAACCAGCTGAAACAGGGCTGGTTCAAAAGTACTAGGCAACCTTGAGTACAGCAACCCGAGCTATTATTATTACCAGAAGTTTCTCAGGTTTAATATCTTTTCTTAAATTTCATATATTTCTACCATTTTCATTAATTTTCATAAACTTACCCGAATTTCATAAATTTTGACAAATTTCGTAAATTTTCATACATTTTTTGAAATTATAGCCCGAGCTCATAATTTCCATAAATCACCATGAATTTTCAAAAATTTCTACAAATTGAATAAGCTGTCACAAATCTTTGTCACATAGCATGAACTGAAATTTTTCAACTGCATATGTTGCAACTGTTTCAAAGTGAATTCTTGAAAATAGTTGATATCTGGATGTAAGATATTCTAATGTGTGAATAATTTAGTATTATATTCTACTTACAAACAGAATTGAGGAATATAATGAAAATTAAGAAGCGCATAGTAAATGTAAAAATGTTCAGGTTTTCTGAAACTGAAACTGACTTTTGAAATAGTTTTTGCGCTGCAACTGGAAAGATCTTGAACTAGTTGTACTTTTATATAAACCAGCCTGCACGTCATCTTGACAAATAGTATTAACTACATTCAGGTGATGAAATTTAGTTTTTTCTTCATAAGAGAAATTTGTTTGCCATCCTTGAACACGTTAGATAGCCCGCATGAAAACTCGGTCGGCTCGTGTCAATTAAAAACAAGCAAAATATTGCCAATGAATTCACACAAACGCAAAAGCTTTTATCTGTATCCTTAAAAATTGATATTTGGTGTTTTTTTCAACATTTTTACCGAATTCAGTGTGAAAATGACAGAATTCAAAAATATAGGTGCTGTACAACGATATAATAATGATAAGGATTTTGGGGAAATTGTTCTCAATTATGAACAGTACATTTACACGTTAAAAAATGTATGTGGTGTAATGTTATTGAATATATCAATTATTTTATAATTGCATATTCAAGCATACATTCCTGAATTTAATTCTATCACATTCAGCCCTGCAAAATACATATTCAATTCATATTTTATACCAAAATAATTACTCTATATATTTGCGTACAAGAACAAACCTTCTCCTGCGCTAGGCTTATCGGTACAATTATTGATCACTCTAGAAATTATATCAATTCAAAAATTTGCAAGAAACACTATAAGCATCTAATGAAATTCTGAACCGCACATATGAATGATCAATTTCATAAAGATTTGAATTATCACTTTTGGCAGAACAATATTTTGTGCATTTAAGATCTTCATTGGGTGGTATATGAGGACATTTCGGTTTCGAATATTTTATGAATTGGAGGAAAGATAATTTTTTTTACATTTTTATTGACCTTATGATCTTTAATAATGTCTTTTTATTGTTATTATTTTATTTATTCTTTACATAGATTAAAATGTTAAATTACAGATAAAATTATTCAAGCTATGAACATAACACCAAGGAATCATATCAATTCTATAAATAAATATTGCAGACACAGTAGGAATTAGCATTTCTCCTGCAATCATGATTTATTTCTTAAATAAAGAAACTTCTTGAAAGTTCTTGGGCTCATATAGTAATCATTAATTCTTCTAATATGAAAACACCGTATATTATGTAGTAGCTGTTCTAAACTAAGCTAAGGTTTATAGATAAGAAAGACATGTATTCTCTGAATGTCAAAAACGATTCAATATTCACGACTGCTTAACTTGAGTGAAGTTTGATTTACTAACGAATCAAAGTCACCTAATAACGTAGAGAAGCAAATTTTTTACGAAGAATTAGACAAAGTAAAAACATACGTTGGACAAGTTCCACTACAAAATGGACATGTTGATGAAGATAAACATTCTTTGCAAGAAGAACTTTCGAAAGAAGAAGATGAAATGAGTGTGCCAAAAGAACCATCTGGTAGAGAATCAGATATAGATGAAGACTTACGGTCTCAAGGTTCAGAATCGATTAATTCTTTGAAAGATTTGGAAACAGATGTTACAGAAACAAATGGTTTAGGAACAGAAACACTAATGAGCCCTGGTATGTCTGATATTTTAAATGCGGCAGCGATGGATGATACAGAATTTATGTCTGACGAAGAGCTCATTACTCACTATATAGAAGTTTATATGGATAAGCTAGAATCTACGGAAGATATTGAAAATCATTATTTCTTAGTAATTTGTTTTCAATTAAGATTAAAATTTTTCTGAATCGGATGGTTCCGATTAATTCGCTAAACCGGCCGATTCCCATTAATCTCCACATCTACATTACGCAAATTCCGATTCACTGCTGTTTCCAGCCGGTTATAGAAAATATTCTACGTCCGATCAAAACTCCCGCTTTCCCGATTGATCAGGTTATGTAACTAATTGGTGGCAAATAGCAAACTCCTTTTAAGAACTCCTTCAAAAAGGAAACATTCAAAGAAGGAAGAGCCTTGTTAATAAGCTCATTGCTTATTTTAATTAGGCGAAACGTTACAGCAATGGGAAACATGACAAATTAGATTTTCAATAAAAGAGTGCGGTTGTGTAAAGTTGTCATCTTTATTTGAAACCTGAGAAGACCTCATCGTAAAACTTGTATATATGCTACGTCAGCTTCATCAACATAACATATTTACAAGTAAGATTGCTTCAAAATAACTGGCCGACTCATTCAAATATGCGTATATGAAAGAATCCTTAAAAATACTATTTTTAATAATTAAAAGGAAAGCGGAATAATTAGGACAGCTAATGCTGATAAAATAATAAGAACCTAACATGATAAAAATGGAAAGTTTGATTTTCGATATTTAAAAATTTTCAAATGTCGAAAATCTTCTTTTTATGTTGGAATAGTTCCGAATTATTCCGAACAGTCTTACCCAGCCTATAATTCGGGAGATGAAAGAAAGAAAATTTTTTCCTTTTTTTAATGCGCAAGTATCAAAAATCGTGCATATAATTTTGAACATTTTAAGTGTACATAGGAAAGTGGTACAAAAATTTGACTTTTGAATTTTGTCGATTGATCCCCCCCAGTTCGTTCATTTTTCGGAAAGCTCGGTTTTCGAAAAAATTCAAGAAAGAAGTATTTATTATTAACTGTTTGTAAATTTAACTTCAGTCACCTTTTGAGGAATGATCAAGAAATAATTTGCACCCAACAACTTTCAATCCCCCCACCCCATCAACACCCTTGTATTGTGCCCGGAAAATGCACCATAAAATATAATATATCATTTTTATGTGAAATTCATGCTGAAGGCGGTATTTTTTCAATTTTTTTCTAAATTAATTACTTATGTTCGATAAATTACAAGTTTTCAAGTATTTTTTAAATAATTTTCAACTGTTTGAACAATTATTATTTATTAAAAACAATTTTTTTTCGTCTTCAAATCGTGAAAGTTATTATTTTTCGGGATGAATGATACAGTTGATTGATATCAAAAATAATGTTTTTAACTCAACATATTTGGTAATTACTCAAACAATTTTAATTTTAATTAATCGTAAAATTTGTTTCTGGCGTTCATGACACAATTAACGAATATTAAAAGTAATAATTTTTTGTTCAGGATATTGAGCAATTGTTTGAAGAATTTTCATTTGTTTAAAAAAAATGTTATTGTTCAAATTGTGAAAAGTGATTATTTTCCGAAATTATGAATGAATGCTAAAAGTGATGGAATGCTAATGAATGCTAAAGGTGATTTTTTTTTGAAAGACAGTTTGCAAATATTTGAACAATTAATAACACTTGCTCCTTTTCTTAGGAAAGACGGACAAAATTGAAGTTGAAATAATTATTTTTGTTTGAAGAAAATACTGAATTATAAGCGAGATAGTGTAAGAGATTAAAAAGGACAAGAATTTTGTCCACCTTTGCTATAAACAGGCAAAAGTGAATGAATATTAATTGTTTAAATATTTTCAAAAGGGTCTTCAACAATAAAAATGTCTTCACATTGTTTATACCAATGAAAATGGTTTGAATAGTTGCATAATGTCTCTTTTATGAAATATCACATTTAACATTCATTCACTGCGTTATTGATTTCAGAAAATAGTAACTTATCAATATTCACAGGAAAAAAATTGTTCAAGCAAATAAAAAGTGTTTCAATAATTGTCAAGTATCGCTAAGAAAGCATAATACTCTAGAGATTCGTAATTGTGTCATTAACTTCAGAAAGTATTACCTTTTTCGACGATTTAGAGGGGAAGAATTTTTTAAATAAATAAAAATTGTTTAGATAATCAACAATTATATCAAACAAGACAAATTACTCTATAACTTTAAGTAACTGTCAGGTAGAATACATTTAAAATTTTTTCCCAATTCAGTTTGTAATTGATTTATTCCGTTTACGAAAGATTCTAGTTTGAAAATGTATTAATGGTCAGGGAAAATAAAAAAATGATCTAGGGAAAATTAAGGAATTTTTTATAATGAAGTTTTGCAGTAACTCTACTATAATATTCTCATTATTAATTTATCTGCCTTTTATTTATATATTCATATTTTTTCTTTTTTCAGGTACTCCCAAATGAAGATTATAGTTCATTTAACAATTTTATTATTTGTTGAAAATTCATCTATTTCAGTAGAAATTGCATCTTTTTTGGATAAGAATGCAACTGTTTGGTTGAAAATTAATTTTTCCTGTTTAAGGATTCAACTATTTTGTTTGAAAATGTTAGTTTAACCACTTAATTAAGAAATTATTTTTTTGTTGAAGATTCATATTTTCAGTTGAAAATTCATCTCATTGTTTACAAGTTTAACTATTTTGTGGAAAACTGATCATTTTCAATTGAAAATTCAACTGCGGGGGTAAAAGTTGAACTACTTTGTTGATTTTTTTTTGCGTCGCGCCTCTATTGAAACTCGAATTTTCAATAGGTTGAAAATTAAATTATTTTGTTGAAACTCAATTTTGAGCTGAAAATTCATATTGTTTAGTTGGACATTTATTTTCTGTACAAAAAATTCGCCTTTTAGCTTGAAGGTTCAACAATTTACGTGAACTTTTTTTCCTTTCGTGACTGAAAAATCTTCACATGTTGAAATTGTCTTTTGTTTTTAAATTCATTTGTTTTATGAAATTTCATCTTTTCTGTTTTAAAAGTGTTACTTTTTGTTCTTTTCAATAAATGAATTTGAAAATGTTCAATTGTTATCTGAAATATTGTTTTATTTCGTTTATAAAAGATCCTATGTTTAAAATATTACAAGATTGAAATGCTGGTATTTGAATGTTAATGATCGGGGAAAATGAAAAATTGGTCAAAGAAAAATCAAGGAATTTTGAAAATGAAGTTTTCACCCAGCAATTTCCATTTTTATTTTGTACCACAGATTATTAAAAATCAATTCAAAATAATCTATTTTTTCAATCAAGGATGAGGAGAATAAGTATTAACTTGAGTGCTCCTAGAAGTATATTTTAGTTTTTAGGCTGTTTGCTCTCGGAATCAAAATTAATAAAATCTAACCAATTACTGGTGACATTTTTAAGATTTGATTAGCGAAGAACTAATAGCGTGGTAAAAAAAATTATTTAGAATTGTATATAATAATTTTTAAAAGAAGGGTATAAAGATGAAAATCATAAAAAATAGAGAAGTTGAATAAACCGATGCAATGCTGTAAGATTTTTACCTCTATTAAAACAGTAAGAAGGCCATATTAAGAAATTGATAACGTGACCTAAAGTCCGCGCCAAATGTCGAGGCCCCTCACTTCATTTGATTGCAACTCACACAAAAAGCTGTCTGAATTGTCTCAAAAAAAGCATCTGAAAGCATAAAGTATTTCGAGTTTAAAGATATGATCACTTTTATTCTAAAAAATGTGTGTCAATAGTTAGAGGGCAAAACATCACAAAAAACACTATTTTTCGGTCTCCTTTTTCAAGCGTCCACTTTCACCCGTTCTGAAGAATAGGGCGACTTTAGAAAAAAATTGCAAAAATTCGTAGATATTCTCTCGACATTCTCTAATGCAATAAATTATTTCAAATTCTGAAATATTCTATAATGTACTTTTCACGGTGATTTATTCACAAAAACTTTATCTTAAGAACGAATGAAGATAGGGAGCCGTATAATGGCTTTAAATGTGCAGTTTTGCAATGTGAGTGCAGTGCAATAAATAATTTATGATAACATAATTCTTACGCACGAAATATCATTTCGAATATTTCTGACTTTAAGGCCATGTGACTAGTGGGTCACGTGACCGGCTTCCTACCTTACCGACACTTTTTTTATTTTTAAACTTATTGTCACACGAATAGCCTTATCGAGTTGAAAATTTGAGATAATAAATAAGAAGCACCAAGAAACGATGCACTGTTCCTAAATTTCCATAATTATGAAAAAAGCAACAAAGAATTATTCACAAAAACACTGGTACTTCAAGGAATCACTAATTTTTCATTTCTCATGCACATAACATTATGAAAAACAAATGCGCATTTTTAAAATTTTACCCTGTAGTGACTTACGATTGCTGTGAAATTACGCGACGCACCAAACGAAATAGTTGGAAAATATTCACGAAAAAAAGTTGCAAAAGAATGTTAGTATTCTATGCATATAAGTATTTATGTAAGAATCATCTGTAGTTGGCCTATACAAATTATGTTTTCCAGAGTTCAGCACGACGAGGTGCTGCTTTTTTAGTATGAGTCCCCTCGCCTCTCACAACACCTTGTGCTTTTTAGTGTGTGTTCTCTTGCCTCACACAAAACCGAATACTTTTTATATAATTATTTATTTTGATTTTCATCACTGTCACTTTCAATTACTGAAATGTAATTATTTTTCTTGAATACATCACTTAGTATTTCAGCTGATTTCAAAACTTTGGATAAGCATCTAGCATGAGATAAATAATACAGTATTGCAGCAATATGAGAGCAACAACCAACAGTGCGTTTTCCATTAGCACATTCGCATGTGTGAAGCATCAAACTAGAAACACCAACGCTGTTAGACTGATATCTCAAGAAGCATCTGTATGCTGTGCGAGAAACAATAACCAGATGGAACTTTCAATTTGAGTACATTTGGCTGGTTGTTAGCGTACCGAATCTTCGTTTTCCCATCTTTATCCATCATTTCTGCCAAGTATGATATCGCTTGGCTCAGTTGGTATAAACCAGTGAATAAGATCTTCAAATCTCTTGCAGTCATTTCTGGGTGATCTGAAATGTCATCGGATGTAACAATTTTAAAAGGTGACTTTCGACAAAGCGCAACCATTTTCTTCTCCCTCAGTCGCCAAAGTATTCTGCACCTCTTTTTGAGTATGCATTTGTATGAGCTTGTTGTCGATTTCATGTTCCAAAAGGCGATATTTTTTTTTAAGTACACCGTATACGGATTCAGCTGCCCAGCGAACTTTAGTGACAAAATAAGATTCATTTGATTCTTCCCTGAACAGTTGTTTCCCGTTGTCTTTTATAGCAGGCATCAAGACTTTAAAATTCTTATCCTCTCATTTTTCTTTCACATCACAGAAACCACGATCAAGGATGAAAACATCACCTTCTTTTAGGATTTTGCGCAAACTATTTGGATCGTCAATGACACTTTCCAAAGTTCCCACATCATTTTCGTTAGCATAATGCGGTCCAAGCATGTGTTACATCCGATGACATTTTAGATTGCCCAGAAATGATGGTAAGAGATTTAAAGATCTTATTCACTGGTTCATACCAACTGAGCCAAGCGATATCATATTTGGCAGAAATAATTAATAAAGATGGGAAACTGAAGATTCAGTACGTTAACGACCAGCAAAATGTAGTTAAATTGAAAGTTTCATCTCGTTATATTTCTCGCAGAGCATACAGATACTTCTTGAGATATCAGCCTAACTGCGTTGGTGTTTCTGGTTTGACGCATCACACATGCGAATTTGCTAATGGAAAAAGGACTGTTGGATGTTGCTCTCATATTGCTGCCATAGTGTATCATTTATCACATTATATATACTTATCCAAAAATTTTTAATCAGTGGGAATACTAAGTGATCTATTCAAGAAAAATAGTTACATTCCAGTAATTGAAAGTGACATTGATGAAGATTGAAACAAATAATTACATAAAAAGTATTCGGTTTGGTGTGAAGCAAGGGGATACACACCAAAAAAGCACCCCGTTTTGTGAGAGGCGAAAAGACTGACACTAAAAAAGTATCCCGTTTCGTGAGTGGCGAGGGGACTCACACTAAAAAAGCAGCCCCATGAGGAGTTCAAAATCGTATCGCAACCTCCTCGTGGTGTGTCACGTAATTGCACAGCAATCGTAATTTCACTACAGGGTAAAGTTTTAAAGGTGCACATTTGTGTTTCATAATGTTATGTACAAAAGGAATGAAAAATGAGTGATTCTTTAAAATACAAGTGCACCATTATCCCAACCGACTGCTTACTTAAACTAATAAGGTGTCAACTAAACAATGGTGTTCGATGTGCCCGGCTGGGGCGAGAGTGTGCTGTGCGGCATGCATGCTTTTCATCACTTTCGCCATGACGCACCACCACGAAAAATCTTACAAAAATGTATGTTGAAGCAGACATTTCAAGGATTGTTTTGAAAAAAAAAATTGAGGTGTACCTCTAAAACATAACCTAAAAAAATATTTTCAAATTTTGAAAGCATTTTTTTACCCCTATTTTTTATCCAACAAAATTTAAATTTTTTTCTGAAAGTAGTGTTTTAAGTTAACACAACATACACTATGCTCGTCAAAATCAATTCAGCCGTTTCCAGGAAAAACCCATTTTTTATTTTACCACCTCCCTTCATATCTCCCAAAAAAAATGAAATTTTAAGGTTGAAATTTGCAGGATTGTATATTCACGTAGATGTCAATATGTGGTGCCAATATAGGCTTGATAGGTGAGAAGCAATTTTTACATGCTTATCCCCTAGACCCTTCCATATATTTTCAAAATTTTCATAAATTATCACAAATTTAATAAAGTTTATAAATTTTCACAAATTTCTAAAGTCTCATAAATTTCTACACATTTTTTAAATTATAGCCCGAGCCCACAATTTCCGTAAATTATGATAAACTTCCAAAAGTTTCATAAATTTTCACAAATTAAAAAATGCCCACAAATTTCTAGAAATTCATACAATTTTAATAAATTTTAGAAATTTATGAAGATTCATTACTTTTGTGGAAATTTAGGAAATATCTGCAAATTTATGGAAATGTATGGAAACGTATGCTAAGTTACCGATAACTTGCAACAACAGTTGTGATCAACGCATACGCAATAGCTCGGGCTGTTCAACTCGAAGTCGTCCCTTATTGGACAATCTCACAAAATAAGAATACAAACTCCTGTTCTTCCCCAGGGAAGAAAAGTGATAATAATAACTTAGCCGTAATTGCTTCAAAAGTTGAAAAGAAATTTCCAGAACATATGTTGGCATACACGTGGGTCTGTAACGAAAAATTTTTGGAGCACTGTTGGCAAAAGTTTTGATATGAACTTTATCAATTTGTAATATTTATCCAAAATTTTGAACTTCAACGGGTATGAAATAAATAAATATGTTTCAACTGTTTCAAAGTGAATTTCAAGATGTTTCAAAATACGAATTCTTGAATATAGTCCATATCTGGATATTATGTAATTCAAGGTATGTTTTAGTATGATATTATATTCTACTTACGAACAGATGTGAGGAATATAATAAAAATAAAATAAAGCAGAGAAAAAGTATAAATTTCCATGTCGCTCGAAACAGGAACTGATCCTTGAATTATTTCTCGAACTTCAACTGAAAAGATCTTGAAGTAGTTATACTATATATACTAGTCTTCACGACATATTGGCAAATATTATTGCTTTGTCTTCAAGGTGATATGGAGTTTTTTATCACGGGAAATATCTATTTACTGTCCTTGAAAATGTCAAATATACGAGAAGTCGGCTCGGTTTAAACGTTTCGATTAGAAACAAGCTGATATCGTACCAAAGAATATGTACACAAATGCAGAAACTTTTGTCGCTATTCTTAAAAATTGGTAGTTGGGGATTTTTATAGATACGATATAATAATAATGAACTTTGAGAAACTTTGTTTAATTATTAACAATCAATTTACACTTCAAAAAATATATTTAATACAAGCTTAATTAATATGTCGAATTTTTATCATTCATACCCGCGCATGCATTTTCAAATGTTAGTATGTCACATTCTAAAAACTATTGTCAGAGTAATTTATTAATATTTTTTTATTTCGTACAATTATCAGTAAAATCATTGGCCACTCAAGGAATTTTTCTAGTTCAAATATAAGGCTTTAAATTACTATGGTAAGCTAAGCGTTAATAGATAGTAGATCAATTATATCAGGATCAAGCATTCTAAACTATAAGTAATTTGAAGTTAATTTGAAAAAAGAGACATCAAAAATCTCATTGCATACAGGTTTTCTTTATTAGAAGTGTAAACAATTTCCGGAAAAAAATTAGGTCCCAATAATTTTTCAATTTTCCCGGGTTCCTAGTTTCTGCATTTGAAAATCATTTTAAAAAATCAATCTTATTTAGACGCATATTTGATTCTTATTCAATTCTTTTTCAGCCTTCATGTCCGTCGAAAGTTTGCTATAGGGAAGTTTGAACGAACAGATTATTTTTTTTTAATTTCTTTTTCGAAAAAACATTTTTCCATCCCATCTTTTTCTGTCGCGTAAAGACCCCGAAGTTTCCCATTGATTTAATATATGAAAAAGTCAACTTTTTGTCAATCTAATATTCAAATGCGACGATACAAAAAAAAATTCCGTCTTTCAGTATATTGTTCAGAATTCGTCAGAGAATGAGAATCAATTGTACATTTTGAGGGTGGATGACTTTAGGCCACTCCTATGGGTCCCCAAATATAACCCCGTAAGTGACAAATTTGAATTTTACGTAATATTACGGTTTATTGACGCATTAAAATAATTTTTTCATGATTAATCAATTATCAGTTATTTGATAATATGCAGGCATTCTTTAACTAATTTTCGATCGTTTAAACAATTTTAATTTGCCTAAACCTTTGTTTTTCCAGGTAATCCGCGAAATGAACGTATATTTTTAAGTACTAATTTGTTTTCGAAGAATGCTCGTAAAGGTTTAAACAAATTTATTTTGTTCAAATTTTTCTTTCATATTCATAAAAATGCAAATGTTTTTGGGTTCTGCTAAAATTATTTTGTTTTACTGATTTTATGTGTTTTTTTTCTGTAGAGAAAATGCATTTTTTTATTTTTCCAAAGATTTAATTAGTGCGAGTTATTTATTTCTGTTGAATGGAATAAGTCAAATAAAAAAAAAAAACAATGTTAATTCGTTTTTTCTCTCCAATGAAAACTAAATTATAGGAGCCCGACAACAACATTCAATTATTTTTTGTTAAAAAGTCTAGTATTATATCTTTTGTTCGGAGGTTATCTCGTTTTGGTAAAGATTCACTCTTTAGTTGAAAATTTAATGATTTTGTTGAAAATTCAACTATTTTTTTAAGACTCATTTTTTCGTTGAAAATCTAACTACTTGTTTGGAAGTTTATGTACTTTTTTAAATTAATTTTTTCGGTTAAAGATTGATCTCTTTGGTTGAATATTTAATTTTTCCATTTTTAGGAAGTTAATCTTCTTGGTTAAAAGTTATTTATTGAGTTAGATGATGAACTGTTTCTTTTAATTTATTTATTTCGTTGAAGATTCATCATTTTAATTGAAAATTCATTTCTGTGATTGAAGTTGTAATTCTTTGGTTGCAAATTAACTTTTTTGTGGAAAAAGAAATGTTTTAGGTCCACAAATTTTGGATATATTTTAATATTTTTGAGTCCTAATTTATTTTATAAGAATACTCCTGATTTTTTAAACAAATTCCAATTGTTTATTTATTTCATTTTGTTTAAATATTTTGTTATTTTTTGAAAGGTTGAAATATTTTTAGGTACTACTTTGTTTCCTAAGAATACTCTTAAATATTTCAAAAAATTAAAATTGTTTGAAAAAATTAATTTAATTTACTGCTTTTATGCAAAGCAAATAATCAGCTGATGCCAATTAAATATGTGGAAAAATGGAGGAAAAATCTGAAGAAAAAAAAAACAAGGTAGTACCTAAAAATATTTCAATCTTTCGAAAAATGGCATAAATAAAATATTTAAAAAAAATGAAATATTGCAACAAAACAAAATTATTTGAACAATTTGAATATATTTTATCATTGACGACTATTCTCAGGTAACAAATTAGTACTTTAAAATATTAAATTGTGTCGAAAATTGGGTGAGATGAAATATTTCTCGCGATCCCGCAACGGTACAGTTCAATAATAACTTTTTTAGTTTTAAAATCACTTTTATATTTCAAACTTCGCACTCTTTCCCATAAGTTTTAGAAATTAAAAAAAAAATAATAAAATAATTTAAATCTTATGAATATTTTTCAAACAATTTTCATAAAATGTAGATTTTTTAAGATTTCGAACAACAAATTTTGAAGCATTTGAAGAATTATGAAAGATTTCGAGAAAATAAAATTTGTTTTTTAAGATTCCTGGGATAATTTTGAAGGAATTTTTATTTTGAAAAATAATTTTCTGGAAGAAATTTCGATATGTATATGCATGCTTTTCAAAAATTTTAAAAATTATTTCAAATGATTTAAAATTTTATAAAAATGTTGATTCCTGAAGATTTTTAAAATAAATTAGAAGCTTTTTAAAAGTTTTGAAAGATTTCAAGATAATCATTTTTCTAAGATTCGTAGGAAAATTTAAAATGATTTTTCATTTGGTAACAATAATTTTCAAAGAATATTTAAAAAGATTTCAAAACATTTCAAAAGAGTTTTCAAATTGTCAAAAAAGGAATCTGGAAAATCTCAAGGTAATTTTTTTAGTTTTGAAATACTTTTGACAAATGTTAGGCAAAATTTGAATAATTTTGGAAGATATGTACAAGTTTTTTAAAAATTGTTGAAAAATAATTTAAAACTTCAAATGATTTTACGAAATTGAACAAATGTAGATTATTGAAGATTTTCAAAAAAATTTAGAAGCTTTTCAAAAATTTTGAAAGACTTCAAAGAATAAGTTTTTTTTTAAGATTCTGAGGAAAATTTCAAAAGATTTCAAAACATTTCAAAAGATTTTTTGAATTTTCAAAAAAGAATCAGTAAAACTTTAAGGAAATTATTTCAGTTCTGACATTTTTTTGACAAATGTGAGGAAAAATTAGAATAATTTTTAAAGATACGTACAAGTGTTTACAAAATTTTGAGAAATAGTTTAAAACCTGAAATTATTTCACAAAATTGAAAAAATGTAGATTTTTGGACAAAAAGTGCAAAAGCTTCTTAAGAAATTTAAAAGATTTCAAAGTTAAATTTTACAAATATTTTCTGAAGATTCCTGAGAAATTGAATGATTTTTATTTTTTTTATTTAATTTTAAAAGAATATTTTCAAAGAGTTAAAAACAATTTAGTTTCCTTCAGCAATTTTAGGAATGATTTAAGTCATTTGAAAATATATTCAGGAATTTCAGAAGTTTTATAATAATGAAAATATAATTTATAAGGTCTTAAAGACAAATGAACCAAAAAAATAAATTTTTATTCGATGCTAGTTTGACGAAAAAGAATGCTCAATATAAAATAAACATGAAAGTCTAAAAATTACTTTTTTGAACTCACCCTTGTGTTTTTCTGGAAAAATTTCGAACAGATTATTTTAAACGTGAATAAGGAATGATTGAATAGATGAAATTAGTAAAAAAAAATTTCTTCCACTCAGAAGCACTAGCTTGTAAATATGTAATGTTTTTCAAGGTGATCCTGCCTATTCAGAAGTTTCCCAATATTACCTTCTTATTGTATCAATAAAGCTGAAGATATTACCTGGCTGTGCGTCTTAATGCATGAAAAACATTTCCTGGTTTTCCGGGCTCGTAAAAATTTTTCATGGTCATTTGAATTAGGAAATTTTGTCGTTTCATGTTATAAAAACTGAACTGGAAATTCTTCTTTGTTTCAAAAAAGGTTTTTTCATTTCGAAATAATTTCACGTTACATTTGAAAATTAGATACATTATAAATTGATGGATTAAGAATTTGTTTAACTCAATAATTTTTAAATTGCATAAAAGTTGAATTATCAGGAAATGAAACGGAACATCTATTCTGGTTTTGGTCGGTTTTATCAACTGATAAAAAGAATATTTTCAAGTCATTCAGTAAGAAGGAACCCGTGAAATAATCACAATTGTATACATACTATTATACACAACAGTATACACAAAACATTATTGATATTATTTATTCAGTTTTATATTATTCATTTCGGACCACCCTTCTATAAAATAAATTATTATTTGAATTATTCACAATTTGTTGTATTCAAAATATTATCATAATATTAATTTTCTGATATCTAAAAGGAAAGAACAAAATAACATTAGAAATTGACGACATTCGTATTATAATAGATTTGCACTTTAACTCACTATCGCACTTTGGTTTATTACTTATAAAAGTTTATACCAACAAAAATAACCTAATTACTATCAGTTATTCAACTAAATTCCTTCAAATGCAATTTATGCAAAAATATTTCATGATAAAGAAAATTAAAAAAGAATTATTTAATTAAATTTTTTGAAAAGCAATTATTAAATTTTAATGTTTAGGTTTTGGGTTATATTTGTAAATTTGAATACCTAAAAATTAAGTGATTCTTTTTTTTATCTGTAATTTTATTTACAGATAGTAGATAGGTATATAGTACCTATCTACTTTATACCTATATACCCATCCACACACTTGTACTTTCCAACCGAGCAATTCACGCCTACCCCGAAAGGGAAGCGGCTTAATAATATAATAACAATAAAAAAATTATATAAAAATTGAATTATAATTTTTCTATATTAAGGAACATGAATTAATTATGTATTTCCAGGTGATTTAGTTAAATATTGGCTATAATTCGTATAATGAAAGTTTATTTATATTTAACATATCTCTGTTGCAACTATATAATTCTTCAAAATGTTTTTGCTATTTTCGAATGACTATCTGAATTCCTTGCTCACTATTATATGTAAATATATTTCAATTTTTTCTGAAATTAGTTTAAAGCTTTAATTATATTTATCATTTGCATAAAAATATAAGGTAAAACTTATTTGGATGTTTCAATGTAAATATGTGTTTATTAATTTTTAGAACCGATTAATTAGTTACTAACTGATTAATTTTTTTGCAATATTGAACCACATAATTATTAAATTTTAATTTTTGTTTTGTGTGGTAAAATGAACTGAGAACTGACATTAATATTACGTCATTTAATATTGGCTTTGATCTGTGCAATCAAAGTTTATTTATGTTTCATATCTCTATTACAATTGAGTATTGTAGCATGACGTCATGGCTATAATGGGATAGGTGGAAATGTCAGGAAGGTTAGCATAGTTGGTACATATTTACGATAAAATAATATCTCTCAATTTAATGTTGGATTATTGGATTTCATTTCACTATTGAAAAATATTGCTATTTATACATTTATAACTTGCTTTTACGTTTAGAATGATTTTTCCAGAAAGTGGTATGCATTTCCATGTAAAGATGTACCAACTATGCTAACCTTCCTGACATTTGCATCTATCCTATCATGATTGTGATGTCTAGTTTGAAATATTCAATCATATCATCATTTGAAACGTTTATGCTCGATTCTCGATTATCAAATTCCACTTACGAATTATTTAAATTCAACATTCGACTGCCGCTCGACGAATTGATTTTCGTCTTGGGAACGCATCTACATTTTTTATTATAATTCGCGAACAAGTGAATATTTCATTTCGTTCTTGGTGTAATTTTAAATACGAGATTCCAAGCTTTGATTGATCAAAGTTTGAATTTTTTCAATTCATTTCCCTAAAACATGGAGACGTGGGACTTAATATATCGCTGAGATAACTACGAAAAAGAGAGGAAAATATCTGAATTCAATTTTCAAAATTATCTGTGGATATATTTTAATTATTCAGTAATGTCTTTTCGTACGCTATTATTCTTCTGAATTATTCAAGCTTCTAAAATAATAATGTTTTAGCAATTTTGCGACGTTTTTTGATGTACGGATTTACAAAAATGGCCGTGAAATGAGTATTCGAATTGAATTTTCAAAACGATATGTACATGTGTTTTAATTATTTTTCAAAATATTTTGACACGCTATTTTTTCCTATTAAATGTATTCAAAGATTCCAGTGCAAACACATGATTAATAATTTTTATGATAAAAACTGAGAATCGGATTAGAATAGGATTTTCCTAATTTTAAGTATTAATTTGTTAATGATTTAGCGATGTCTATTGATGCCTTCATTTACCAAAATGGCCGTAAAAGTACCCGCAAATTTCATTGTACAAAAATGATGTTTTTTTTCAGAATATGTATCAAATTACATAACGTGCACTTGAAATATTCAAACGATATCTCGCAATTTTCTATTGATAATAGTAATAGTAAATTTTACGTTACATGGATTCACTGAATACATTCTTTCTGAATCTAATTTCAGCATATTTTTATTATTTGTAATGTTATTTTTTACGATTAAAACAACAACTACGCGTCCTATCAAAAAATGCATAATAACAAATTTGTAGATCTTTTTTGGGTGAAGAACTTTTGTCTATTATTTTTTTCTGTTTATAGATGTCCTGTGCCGGGCGCTAGGTTGGTATCCGGTAAATTGCTCTGATACGTATTCATAGACTTTATAATTATCAAGTATTAATTATCATTATGTAGCATTTGATATATTTAAATTCAACTGAATTTTGATATACATATTTTTATGTTGAAAACTCAAACTGAAATCTTCTTGGGATGAAAATTCAACTATTTTTTCTTGTTGAAAATTTGTCTTTTTAATTAACAAGTTCATTTTGTTTCAGTAGAGATTTCGTCTTTCTTGGATAAATAAGAAAATGATTGAAAATCAATCTCCTTGAACTACTAAATTTGTTTCTTTTAATATAGGATTATCTCTTTGGTTGAAAATTCAACTGCTTTGCTTAAAAATTCAATTTTTAACAAAAAATTTGTCTCTTGCGTGATTTTAAAGAAAAACTATTTTCTGAATCGTCTGCAGGAATTAATTTTGCCCTTAGAGCATCCTACAATGAGTTTCAAAGACTATTCAAAAATCAATTTTGTAGTAAGTATTGATTGTCATTATGAGTTGAATATTTAATTGTTCATTGTACAAATATTAGGTGTACAAATAAGTTCTACCCGTTCTAAGCAACTTTTTTTATTTATAGAAATCGAACAGGATGCAAGTATTAATTAATAGAGTGGCCACTGGCGCGTCTACTACTCTTCGCCAATGCTCAGGCAATTAATGGATTCTATGGCGAAAGAAGGCCTAAGCGTTGGCGAAGAGTAGTAGAAGCCAATGGCCACTGTATTAATTTATACATGCATTTTGTTAGATTTTCATAAATAATCAAAAAAGTTGCTTGAAACGGGTAGAAATTATTTGTACACCTGATAAAAGAGCTTAGTGGGTGTTTCCGATTTTTATTCGCTGTAGATAATATAATTATAATTTAAGATTAAATTTTTATCATTGAGTTTCATTGGAACATAAGTTTTACACAAGTTAAACTCATCAAAAACAAATAATTCATAAACTTCTAAAATTATAATTGACTATAAATCCCACAAATATAATTATATAATTATCTTCTTAGTAATAAAATAATGATAACGTAAATCTACAAGAAAAGATAAAACCAGAAACACCAAATAACTCATTTTTAATCAGCAATTGAATCTAAAAGTTTGTAAAAAAGCTACACTTGTACTTCCCTTCCAAACTAGGTACTTCTCTCTAAGGTTATCCTTATCTTCTTCTTAATAAAAAAAAAATGATGAAGTACGTACACGATGATGCTGTCCGGCAGACCCTGCCCACTGCCGTTTAACAAATCAGAGCAGTCTACCGGATACGAACCTATCGCCCGGCACCGGACACTATATACAGCCTAATTTTTTTCTTATTCAGTATCATTTTTGCGCAAATTTTATTTTTTAATTTTTTTTATGCATAATTTTTGTTGATTTATCTTTTTTGTATCTTGCATAGTTTTGCCGTAACATTTAATTTTCGATTTATTTTTAATGGTTGAAGCCGGAACCTTTGGTAAAAAATGCTGGTTAAGCAACTCGATCTTTCTTCTTGATTCCTTAAACTGTGTTTAAAATTGCAACCTAATGTGATTAGTCTTCCAAAAGTCATCCTAGGACAGAAGGAGCAGAAGTGGATGACGTACACGTTCCAGTTGCATCGGGATTGGTTGCTTCAGGGAACCATGATCGTAGCTTCCGGAGCCTAAAACTTCTCGAATAATGTTCAATATCTCATAAAAAATGAAAAAATCATATTGCCAAAAAATTGGTCTTCTTTCACATTTCAAACCTGTTTTTCTGAAAAACGCGAAAAGATAGAACATTTTCGTCTGCAGGTTCGTATTCTTGATGAGGTCCAGAGCATCTTTTTCATTCTAAGGCCTGCTATCAAAAACCATTGTCAACAATAAATTTTACGGAAGAGCCCAAAGTCTGTTCCGCTCAATCACTGGGTCAACAATGGCTTTTAGTTTATCAGTAAGGTATCTTGTTAACTGCATCAGACTGGAAAAATGTTTGGGACAATCTTTGACCGTTGATTTCATTTTTATCTGAAACCACATAGGGACATAAACGTTGGTGATGTATTCTGCCAAGTCTTTCAGTACAGCACTGGGACACTCGGTTGAGACGTAAAGACGCAGAATATGATTTGCAGTAGTGAGCCACCTGGCGTGTAACATTTTCCCAGGGTTTCGCCTTGCAAGGCATTCTGGACCTACCCGCCAACAAACTGCAGTTACCATTTCGTGCAAGTACTTCTGATCTGTACTTAGGTCCAAATCTTCAGCCATCTGTGGCATGTTGGACTCCAAAGGCTCAAAGTGTTCAATTTGGTTGGTTTCACAAACTGGTGGAGCAGAGATTGCCCCATCCAACGTTTTGAGAAGGTGTCGCAATGGAAGCTCATTGGCATGAAATTGTGTGTTGGTTGCACTTCCGTCGCAACCTAGCACACAGAGCTTGTCAATTTAGAGTTTGTTTTCAGAGATGAAGTCCATTAGAGCTTTGGCAATCGCTTTTACTGTTCCTGCACTTGTGGCCTTGTGCCCCAAGAAAATTGAACCGGGCTCTTCAACAAAACTATGTGCTCTTCAACAATACTTTCAGTTGTTATGGTTCTTCCTTGTTGAAGTTTTTATATCGTTTTGCCCTTCCTTGGATCGAAGCATAAACTGAAAATTTTCTGTTATAATCGCACATCAAGTTTTTCAGACCTTTTTTGTTTTCGCTCTCGACGAATTTTAGAGTGATCAGCAGCTTTATTTTCTTCAATCTCCAAGCCTTTCATAAATGCGGTTGCAATCAGGGATACTTTCCTGTCAGAGATCCCTGCGCGATCACAGGCAATAACCAAATTTGGAATCTTTCCAGTCATGAATTGCACTTCCTTTTTAGGTCTTTTGGGTTTTGATTGTTAGACAACAAATTCATCATCTGAGCTCGTTTTCATGCTCGCAGGGGAATAACTTTTGATTGGTGAATCTTCTCTATTTGCCAAACTATAGAAACATCCAGGCTGTGGCCCAGTTTCAGTTACCTGGTTTTTTTGACCGAGAAATTACTCTTCCTTGCGGAAAAAATGACTTTGAAGACGGGCTGAAGCCGCTTTATCAACTGAACCAATAAGCATTCTGCTCTGTGTGCCTTGGCCCTCTAAAAAAGACTGTTCTTCATAAGGAACTTTTTTGGTCCGTTCACAAGAGCAAGAACGGAAAGAGAGACATTTGCACGAACAGATATCAAAAAGGCACTTAAATTTGTCGAGGAAACTAGCCCTCTTGCTCCTATAAGACTAACTTTTGTGTTGTTTCTTGAGGTACTTTTTGAGTTTTTGGTACGCATCATGCAGACTCTCAATTTTAGCGGAAGATCGTTTTTGACTGACGATGGAGAGTGTAGCCTTTTCTCATATACTCTTTACGTACTCATCAATCTGCAAAACTATTCCCTGGGAGAAAGGGCCTTCGTTGCTTTACTCCTTCAATGCATCGAAAATGAAAATATAATGTCGAAGAACATCACCTTGTGTGGGCAAAACATTATCCGAGCAGATTTTGGCTTCTCCTAAAATTTCACAAACGATTTTAACTCTTGTTGCCACTTGCGGCATTTCAACTGCAAATAGATCACGCAATTGGACGAAAAATCACAAAAATAGCACTCGGTTCCACGTTAAAATGACGAGAAGCGCGACTCTGTGAACGACTGACTAAAAAACGTGATTCACAGTGCTAAAGGGGGAATCACAGGATGATAATTGATCTAGCCTCATCGATAATTGATGGAGCTAAATCGTTTTAATCATCATAACTTCAATTTTTGAACTTAAAATGAACAAATGAACCACAAAAAAAACCTCCAAAAAGTAATTGAAGCGTAAAGTGAATATTATGGATTTTCTTCTTGACCGATACATATTGAGAAACTTCTCGTGAGTTATGAAACCTGAAGGACTACTTATTTTTCAATAAAATTTTGAGGGCGTGTTATTTGTCTCAATAGGGAACATAATTTCGCTATTCCAACCCAAATTTCGAAATTTCGGAAATTCGCTCCAGCCTAATAGGCAATGAGTTAAATTTTTTCTTAAATTTGAATTATCAATGCGTAAATAAATAATGTCTCGCTGAACGAGGAAATGTCACGAAATTAAAAAGGTTTTATTTTGTGCCAGAGATTGATACAACAAAATTTTGAAAATCTATTTTATTAAACAAGCACGAAAAAAATAAGTATTACCTGTAGTGATTAAGGAAGTACATTTTAGTATGATAAAATACAAATTAATATAGAAAAAATTGGTGAAATTTGACTAATTATCAGTGTTCAGATTCGATTAGCGAAGAGTAAGCCACTGAAGATTGATAGAAAATTACTAATTCTTGTAGTCAAGATATTTCCCAATTCAATCGCGAAAAATAATTGCTTGGTGGAAAGAAAATTATTCAGTATTGTATAAAATAATTTTCAAAAGTTACAAACATTTTTAACTCTATTGAAACAGTAAGAAAGTTTTATTAGTCTGTTTCCATTTTCAAGGTATTGCCTTCTGATTGTATGAAAAAGTTAAGAAAAATGCTAATTTTTTACAATCTTAAAAATATAATGGATTACTATAAATTCAATATGGATCAATATGTCAATTAGTGATACATATTCAGGATCCTCATACGCTAGTTTTCAACAGATTTCTGTTTTTGATTTTTAAGATTTCCTTTGGTTGTATATTTTCCTTATTCTCCATAGAAAATTGCAATTATTTAGCAAACATTGTAAAAATTAGTTGCCTTGAATAAGCATTAAATTGAGTGCATAAAGAAGGCTATTGTGATTGTACAGCTTTTTGCCTAATGCAAAAGATACGTTTAGGGTCTCCCTAAATCATAATTGGTAAAATTCAATTCATTATTGGTGACATTTTACTGATTCGATTAGTGGAAAGTCAGACAGTAAGGATTAGTAGAAAATTACTGATTCGCGCAGTCTAGATATCTTCTAATTCAATAGTGGAAAACTGATTTCATGGTAAAAAATGTATTGAGTATATAAATAAATGAATATATATATTGATATGTATATATAAATATATCGAATTGACTATATTTAATAATTCTAGAAAAGTTGTAAACATGAAAAACGGTTAAAGTAAAAAAGTGTAATTCAATAAAGTTGATCACTAAAGATTAGTAAAAAATTAATCAATAGGATATATATATATATATATATATATATATCAGGACTGTGTTTAATAATTAAAAAAGGTTACTAAAATGTAAAACGTGAAAAATGAAAAAGTTTAATAAAACTTGACACTATTGACACAATAAGAAGGTCATATTATGGAATTTTGAACGTGACGTTACCTGCCTTACTTTAAAGGCACTGACTTCTAATTGTTTGAACGAAGATAAAAAAATGAGAATTTTTGACATTCTTCAAATTACAATGGATCCATGGATTTGAAATTAATGATACACATTCAGGTTCTTCATGCGATACTTTTCAACAGACTTCTTTTTCTAATTTTCAAAATTAGTTGTACATTTTTCCAATTTCCCGTAAAAAAATGCAATTAATATATACTACTCTGTGAAAATAATTTGCCTTGAATAAGGATGATCTTGTGTACCTGAAGAAGTTTATTTCAATTGTGTAACTCTTTTTCTTACTCAAAATATATTTTATTGTTTCTCTAAATCAAAATTGCTAAAACTTAGCTGATTACTAGTGAAATTTTACAGAAACTTTAATTTACAATAAATAAAAAGACAAAATGCACCGATAGTCCAGTAATCGCGATTTGGAATTTTTTGATGTCCGAGTAATCGTGAAGTTTCGGCCCACTCATCAAGATCACGAGTTTGAGTTTATGTTGTATTGACGGTTGCAAAATCGCTTACACTACCGAGAAATACATATTTATTGTTTTTTTTTTTTGGAATTCATAGAATTAAATAAATTATTATCAACAAACAATTATTGAAATGATATTTTGACTGTACATCTGAAAAAATATGCTAAATAAAACTTACACATGTTTCTATAAAACAGAATTTTTACGCCACAGAACGCTAAAGTGAAGGGCCATGTATCCTAGCCTGAGCCTTTAGGGATTTTCCTCGATTCTCGAATCATCGCAAGCGACTAAAGAAACGATTTTTTGAAAACCATTTGCACAAATTTTGGATATAGATAAAGTGATTTTTACGTCGAGCACTGTCCAAAGTTTCCTAGAAACCTGGTTTTATTGTGTTTTTATGGTGGAAATACTCATTTGGGACATTTATACCCAAATCGCACGATTACTGTGTCATGTACGATTACTGGGTGATCTACTTTATGAAATTTATAATGGGAGCAACATTAGTATATATATATATATATATATATATATAAGTTATTGCACATTTATTCCACTCTTTTGACCATGGTAGTTGTTTCTATTTTCTATGAGAAAAGTGAGAAATACGTTAAATGAACATAGGAAGCATGTCTTTACTATTGTGTTTTGTAAACTTCACAATGCTTTTTAAAGATTATAGAAACTGTATTTTTGTATAAGTACAATTTTAAATTCATTTTTTATTATATTTCAATAAACTTAGTAACTTCACAGTCTAACATTCACAAATGTAATTCTTGAAATAGTATGGCAAAAACACCTCAAGTAATTAGTGGATTCTCTTTGTTTATTAATTCACTGTTATTTCGTGAATATATGATTATTGCATTCAATATTAATACTTATATCATTAGATACTACGAATATCATTAGATAAATTAGAAGTGATACTGTTACAATTGATAATGAAATAACATACAATTTATCACATCTCACCCCAATATTTACGTTTTTGTAATGTCTATTTCTGTGCACATGAACCTTAGAAGATAAAAAAATTGTCTACTACTGTATAAAAAGTTCAATAATTTTTAATATATGATGAATGTTTTGTGAATAAGTACGAAAAATTGCAACCATTTTTAAAGGCAAATACATATATAGATCAAATAAATTACAAGAAAAATGTCACAAAATACGTAATTTTTTATCTATTAATTGGATAAATGTTGTACTTCTGTGTATTTTTTTGTATATTGTCATATATTTTTTCATTCCATTGCAGTTTCAATATTTCACAAGAAAACATGCTAGAATTTACCATTTTGTCAACCCAAAATTTTTCTCTTCCGAGCTTGAATAACAAAATAATCGTTGAACTATACAAGCGATTGCTAGTACAAAAAAGTTTTTAAGTTTAAACTTAAAAGGTAGAATGTATAAACCTCTGAAAATAAAAAAGGTTAGGTTTCAGAGCTTCATAAAAACTGAATATTTGTCGATTTTCTGGAGAATATTGCATTCGAATTTTGTAGAAAAAAATGTATTTTGATACAGTATGATCAATTCAAACTTATTATCATTAGAATAGGATACCAGCATAAATACTAATATCTCCTGAAAATTTTATCAGAAAATACTTAAATTGAAGCCATACAAATTTGAAATCAGTGATACTGAAAACGCTACTATTGTTATAAATTAATGTATCAGGTTTAAGATGGTTATTATTATTATCATTATTATATAATACTCGCTGATATTTTTATTCTATATTATTATATTCATGTATGTCCTACCGTTTACAATTATTTTCTTTCAAGATATTATTGAATCTTTGTAATATTTGGACTCAAATTTAATTATTTTACAAAAATGTCATTTATCATTTTTTTTCTCTTTTTCAACAGTTTTCTCATGAACTCATATCGTAAGATTCAGGCTCGCTAAACAGTGAGGTAAACTGAAAGGTACAGAAATAAAATATATAAATATATAAATAAAATATTTATATATATCGTACGGTTTCAAATTTCAGTCGTTACAAATTGCAAAATATTCAATTGAAACTCTTAATAGTTACTCTATTTTGTATCTCATACGTTTAATATAGAATTTATTTATAATTAAATAATTCGAATTGAAACATACTTGCATTAACCACTCTTTATCAATTATTTGAAGTCACACAAAATATCCACCTGTGAAAATTATGAAAGTCAAACGACTAGTTACATTATTTAAACAAAACAAAAAACTTACCTTAAGTTCTTTTCCAATAGCACTTCGCCTCTAATTGTTTACTTAATTCTGTAAGAAAAATATAAAGATTTATTATGTAAACCATTGAAAAGTATGTTATTGAAAAATGATATGTTTGATGGTTTTTTAAATTATAAAAATGAATATATTGTGCTGAGAATTTGGAAAATGGTTCGAAGTATATAAGTGCACATCAGCCTGGCCCATTTGAGATTTTTTGTTTATTTGAATAATGTAATTATATTACTTCTAGTTAAGGTATAGCTCAAGAGCCCTGTTTTTAGTTCCATTCCAAATTAAAAATTAATAAATTTATTCTTTATTTTTTACTCTGTTATTATAATGAATCATCGTGGAAGCATTAAATCTAAAAATATTATATTTGAAGTATTTAAACAAATTAAGACCTCAAATAGTCCAGATAGACTTGCCCTTCTATATTTAGAGCCATTTTCCAAAATTTCAAAATATTATTTACATTTTTCAAATTATAAAGCCAGAAAATATAAGCGATGTAATTGTTTACTTGACATGTTGGTACTTCCTGGACAAGGAAGTACCATTTTGCATAATTTTTTCAAATATTTTCAGCCACGTCTTACTAAACTCCATTCAGTTACCTACTACCTTAGGCACCTGAATTTATATATATATATATATGTTACATATGCAAAAAATGGTCGGAATTTACTAAAAATTGCAAATCTTCAAACTGGAACTACATATTCGAGAAAAACGTCTAAAAATATATTATTTTAAACTATAAACATTTTAAGTTGATGAATTCTCGATTGCAGAGCTTGGAGATTGAAAATTTTTCAATTTCAAATCCTTATAATTGCATGATTGTCAATTGCATACCTATAAAGTTAAATAATTTTCAAAAGAGCTTCGAAATCATGTACTCTCAAACTATAATTCACGAAGATTGAATTATTTCTAATTTCATAGATTCGAAATGCAATCATTTTCAATTTACCTCTTGAAAATTGCAAATCTTTAAAATTCTACAGTTTTAATACTTGAAAGTTTGCAATTAAAAATTATAGGTACAATTTAAAAGTTTTACAATTCAAAATTCGGTAATCCTGATAACTCACATTTAAAACATCTTGCATTTGGAAGATTTATAATTGGAAACTCTTAAATTCTGATTTTCAAAATCATGAAATTTCAGGATCTTGATTTACAACTCTTTAAAATTGGTGAATCTTCAATTTCAAATTTACAAATTGAAGAATTTCCTGTTGTAAATCATCAAAAGTGGACCACATTTAAAAAAAAACGCATTCAAAGTTTCATAATTTTATACTAAAAACATCCCAAGTTAATGAAGTTTCAATGTTAAATATAAGAAATGAAAGTATCTTAAATTGCAAATCATTAAAATTGAAGAATTTTCACATGTAAATCTTTGCAATGGAACTGTTTTAAAAAAACCATGGAATTCACATACGTTTAAAATATGAAACTTGACAAATGAATTGTTTTCAATCCTATATTATTCAAATTTTAGAATTTTCAATGTCGATTCTTGAAAATTGTGGAACTTTAAACTGTAAATCTTTAAAATTGAAGAGCTTTTAATTTTGAGAATTTCATAATTAAAAGTGTCGCCATTTTTATACATCTTCCTATATTATGCACGTTAAGAATTTAATAATCTTCAATTGCAGATATCCAATATATGCTTCTTTCAAAAAGATGTTCTAAATTTGATTATTTTAAACTACAAACATTTAAAATTAAACAAGGTATCGAATCTTCATTTGTAAATATCTCCAAAGTGGATCAGTGTCGCTAATGGAAATCAGAAAGACCAAATCTGAACAAAACAACATTGCTTCAAATAAAAAAAAAAAATTGTGCTAGCATTTTCAACTGTCGCTATAAATCTCCAATTATTAAATTATTCATTCATTCATCATAAACATTTTGTGAAACGATTTTGGTTAAAATGAACGCTAATTAAAATTTAATAAGACGAGATTTTAAAATTTACTTCAATTTTTGATAAAATCTCTTAAATGTATATTTTCAATCACAATTTAGAAGATTATAATTCTTGACTGAACGTTTTAGATATGTTTACTAAATGTTTAATCTTTTGTCAAATCTAGTGAATAATTAAAAGCGAAGCCACATAAAAATGTTTCATAATTTTGGGGGTAGTAGTAATTCATTTTTTTTTCAGACTTCATTCTTACGGATATTTTTCTACATATCAATGAAAAAAGAAGAAAAAATCTAGTTATACCGATATTGAAGTCTTTATAACGTTATGACAGCCTTTTACTATAATAATACACAACTTTAAATTATACTACAACTGTGTTTGCATGGATAGGTCAAAAATATTACGTAACGTCATCAATTACCGTCATAAAATGCATCAAATTCATTGCCATCGATGTCTAGTCTTATTTCGTAAATTCCACCAAATCTTCTCCGAGGAGGATTAGTGTCTTGATCAATCCGGTACAGTTCATCATTATTCTGAAATGATGCCCTTGATTTTTGTTGTCCTGATCATGTAAGAAAAACATATTTACTAATTATTTTAAGGAGTACAGAATTTCTTCACTTAGAACAATTAAATTGTGCTCATTCTTTATTGCAAATTGTTTCATCTGTTTTCGTTGAAGGCAGGTGAAACGGGGTTTATTAAATGTACTAAGAGTTTCTTTTGGTTTTGTTGAATATTACTTTAGGAATACAGATATGAACCAAATTTTCGGGCAGGTGTCTGTAGCGATTATTTCTCATTTGAAATTTTTCGTCCTATTTATTTAAAGGCAGCTTAGACAGGGTTCGTCAAATATGCTAAGGGTAGTTCTTCGGGGGTTGTTGAATATAACTCTGGAGATGAGGATATGGAAAACAGTTCTGGAAATGTTTCTGGGATAATTATGTTTAATTACACTTTTTTGGCATATTTCGTTGAAAGTAGATGAGACAGGGTTCTTTCAATGAATAAGAGGTAGTTCTTGAGGTTTTTTGACTATCACTGCAGTGAGGGTGATATTAAATATAATTTCCGAAAAGTTTTTTTGGTGGTTATTTTTTATTTGAAATTTTGTTTGGAGATTTTATTTGAAGGCAGACGAAACAATGTTCGTTAAGTATGCTACGGGTAGTTCTTGGTGTTGGTAAAGATTACTGTAAAGATAAGAATATGAAATTGAGTATTTGCAAGGTTTTTGGATTAAATATTCTCGTTTGGAATTTTAAAGGGCTTTTCCAATAAAAGGCAGCTGTGATAGGTTTCGATGAATGTGCGAAGGGTTCTAAGAGGTTGTTGAATATATATGTGGAAATGAAAACAAAAAAAATGAGTATTCCGAAGGTGTTTGTGGTCAATATTCTCAATTCGAATGTTAGTTGGCATTTTTAATTGAAGGCAGCTTAGACAGGGTTTGTTAAATGTGCTAAGGGCAGTACATGGGGGTTGTTGAATATTACTGTGGATATAAGCATATGAAAAAGTGTCTTGAGGAGGGTTTTGGGCTAATTATTCTCAATTGAAGTGTTGTATGGCTGTTTTAAATTAAGTTAGCCCAGCAGAGTTATGTCAAGAGCGCCGAGGGGTTTTTTTTTTTTTTTTTTATTATCACTGTGGAGTTGTGGATATAGCGAAGAGTTTTGCGATGATCACTCTCGTGCTTGATAATTATTTGTGTATACAGTTTAAGCTTCGAGCAGTGCCGCTCCGAGCAATTTCATTTTATTATACATATAAGAAATTAAATATTGCGAAACCTGTTCGTTATTCAAAATTATTTTCAATCCACTTTAACAAAATTTGCTATGGTATAAAATCAGATTTATGTACTACAAGGCTAACTGATCATTGTTTATTTTACGTTTCGTCAAATATTTGAAGGCTTTGGATAAAGATTGAAATTTAAGAATCTTAAATTAGATTAAAACCAAATTCAAAATCCCATTTAACGTCCATGATTCATCATTTTAATAAAAAATTCATTTCTTTGGTTGAAAAATGAGCTCTTTGTTTGAAAACTTGTTTTTTTTTTCGGGCGAAAAGGAATTTTTTTGCCGAAAATTTAACAATTTTGTGGAAAATTGGTTTACTTTTGGTTACAAATTATATATTTTTTTAACTGAAAATGTACCTATTATTGCAGTTGAATATTACATAATTTTGTTTAAAACTTCATCTCTTTAGTTAAACATTTATTTTTGTACTAAAAATTTAATTATTCAATTTTTGGTTGTTAAAATGATATTTTTCTTTTGAAAATTCGTCTTTTTTTGTTGAACCTATTTTTTTTTAAATAAAACTTATTATTCAAGTTTTGGTTGAAAACTTATCTTGTTTAGTAAAAAATTATATTTTTTTGGCAGGAAACTCGACTATTTCAGTTAAACATTAATTTTTTCCATTGAAAACTCATCTTTTTGGTTTAAAATTCAACTATTCCAGTTGAAGATTCATCATTTTAGTCGAAAATTCATCAGTTTGGCTTAAAGTTAATTTATTCTACTGAAAATTTAATTTTTCCATTTTTGGTTGAGAATTGGTCTTCTTTAGTTCAAAATTTGGATGAAAATTTGGCTGTTTTAATCGAAAATTCGCGTATTTTGTCAAAAAAATCGATCTTTTTTCGTAGAAAATGATCTTTTTCTTTGAAAGTTAATCTCCTTGCTTGAAAATTCTTCTTTTCGGTAAAAAATTCAAGTATTCCAGTTAATATTGATCGTTTTAGTTGAAAATTCACATTTTAGGTTGGAAATAAAATTATTTGGTTGAAAGTTAAGCTCTTTTCTAAAATTTAATTTTTTTCGGTTGATGATTCAACATTTTAATTAAAAACTCATAACTTTGGTTGAAAAGTTATCTATTTAATTGAAAACTTGTTTTTTCTTCGGATGAAAATGAATGTTTTTGCCGAAAATTCAACAATTTTGTTGACAATTGGTTTCTTTTTTGGTTAAAAATTATTTTTTCTTAGCTGAAAATGTAAATATTATTCTTGTTGAATATTCCATAATTTCATTCAAAAATCCATCTCTTTGATTGAACATTTATTTTTTTATTAAAAATTTAATTATTCAATTTTTGGTCGAAAAATGATCTTTTTCATTTGAAAATTCGTGTTTTTTTGTTGAACTTGGATTTTTTAAATTTAAAACTTAATTATTTAAGTTTTGAATGACAATTTATCTTTTTTAGTCGAAAAATAATTTTTTTTGGATGGAAATTCGACTATTTCAGTTAAAGATTCATTGTTTTAATTGAAAACTCATATTTTTGGTTTAAAATTCAATTATTCCAGTTGAAAATTCGTCATTTTATTTGAAAATTCATCAGCTTGGTTGAAAATTAATTTCTTCCACTGAAAATTTAACTGTTCCATTTTTCGTTGAAAATTGATCTTCTCTAGTTAAAAATTCAAAATTTGAATGAAAATTTGTCTTTTTTAATTGAAAATTCCCGTATTTTGTTCAAAGATCGAACTTTTTTGGTAGAAAATGATATTTTTCTTTGAAAGTTAATCTCCTTGCATAAATTTTTTTTTTTTTTCTTTAAAAAATTCATGTATTCTAGTTCAATATTTATCATTTTAGTTGAAAATTCACCTTTTAGGTTGTAAATAAAATTATTTGGTTGAAAGTTAAACTCTTTTGTTAAAAAGTAATTTTTTTGGTTGATTTTTCATAATTTTAATTACAAATTTATTCCTTGTTTGAAAAATTAGCTCTAATTTGTTTGAAAACTTGTTTTTTCTTCGGATGATTAGGAATTTTTTTGCCGAAAATTTAACAATTTCGTTGAAAATTGGTTTCTTTTTTGGTTAAAAATAATTTTTTTTTAACTGAAAATGTAACTATTATTCATTTGAAAATTCTTCTTTTTTTTGTTGAACCTGTTTTTTTTTAAATTGAAACTTATTATTTAAGTTTTGGTTGACAATTTATCTTTTTTACTAATGATTTTTTTTTTTTTTAATTCGACTATTTCAGTTAAAGATTCAATGTTTTAATTGAAAACTCATCTTTTTGGTTTAAAATTCATCTATTCCATTCGAAGGTTCATTATTTTAGTTGAAAATTCATCAGTTAAATTGAAAATTAATTTTTCAAACCAAAAATGTAACTATTCTATTTTCTGTTGTAAATTGATTTTTTTTTTTAGTTCAAAATTCAACTATTTGGTGGAAAATCTATCTTCTTTAATTGAAATTTCAACTATTTTGTTAAAAATTCATGTATTTTGTTGAAAAATTGTATTTTATGGTAGAAAATTAATCTTATTGTTTAAAAATTATTTTTGTTGTTGTTGAAAATTCAAGTATTCCAATTCAATATTCATCATTTTAGTTGAAAATTCATCTGTTTGGTTTGAAATTCAACTATTCCAGTTGAAGATTCATAATTTTATTGGAAAATTCATCACTTTGGTTAAAAATTGAACTATTTTGTTGTAAATTAGTTTTGCTTTTGTTGAAAATCATTTTTTTTCGGAAAATACAACTATTCGAATTGAAAATTACATCATTTGAGTTTAAAATTATTCTCTTTGGTTCAACATTAATTTTCTAACTGAAAACTTAACTATTCAATCGTTGGTTGATAATTTATATTTTTGTGGGTGATTCTGAAACCAATCTATTCAGATTATTAAATTTTCCAATCAGGAAAAGAAAACAATCCAAAGTATTTTGATGCATTTCTAAATAAATTTCTTGAATTCCAAACATTCTTTTTACAAAAATCTAAATAAAAAGGAGACTATTTTCAAGAAAATTGAGGTTAAATATATAAACTCAGTTAAAAGAAAGCTTAAAAATTATTCATAAGCAAACCCTGCAGATTGGAAAGAATCATGAGTTTAGTGTCTCTATTTAAAAAATTTTTAATTAAGATTGAAAAGAATCCATTTTGTCATGAATAATTTTTGCACTTTTTAATTGAATGTTCGTCTTCTTTGGTAAAAATTAATCTTTTTGGCTGAAAATTAAACTATTCCAGTTGAAGATTCAGCAGTGAATTGTGTTAAAGGATGTTTAGAATGAACGTCATGAATTAAAATAAATGTTTGTGTTTTGCGGCAAATATGAATATGTTAGTTTTAGTTGACCGGGAAAATAGAAAAACTTGACCGGGAATTTGAAATCGTCCGCCGAATCGCCACCCTGCTCTCACATTATAATTGATATTATGTAAAATTATTTCTCTTTTGCCTGCAGGTAAAAACTCGAACGAAATGGCAATGTGTTCGCACGCACAGACCCTACAACCTTATCAGGGCAGGAATCCCTGCATGGAGCGGAACCTCATGGTACAGTCGAATTCCGTAGAAGAACTCGGGTGCAATGGTAATATTTTAGTGGACAAGTCGTCCAAGCACTCAAGTAGCGAGCAGTATAGATTGCCCGCTGAGTCACAAGTTCTCATTCCTCAAGATTACCACCTAGCTCAAAACACAAGTCAGTTGACCCAGCTGAGATCAGCTACGCCCATTCCCTACGTGCAAAACGTGATATCAGACAACGGAGGACCGTCCTACAACAAGTTAAAACAAACCAATGTGTTCGACTCCTGCACTCAAGAAAGCCCACGCAAGAAAGGCTTTGGCGGCTGGTCCAGTTTCAAGAAACTACTTTCCAACAAGAAGATGTACACCTACAGCAAATGTCAGATCGATCGGGAAGACTCCAAGTCGAACTTAATTGTGAGGCAGAACATGCCAAAGATTGTCGACACAAATGTCACGATTTCGTCCCGAGGCAAATACGTCAATGACATCGTGGGAAAAACGTCAACTTCTGTCAATCTTTCGGGAAAGAATGACAAGAATGCGACTCAAGCAAGTAGCCAGAGGCACGATAACGAGCCATGTGTGAGACCGTCAACTTTGCCTCTGGTACCTTTAAGAAGTAAAAAGAGCGAAAGCAACTTGACAAGACAAGAGAGCATAGAGAAATTCAATCAAGTCTTTAACGTCGGTTCAAGCCTGAACGTTTTGAAGGATCCGAATATGCGGATAAAAACGCCTGGGGATTTGCCACCCTCGGTAAGGAAAGTGCGAGGGCGCTCTCAAGCGACAGCAAGATTTTCTCTCTATGACGATCGTATAATGTGTAACATTCTCAATGAGGAGGACGACCAAAGTGATAAAACTATGTCAAACTCTGTGCCATTCGGCATGGACTTTGCCACCAAAACTTAACGCTAAGGATATTTCAACTTGCTTTCAGGCAAAAATCATCTAATCATTCGGACCGGAAAGTTGCGACAGGCGGTGCAAAGAAAGAAAGCAAATGTGCTCGAGAATATGCTCAGCATTTAAGCTCGAACGTAGCATTTATAGAGCATTTAGGAGAATTTAAAGCATTTATTGCTTAAGCAAATATATATCATAATTAATGCATATATTTTTACAAAAACCTTCTAGACTGTAATGAACATATACTTTTTTTAAACTACAGAGTTGCTACAGATCAGGTTATTCCAGAATGTCAGGAAAAATCTGACAGAGTTAGGGAGTTTTCGATAAAATAAATAATTCTACTGTTTTTAATTTAAACTTCAAATCTTTTTTGCTTGAAAATTTAATTTTTTGGTTGAAATTAGAACTGCTTTGTTAAAAATTCATTTTTCTTGTTGAAGATTCATCATTTTAGTCATCACAACTCTATGGTTGAAAATTAATCTGTTTTGATAAGAATTGAATCTTTTTGGGTTCAAAATCATTTGAAATGTTTGGTTGAAAATTAATCTGCTTTGATTGAGGATTTAACTATTTTATTGAAAATTCCTCTTTTTTGGTAGAGTTCTACTGTTTTTAATTAGAAATTAAAATCTTTTTTGTTTAAATTTTTTTTATTATTTTAACTATTCTACTTTTAGTTGAAAATTGATCTTTTTAGATGAAAATTCATGTACTGTGTTGAAAATGAGTCTTTTTTGGTAGAAAATTAATCTTTTTGACTTGAAAACACAACTAAAAAGGGTTTATAATATATTTAGAAAGAAAATTTCGTTTGCATTAACATTATTAATCTTCTAGGTGTATGGTTGGTTTTATACCTAGAAGAATTTAGAGATTGGGATATTGTAGCAACCCTGAATAAGGCACTGTTTAATGCGAATAATATGTTTTCTATTACTTTGACTAAAAATGAAATATCATTTAAATTTAGCGCCCTTTCCAATTTGAAGCGATACATTTTCCCGCGAAATTTAAATAATGTAATTGTTAATAATGATAGAAAATACGATTTTTTAAATCTTATTTCAAAATGCTCATAAATGCTCATTAAATTCTCAAAGCACATAAAGGTCGATCATATTCTCAAGCATATTCTCATGCTGGTGAAAATTTCTCCGAATACTTGAAACTCTTTTGAACACTAACTGGAGGTCTTGAATCTTAACATTGAATATTATGATCAATAAAATGGACAAGTAAAGTGAAGAATATATAACAAATATATTAAAAGTAATTTATTATACTTTGTATATATCTTTACACGTTTATTTCACTTTGTTTATCCAATTTATTGACAAATATATTCAATTTTAGGATTTCTCACATATATACAACATATATGGCACACATCCGCTACCCATTGATACTTTTAGTTCAAGATGCGGCCAACTGTTGGCGCTGTGCATCTTCATATTTCTACCATGGGTTTGTTCACCACTCACCAGAGTGCGCGATCTGTTCGAGTCCGTGTTCTGCGAAAATTCAAATTTAATATATAAAAATAGCTTTTTTTAATACAAATTATTAATAAAAGTTTATAGTTCATTCGTAAAATAGAGACAAAGTGTCAGTAATTCAGTTTGAAAAGAAAAAATTTTATATTTTAAGTAGGTCAGTTTTTCATTCATAGTTCTAAATTTCACAAATATAACATTATTGATTACTGAAAGGACGTTTTAAAGTACATGCTTTCAAAAGTTTTATTTTTTTTATAGCGAAAACTAAAAACGAAAATGTTGTCAGTTAAAGTTTCTTCTCTTTGGTTGAAAATTCGTACCTTTTGGTTGAATTCAACGGCTTTTAATTTTAAATATTTTTTGATTGAAATATCAACTATTGCATTTGACGTTGTTTGTTGAAGATTCATGTCCTTGGTTTAAAATAAAATATTTCGGTGAAAATCAGTTTTTTTTCGATAAAAATGAATTAACTGGAAATTTAACATGTCTATTTTCGGTTAAAAATTCGCCTCTTTTAGTTTAAAAATCATCCGTTCGGATGATTTTCGTTGAAAATTTAACAATTTTGTCGAAAATTCGCATTCTTTTATAGAAAATTTTAATTTTTTAGTTAGGACTTCAAATATTAGTTCGAAATTAATGTATTTTCTTTAAAATTTGTCTTTCTAGTAGGAACTTAATCCTTCTTTGAAAACTCATCCTTTTATTTGAAAATTGAACTATTACATTTTTGGTTTAAAATTTATCTTTATTAGTTGAAAGTTCTACTATTTGGTAAAAAAAAAATAGAGAATGTTATCAAAACACGTACTTTAATTTTTTTCAGGTGACAATAACGTTATGTTTATAAAATTCAGAAATACGCAAGAAAAAGTGACCAATAATGAAACTATTATTATATATAATTTATATAGAAAAAGCTATTTTTCATTTATTAAATTTTAATTTTCTCAGAACTCGGACCCGAACAGATCGCGCACTCTAGTGAGTGGTAAACTTCCTTATTGAGTTGATAGGGCCTGGACTGGAGACGAGGTTAAAATCAAGAAACAAGCATGACCGCGAAACAAACATAGACTATGCGAAAACATAAAAGAGTGGAAACTCGATGGTCAAAATATTACTATAGTGAATCCGAACAGTCGCAAGAATCCCGAGATTGAATCGTAAAATTTTGACTTACATTTGCTTGAAATTTAATAGACTTAGCTGTAAATTACATATTTACATTGAAAATAACGTAAATATGTAATTTATAGTAAACTTCAAGTAAATGCGAGCCCAACGCCTCACGGAACTTTCCGGTTCGAATGAGTCGTTTCCTTGGAACTAAAGGGGACTTAAAATTTTGGTTATATACTTTTCTATATATGAAAAGACCTTTCATGGGGGTCCAAAAAATTCTTTGTTTAGCACTTTAAAAGCTTTATCTTTTATCAAGTTATAATTTTTATAATTATCATTTATATTCATTTTCGACTGAGAAAATGTACGTTTATTTTTATAATTTAAGTAGAATATGAAACAAATATCAGCCTTCCACGATCAATATTATTGAAATTTCTTGCCATTTTTAGTGTCGGAGGAACGTAGCAGCAATATGCTCCTAAAATTATGATTAATTAAGTCATCCCTTTTCTATTCAAAAGTTTACAAGATTTGAAAATTTTTTAATGACGGAGAGGATGAGATTCGAAAAGTATTTCTGGAAAACTCGTAAAAGATCTTTTAAAAACCTTGAGTTCTCAGGGATTTTTTTATCGCTTTCAGTAACCTTAAATTTTATGTTTTTTTAAGTTTAATCAATATACGAATGTAATAATTGAATGGCACTCTATAGACAGAATACATTTTTGAAAAAAAGTAAATATATAATTATGCACTAAATTTCAGGCAAAATGTACAGTAAAATGTTTCAGTTAATCGGTATTGAAACTTTTCCTCGGCTTCGATTTTGTAGTCATTTTCAACGCACAAGCCAAGCTTAACGGTTGTAAAATCAGTTTTAATTTGATACTTACCTAAATTAATTTGATGATTTATGAAAAATCATGAATTAGTAAGCTAGACTCAGGGTTTGAAACCCTTTAGCGAGATATATAAAATATTACCGTTTTTATTATATTTCAACAGCAATAATTGTGTATTTTTATTACAATATTACGACCAAGGTTTTACTACTTTTTAAAAATTTTATGTGATTTTTTTACCTTTTTTGGTCGCTCCAAGCCTTGTGCAGTTTTAAAGGCTGGATTTTGTGCTTGCAAATTATAGTTAATTGCAAATAGTTATAAGCCTCGAATATTATGGACTTGCAGTTATTCAGCAAAAAATTATGATCTAATAATCTTTATGACTCTTGGTAACATTTTTTTGTTATAAATAGTATATTTTTAAAAATTTTGCCTTTTATTTTTGGAAGAATATTCTGTTTAAAAATTGAAACTCGGTATTTTATGTTATGACTTTTGTCTTTCTTCTTTTTTGTATTATTTGTATTTCTGAGACAAAAGCTGAAGACTTGCTAAATAACTATAAAGTTGATTGGTTATCTATTAGAAGAAAAAAAGAGTTGTTTTTTCTAAACAAATTAACGCAGCGTAGCTGAATGAAATGTGATTTATTGGCCACTACGTGCCTATTCTGTCCTTCATGTAAGATTTTTTTTTATTCTTTGTTATTGTAATTATAAATAAATGCGTCATTCAAACAAAAAATACATTTTGAAAATACTTGAGATATGTACTCCTTTGTTTATATTATCGGTTCAAGACTAAGAAATTTTCTAAATTTGGGTTTTCAGGCCTCTGTGCTGGAAGCTCCTCTTCAAGATAAATAAAAGTTGCAATTTTATATTCTTCTTTGAAAACAGATCAACTTTCAACCAAATAGTTAAATTTTCATCTAAAATTATGAAACTTGCACAAAAAAATGAATTTCTAACAAAGTAGTTCAGCCTTCAACCAAAAAAAAGATGAATTCTCAACGCAAAATATAATAGTTGATATTTCAACCAAAAATATTTTTATTTTAAATAAAAAAACAGTTGACTTCAAGCAAAAAAAGACGAATTTTAAACAAAATAGCTGCATTTTTAACCAAAACCGATCAATTTTTTACCAAAACATGAATTTTCAACCAAGAAAAATTTTTCAGTCAAGGCAGAAAAAAAATGATCAACCAAATTGATTAATTTTTAACAAAAAACGGAATAGTTAAATTTCAAGTTAAAAATATTTTTTCAACAAAAACAAAACAAACGAATTTTCAACAAAACAGTTAAAATTTTCAACTAAAATATCAATTTTCAATCAAAAGTGGAATAGTTAAATTTGTAGTAAAAAAATAATTTTAAACAAGCAATAAAAACGAATTTACAATAAAATAATTCAAAATTTCAACCAAAATAATCATTTTTAAACCAAGAAGAATACATTTCTACCAAAATAGACGGATTTGCAACAAAATCAATGAATTTTTAATCAAATATTTCAATTTTCAACTAAAAAAGATCAATTTTCAATCAAAAGTGGAATAGTTAAATTTTCTGTAAATAAATAATTTTAAAACAAAAAAAGACGAATTTACAATAAAATAGTTTAATTTTGTAATCAAAAAGATCAAATTTCAACGAAAATTTTACCAAAATAGACGAATTTCAACTAAAAAAGACGAAATTTCTACCAAAGGAGATGAATTTTCAAACAATATTTTTCAGTCGAGAAAGAAAAAAAATATTAACCAAATTGTTGAATTTTCAAGACAAGAAGATAAATTTTCTACAAAATAGTTTTAGTATTCAACTAAAAAAGATCAATTTTCAACAAGAAACGAATTTTCAACTAAATAGTACAATTTTGAACCAAAAAGATCAATTTTTAACTAAGAAGATTACTTTTCGGTCGAACAAGACGAATTTTCAACAAAATAAATGGATTTTCTATCAAATCATGTGATTTCAAATAAAAAAGATCTTTTTTTAACCAAAAATGGAATATTTGAATTTTCAATTAAAAAATCGTATTTTTAACAACAAAAAAAAACAATTTTCAACAAAATAGTTGAATTTTCAACCTAACGGATCAATTTTATACCAAGAAGATTAATTTTCTGCCAAAGGAGACAATTTTCAACAAAATAAATTAATTTTTAATCAAATAGTTCAATTTTCATCTAAAAAAAAAGATTTTCAAATACAAATGGGATAGTTAAATACAGTTTAAAAAAATGTTCAACAAAATAGTTGTACATTTAACTAAAAAACAATCATTTGCAACCAGAAATGGGATAGTTAAATTTGCAGTTAAAAAATTAATTTTCAACTGCAAAAAAACCTAATTTTTAACAAAATAGTTGAATATCAACAAAAAAAGATTTGTATTTAAAATCAAAAATATTAGAATTCAACAAAAAAAAAGATTATTTTGAATTAAACAGTTGCATTTTTTAACCAAAAAGGATTCAATTTCTACCAAAAGTAAATATAAGTTGCACATTTGACGAAAATGTACGACGAAAGATTTGAATTTCGATGTTTTCGCGCGTCAAGATGGCAGTATATACGTGTTTCAAGGAGTGACGTCACTTGGCAAGATGTCTGCACGCCGAGGGCCAAGCAGTAGGATTTATACGTGAGGCAACGTATTATACGTCAAAATATGCAGCAGCTGGAGTCGAGAGCCGTTTCGAAGTTAAAAGTCGAGATTTCAAATTGAATATCAAATTGACATTATGGAAGTTTCGAAACTTCTTAATAAAGATGACTGAAATAAATAAATTTTCACATGAATTTACGACATTTTGTATTATTTTAACTTTTCTTAAATGTTTCAATTCTCGTTAATGGAAATTAATGATTTGGTTTGAAAGTTATATGTTTACTCCCGCATGTTATTTTTTTTTTTTTAGAATTTTTAAGAAACATAAAAAATGTAATCGTAAATTTATGCGAAAATGCATTTATTTCAGTGATATTTACTAAATAGTTTCAAAACATGAATAATTGTAAATTGAAAATCCCGCCGAAAATCTCGAAGTTTCGAAACAATCGAGACGTTTATCGTCTGCTCTTCGTCAATTTTATTGAATTTTTTATGACACATGCATTAATTCAGCCCATTTCGACGCCTATTAAGCTTGACTGAAGCTCTATTTTTTACTTCCTAGGGACTGAAAAGTTACGTCAGAGGTGAATAATGAAAATTATACATCTATGAGCTCATTTTACGATTGTTAGTCCAATCATCGTAAAACCTGTGAGGAAATTGTGGTTGCAGATAATAGAATTTTGCGGATATTTATGGAAATTTACCATATATGGCTGATCATATTACCGTAAATTACAGAAAATTATCAGAAATTTATGGAAATTTTTAAAAATGAATTTTGGGTAATTTATGGCAACGTACCATATTTACTGGTAAAATTACCGATTTTTTAAATACATTTCCGGAAATTTGTGGAAATAAACAAATTCATTTTGGGTAATTTATGGTAATTTACCATATTTACCGGTGAAATTGCCATACATGACCAAAAATTTTCATTAATTTCCGAAAATTTATGGAAATTTAAAAAAATGAATATTGGGTAATTTGTGATAAGTTGCCATATTGACATGTGAAATTACCATAAATGGCCGAAAATTTATATACATGTTTAAATTAAATTTTCGGAAATTCATGGTAAGTTACCATAAATCACCTCTAAAGATTCCATAAATTACCAAAAATTACGTAATTTACGTTTTTAAGATGGCGACTGCGCTTATATAGAAAATGAACATAACCTCATTCTTTAATACACCGAACACAGACTTACTTGCTTTGATAGTTTCTTAATTTATTAAAAAATGTTTAGAGGTGGCAGACCCAGAAATTTCTTTTGGGAGTAGTTAAATTTTATTTTAAAGAGGGAAAATGGCAAAATTTTTGCTTTTTGCCCTGGGTGCAATTTTGATTTGCTCATTTTTGAAATTTCATCAAAAATACTTCATTTAATCTCGCACTTAATGCATTCCGGACTAAGTGGAGCTATATTATACTCTTTTCCCTCACCCGCCACCGCGACTCACCTTTCAAGTCCGCCATTTTTTACGTTTATTACACTTTTTACGTATAATACGTAAAAAACGTTTAAAAGATCGAGTTACCTTTAACCGTGCAACCCTGATTACAGGTCACTTTTCATCCCTGGCGGCGCAGGATCGCTCTGCGTGTCCAGGGATCGGAAGTAGCATTTTACATGCCAATGTTGGGATCACTAGCAATCCTATAGTAAGTTCCAAGAACTAAGCAAATGCCATTAGTTGAAAAGAGATGGGAGTCTCTTTTAAATCAATGACATTTTTTTAGTTGTTAGAACTTATTATAGGTTCGCTAGTGAGGTGCCGTATCTGGGCTTACAACATCCTTTATCGAGTTCGCATCTAGGTTCTTAACCAATCAAATTTGCCATAAACCAACAAAGTAACTAGAAATGAATGCTATGAAAAATATTAATTCCACGATTAATTCAAAACAGACCTCCGGTCAAAATGACAGAACAAGAGCCATTAAATTAAGGCCTTTTCACACCATGCTCATTTTTTTGCAATTATTTGGCCATAAGGAGGTTCATGGTGCAAAAATAATCGTAGGTGGCAACACCGAACCGAGTACAAGACCCTCTGTCGATGAGAGACGAAAAAATATGGTGCTAGATGTACGGTTGCGTATAATTAAATATTTGAGGGTAAATAATCTTCAAATATATGCTTAGTGCTTATATACAAAGGTAATTCATACTTTCAGTGAAAATTATACATCCAATGGGATATATGGTGAACTATAGTAAACCCTACCTCATTTTACATGTGACAGTCAGAAAAGGTTTTATCAACCTTTTACGAATTCTATATGATAAATATTGATAAAAAAGTTTGAAAAATTTATTTTGTTGTACAGCGGGTCTAGTACTCAGCTCGGTGCTGCCATCTAAGATTAGTTTTGCATCATGAACCTCCGTGGGCCGACATCTTGGATTTCCCCCATCCAATTGTAGTTTGCACGTGTCAGTGCGTGCTCCGTTTACGAAGTGCACAAAGTATTTTTTTTATCCATTTAATTGCATTAGTTTTCAAGCCAAACTTTCTCATAAAATTGTGCACACCAGCGACTACTTGAATTCGGTTCCATCCAGGAGAATAAAAGCCGCGATGTCTTTTCTTTGAATTTTATTGAAATGGAGACACGATAAATGGAAATGTCGGGTTTGTTTACTTTTTTAATTTAACTTCCTTTGTATACATTATTTTCTTTTACTAGGGAATTTTGAAATATTTGTAAAAATAAAATATTGTTTGTTTATAAGCAAATAATTCTAAACATACTCAGCTCTCAAATGGTCAGGGAATTTAAAACTGGTCAGGGATTATCAGGGAAAATCTGAGATAGTCAGGGAATTTTCGATAAACTGAAGTTGAAGTTAATTTTATTATTTTGTTGAAAATTCGAGAATTTTCTTAAAAAGTAATTCTCTTTGATGGAACATTAATCTGTTTTGGTAGAAATTTCAACTTTTTTGTTTGAAAATTAATCTGTTTTGGTAGAAATTTAATCTTTTTTGGTTAAAAATACTCTAAAATCTTTAATTTAAAATGATCTTCTTTATTTAAGCTCTACTACTAATACTTTGTTAAAAATTCATTTTTCTGGTTACAGGTTTATCATTTCGAATTTTTTGGTTGATTTCAACTGTTTTTAATTTAAAATTGAAATTTTTTCGTGGAAATATCAACTATTACATCTTTTGCGAAGAATTTATTCTTTTTTGCTTGGAAATTTTATTAGTTGTTGGAAATTCGAACAGCTTTGTTAAAAATTCATTTTTATGGTTGAAGATTCATTGTTTTTCTTATTGAAGATTCATGAATTATGTTGAAAATTCATCTGTTTGGTTGAAAATGTATCTATTTTGTTGAAAATTCGTCTTTTTCAGTTGAGAATTCATCTATTTTGGTAGAAATTTCATCTTTTGTTGAAAATGCTTTGAAATTTTTGAGTAAAAATTAATCTGTTTTTGTAGAGGATTGAACTATTTTACTGAAAATTCATCTTTTTTGGTAAAGTTCTACTGTTTTTAATTCAAAATTAAAATCTTTTTTGGTTGAAGTATCAACTATTACATTTTTTGGTAAGAATTTATATTTTTTTGCTTGGAAATTATATTATTTGGTTGAAATTAGAATTACTTTGTTGAAAATTCATTTTTCTGGTTGCAGATATATCATTTTAGTTGCAAATTCATCTCGTTGGTTGAAAATGTACCTATTTTATTGAAAATTCATCTTTTTTGGTAAATTTTTACTGCTTTTAATTTAAAATTAAAATCTTTTTTGTTTGAAAATTTTATTTTTCGGTTGAAATTAGAACTACTTTCTTAAAAATTCATTTTTTTTGTTACATATTCATCATTTTAGTTGAAAATTCATCTCTTCAGTTGACTATTCGTCTGTCCTTGGTTGAAAATTCATATTTTTCGGTTGAAAATTCGTCTGGTTTGGTTGATTTCAACCGTTTTTAATTTAAAATTAAAAGTTTTTTGGTTGAAGTATCAACTATTACATTTTTTTGTTAAGAACTTATATTTTTTGTTTGAAAATTTAATTTTTTGGTTGAAATTATAACTACTGTGTTAAAATATCATGTTTTTTATTGCAGATACATCATTTTTGTTGCAAATTCATTTCGGCGGTTGAAAATGAACCTATTTTATTGAAAATTCATCTTTTTGGTAAATTCGTACTGCTTTTAATTTAAAATTAAAATCTTTTTTGGTTGAAATTTCATCTTTTTGGTTAAAAATGCTTTGAAATGTTTGGCTAAAATTAATCTGTTTTGATTGAGGATTGAACTGTTTTACTGAAAATTCATATTTTTTTGGTAAAGTTCTACTGTTTTTAATTTCAAATTAAAATCTTTTTTGGTTGATGTATCAACTATTACATTTTTTCTCGGTTGAAAATTCATATTTTGCGGTTGAAAATTCGTCTTTCTTGGTTGATTTCAACTGTTTTCAATTTAAAATTAAAATATTTTATTATTTGGTTGAAATTATAACTACTTTGTTAACAATTAATTTTTCTAGTTGAAGATTCATCATTTTAGTTTAAAATTGATCTCGTTGGTTGAAAATGTACCTATTTTGTTGAAAATTCGTCTTTTTGGGTTCAAAATTCATCTATTTTGGTGGAAAAAAATAAAAAATCATAACTCTTTGTTTGAAAATTAATCTGTTTTGTTAGAAATTTCATCTTTTTTAGATAAAAATGCTTTAAAATGTTTGATTGAATATTAATCTGTTTTGGATGAATTCTACTGTTTTTAATTTAAAAGTCAAATCTTTTTTGCTTGAAAATTTTATTATTTGGTTGAAATTAGAACCATTTTGTTAAAAAATTCCTTTTTCTGGTTACAGATTCATCACTGTAGTTAAAAATTCATATTTCAGTTGACAATTCATTTTTTCTTTGTTGAAAATTCATATTTTCCGGTTAAAAATTCGTATTTATTGGTTGATTTCAACTGTTTTTAATTAAAAATTAATTTTTTTATGGAAATATCAACTATTACATTTTTTTATTAAGAACTTATCTTTTTTGTTTGAAAATTTAATTTTTTGGTTGAAATTAGAACTGCTTTGTTAAAAATTCATGTTTGTGGTTGAAGATTCATAATTTTTGTTCCAAATTCATCTTTTTGGGTTCAAAATTCATCTATTTTGGTGGAAATGGCATATTTTTTTAATTAAAAATCACAACTCATTAGTTGAAAATTAATCTGTTTTGTTAGAAATTTCATCTTTTTTGATTAAAAATGTTTTAAAATGTTTGGTTGAATATTAATCTGTTTTGGTTGAGGATTTAACTATTTTATTAAAAATTCATCTTTTTTGGTTCAGTTCAACTGTTTTTAATATACAGTAAAAATCTTTTTTAGTTCAAATATCAACTGTTACATTTTTTGTTAAGAATGTATCTTTTTTTGTTGAAAAATATATTATTGGTTGAAATTAGAAGCACTTTGTTCAAAATTAATTTTTTTTTGTTGAAGATTCATAATTAAAAATTAAAATCTGTTCTGTTTAAAATATTAACTATTACATTTTTTGTTAAGAATTAATCTTGTTTGATCGAAAATTCAACTAATTGGTTGAAAGTTGAACTACATTGATCAAAATTCATTTTTTTGGTTGAAGATTCAAAATTTTAGTTGAAAATTCATCTCTTCGGTTGACACTTCGTTTTTTCGAAACACCTAGTTGATATTTCAACCAAAAAGGATTTTAATTTGAAATAAAAAATAGTTGAATTCATTCAAAAAAGATGGATTTTCAGTCAAATACATAAATTTTTAACCAAAAAAGGATGAATTTCTAACCAAGAAAATTAATTTTCTACCAAAAAAGATGAACCTTCAACCATATAGTTGAATTTTCCACTAGAAAATATTCATTTTCAACAACAAATGGAATAGTTAAATTTTCAGGTACAAAAAATTATTTTTCAACCAAATATATGAAGCTTCTTAAAAAAAAGATTAATTTTTAACAAAGTCGATCAACTTTCAACCAATTCGTTGCATTTTTAACCAAAAAAGATAACTTTTTAATAAAATAGTTGTATTTTCAACAAATTAAAAATGGTTTTTTGTTCATTTCTAAAAGATTCTCTATGAAAAAAGTAACAAGATTGGAATTTTGGTCTCTAAATTGGACTTGTGAGGCAAAATAAAAAATGAGTCGGATAATTAAGTTTTTTGGCCACCCTGATTATGTAGTTCAGAAATAATTGTTTTTTAATCTGTTTGCAGCATCGAATCCTCAAGAGCAGCGTCTGACGAGTAATAAGAAAGGAAGAGAGCATTTTCCTATGTCTTCTTCTTCAGTTGGATCATCATCTCTAAAAGATGTAACCACGAGGTACATTTTATTTCTACTAGAAAATAAAAAAGTGCTCAATTTTGCAATTAAAATATAAAATGAATATTCATACAATATTTTTCTATTTCATATTATCCATTGTCTAAAAGGAAACCCTGCTGGAATTAAAAGGATTGAAAATGATATAAACTGGGGGAAAGGAAAAGATAGAACTAAAAATTTCAATGATTCTTCAATAAAATATTTCTTAATTCAAAGAATAAGATCTTCTCTAATATTATTTTTTATAATAAACTTAATAAATAAATTTATTAATGTATCATTTTTATTAGTTTTTTTTGTTATAATTTTTTTCTTATAATAATAGAATTTATATAAGATTTATTTAAAATGATTGATCTTCTAATTGGAGCTTCAACATGAGCCTTAGGTAATCATAAATGAAAAAAAAAATATTGGTAACGTATTTCCCATAAGAAAAAAAGATGTTTTTGAAAATTTTATTTAGATTCGTCAATATTAGTTGAAACGAGTTGAAACTTAACATTTATCTTAAAAAATAGCCATAGAATATGAATAAAATATGACTTTTTAAATATCACCCACATAAATCTGTTTTATAGGGTCTCAAAATAATCCCGATAAGTGAAAAAATGGGTTTTGCGAGTTTTTGGCGCTAATTATGATTTTTATGCAGTTTTTTAATGCAAATTGTTTCTGATACATAAAACACTACTTTATACTGATAACTAGATGTTTAAATAAACTGTTTAAACAATTTATTATTGTTTTTGGCAATTTTCTCTTAGAATAGAGATAGAAAGTCGCGATTTAAAAAAAAAATGGTCCACTTTTTGTCAAAATTTCAATTAAAATGAACTATTTTTCATTAATTTTAACAAAAATAATTGTTTAAATAATTTATTATCATTGCTAATGATATTCTGTTAAAATAATGCTTGAAAATTGCAGTTTTTTTCAAAAAATGTCCACTTTTTGTCCAATTTTCAATCAAAGTGAGTTAAATAATTAATTAAAATTAACAAAATTACTTGTCTAAACAATTCATTATTATTAATACTATTCAATTTGATTAATACTAGAAAGTTGCGGTTTTTTTCTGAAATTTTCAACTATTTGTCTAATTTTCACTTAGTAAGGTAATAATTAATAATTAATATATATATATATAAATAATTTAGTTATGAGCAAATAATAAATGAACCTCAACAAGAAAATTTTTTCAAATAGTATTGTACTTTTTTAAGTGAATTATTTTTGTTTTTTTCCCAATGTTTAAAAGAAGCGTAAAAGAAAAATTTGGAATTGAGCATATTTTGATGTCCCCTCCAGCAAAATATATTCACGAAAAAGAGATTGTTTAAAATATGTTTTTCTCTAATGTTTATTTATTATTTGTTCATAACTAAATAGGCAAAGTTAAACCTTTAAGAAAAAAACCGCAACTTTCTACCATTAAGCAAAGAGAATATTATTAACAATAACAATAAATTGTTTGAACAAATTTTTGTGTTAACTTGAATTAATTATTACTTCACTCTAATTGAAAAATGGACAAAAAGTTTAAAAATTCAGGAAAGAAACGCAACTATCTAGTATTAATATAGAAGATAGCTGTAAACAATAATAATTTGTTTAAACAATTATTTTTGCTATATTAAGTTAAATATTAACTAACTCCAAGAGAAAAGTGAACAAAAAGTTGAAAAGTTCAGAAAACCCCGCAATTTCTAGCATTATTCAAAGATAATATTATTAAAAAAAATAATAAATTGTTTAAACAATTATTTTGGTTAACATAATGAATAATAAAATATAGAACTACTTTCTCTAATTGAAAATTGGCCAAAAGTGAATTTTTTTTTTAAAACCGCGACTTTCTATCTCTATTCTAAGAGAAAATTGCTAAAACCAATGATAAATTGTTTAAACAATTTATTTAAACATTTAATTATCAGTATAAAGTAGTGTTTTAAGTACCAGAGACAATTTACATGTTAAAAAACGCAAAAAAAAATCATATTTAGCGCCAAAAACTCGCAAACCCCATTTTTTCAGTTATGGCGTTTTTTGGGACCCTATAAAACATATTTTTGCTAGAGAATTCATCTTTTTTTATGAAACATTTTATTATTTGGTTGAAAGATTAATTTTTTTGTTCGAAAATTCATCCTTTTCGGTTGAAAATTCAACTATTGGGTTAAAAATTAGTGTTTAAAAATTAAAAATTCATATTTTTGGATTAAAAATTTATCTGTTCTGTAGAAAATTTGTCTTTTTGGTTTCAAAATTTAATAATTTGGTAGAAGAACTAACTATTTTTGGTTAAAACGTCTACTATTATATTTTTGGTTGAGGATTTATTTTTTTTGTCGAATATTTTATTTAATTGAAAGTTTAAGTACTTTATTAAAAATTCATATCCTTGATTGAAAATTGAACTATATTGTCAAAAATTCGTTTTTCTAATGAAAATTAATTTTTTCAACTGAAAATGTAACTATTCCATTTTGTTGTTGAAAATTGATCTTTTTTAGTTGAGAATTCAACTATTTTGTTGAAATTTCACCTTTTTTTTTGTTAAAAAATATTATTTCAATGGAAATTTAATTATTATATTGAGAAGTTAACAGTTTTATTAAAAACTCTTTTTTTTTTGGTTTGAAAATCAACAGTTTTGTTGCAAAATTTTCTTTAGGTTAAAAATTCAACTATTTGGTTAAAAATTAACTTTTTGTTTGAAATGCATATATCGAGGTTGAAAATTCAACTATTTGATCAAAACTGGTTTTATTTCTTGACTCAAAGATCTTTCTTTGTTGAAAATTCGTTATTTTTGTTTAAAATTCACCTCTTTTGGTAGAAATGTATTTTTTGGTTAAAAATGAAACTATATGGTTAAAACTTAACTCTTTTGTTAAAAATTCATTTAATTTAATGTAAATTAATTTTTTCAACTGACAATGCAACTATTCCATTTTTTTTATTGAAAACTGCTTTTTTTTAGTTGAGAATTCAACTATTTGGTTGAAAATTAACTTTTTGTTGAAAACTCATATATCCGGGTTGAAAATTTACCTGTTATGTTACAAATTTTTTTTGTTTTTTTTTTGTTTGCAAATTCACCTCTCTTGGTAGAAATTTCGTTTTTTTTTTTGTCAAAATGAAACTATTTGGTTAAAAATGAACTTTTTTGTTAAAACTTCATTTCATTTAATGAAAATTGTTTTATTTTAATCTGGAAATATAACTATTCCATTTTTGGTTGAAAATATATATTTTTTCGAACTGTCTAACGTTACGGAAAATTCCGTAATACTAGTCAGTGCCATCGTTTTTAGTAGAGAGTTTAACTATTTTGTTTAAAACTCGTCTTGTTTGGTTGAAAATTTAATTATTTTATTTAAAATTTAATATTTTTGTTAAAAAGTCATTCTTTTTGGTTTAAAATACATCTCTTTTGTTGAGAAATCTTATTAATGTTGGAAAATCAACAATTTTATTAAAGCTTCTATTTTTTCTTGAGTGAAAAATCTTTCTTGGTTGTAAATTCAACACTTTTGTTGAAAGTTGGTCTTTTTGATTTGAAAATTCATCTCAACTGGTAGAAATTTTATCTTATTTGATTGAAAATTCAACAGTTTGTCTAAAAATTAATCAGTTTTGGTTGAGGATTCAACTATTTTGTTGAAAATTCGTATTTTTTGGGTTGCAATTTTTTTCTTTCTTGACTAAAAAATCTTTTTTAGATAAAAATTCAACTCTTTGTTGGAAATTCGTATCTTATGGTTGAAAATTTAATTATTTTATTCAAAATTTAATATTTTTGTTAAAAAGTAATTCTTTTTGGTTTAAAATACATCTCTTTTGTTGGGAAATCCTATTAATGTTGGAAAATGGACAATTTTATTAAAGTTTCTATTCTTTCTTGAGTGAAAAATCTTTCTTTGTTGAAAATTCAACACTTTTGTTGAATATTGGTCTTTTTTATTTAAAAATTCATCTCAACTGGTAGAAATTTTATCTTATCTGATTGAAAATTCAACAGTTTGGCTAAAAATTACTCAGTTTTGGTTGAGGATTGAACTATTTTGTTGAAAATTCGTATTTTTTGGGTTGCAATTTTTTTCTTTCTTGACTGAAAAATCTTTTTTAGTTAAAAAAGCAAATATTTGTAGGAAATTCATATTTTTTGGTTGAAAATTCAATTATTTTATTTAAAATTTAATATTTAAAAAAAAAATTCTTTTTGGTTTAAAATACATCTCTTTTGTTGAGAAATCCTATTAATGTTGGAAAATCAACAATTTTATTAAAGTTTCTATTCTTTCTTGAGCGAAAAATCTTTCTGGGTTGAAAATTCAACAGTTTGGTTACAAGTTATCAGTCTTGGTTGAGGATGCAATATTTTCGGTTGCAAATTAGTTTCTTTTTTTACTCAAAATTTTGTTCTTTCTTGGCTAAAAAATCTTTTTTGGTTGAAAATTCAACAATACGGTTGAAATTTTTTTCATTCCTGACTGAAAATTCTTCCTTACTTAAAAATTCAACTCTTTGTTGGAAATTAATATTGTTTGGTTGAATTCAACTGATAAAAAATGGTTTAGTGTAAAGTAGAAAATAAAGGTTGTAGTTGATACCAGTAATGATTAAATTTCTTTATTTTTTATAGGTTCTGCGCCTCTAGACATGGACGTATCTATTTTACGATCAATATTAATCAGTTGTAATGAAGTTTGGAAGGATGTTGAATCATCAGATGAGTGGAAAACTGTGGAAGCGACCAATCGATTTCCGGTTACAGATCATAATTTACTGAAAGCATTAACCACTTCGCTGGTCAATCTTTTGAGCTACAAAGTATCGCCTGAAATTCCTCAGCGATATGCCGTCCGATTGCATATTATCGTACGTATAATCTTCCCATAATCGTAATTCTTAGGTAAGGGATCGTCCATAAACCACGTTTCCAATTTGAGTTTCTTGATGATAAATTTTAAGAAAGTTTGCGGCTTTTGCGAAATATATCCCTGGAACGTTACAGTTCAATAATAACTTTGTAAATTGGAAAATTAATTTCATATTTCAGACTTCACACTCTTTCTTATATTCCACTCTTTTCCAATTTTTAAATAAGATCTGTTTTTCTCATGTTTTCAAGAAAGATCGCCCTTTTCTCGATTTTTCGTTTAAATTTTTATTTTGGTTGAAAATTTTACTATTTGATTGAAAATGCAACTATTTTGTTAAAAACTCATATTTTTTGGTCAAAATTTCAACAACTTGGTTGAAAGTTGTACTGCTTTGTTCAAAATTTATTTCTAGTAGAAGATTTATCTATTTCCTTGAAAATTCAATTCTTTTTTAATTAAAAATTAACTTTTTTCAACTGAAAATTTAACTTTTACATTTGTAGTTGAAAACTTATCTTTTTTAGTTGAAAATTCGTGTCTTTTAATAGAAAATTAACCTTTTCAGTTAAAAATTCATCTCTTTGGTTTCAACTTGAACTATTTTGTTGAATTTTCCTATTTTTTATTGCATTAAACTGTTTTATTTTTATTTTTGTTTGAATGTCTGTATTTTGTTGAAATTTTGTCGTTTGTGCTAGAAAATTAAACTTCTTGGTGACCAATTCACCTTTTTGGTTAAAAATTAATGTATTTTGTCAAAAATTAATCTTTTTTGGTAGAAAATGATTCCATTAGGTTCAAAATTGATTTCTTGGATTTGAAAAGTAGTTTTTTTTTATTGAAAATTAATTTTTTAACTGAAAATGTAACTGTATTATGTTTGTTTGAAAATCAATCTTCTTCAGTTGAAAATTTAACTAATTGTTGGAAAATTGGTATTATGTTGAAACTTTGTCTTTTTTTCATCGAAATTGCGTCTTTTTGAGTTGAAAATTAATGTACTTTGTTAAAAATTATTCTTTTTTGGTAGAAAATTAATCTTTTTGGTTGAAAATTCATTTCTTTGATTGAAAAGTTTTCTAATCTAATATTTCAAAAGTATTGAAAATCAATCAAAATATCTATTTATTTATAGCAGGCTTCACAGTTTTTCCTCTTTTCCCCTTTTTTTATTTTTTTCAGTTAAATACGAACTTAATTAATCTAATCAATAAGAAAATCCAACCTATTTATTTTTAAATATCAACTAGTACATTTTTTATTGAGAATTCATATTTTTTGGTTGAAAATGCAACTACTTTTTCAAACATTTATTTTTTTGTATAAGGATTCAAAATTTTAGTTGAAAATTCGTTTTTTTTTTGTTAAAAATTATTTTTTTAATTGAAATTTTAAAAATTCCATGTTTGGTTGCAAATTGATCTTTTAGACTTGAAAATTCAACAATTTGGTTAAAATTATTTTCTTTCTGTTTTTTTTTTTTCAATTTAAAATGTAAATCTTTTTTTTTCTCTAAATATCAACTATTACATTTTTTTGTTGAGAGTTAACATTTTTTGGTTGAAAATTCAACTTGTTTTTCAGAAAATTAATCTTGGTTGAGAATGTTAATATTTTGTTGAAAAATCGTATTTTTCGATGAATTCAACTGTTGTTTATTTAAAATTAAAATATTTTTTGCTTGAAATATCAATTTTTACATGTTTTATGGAGAATTTATCCGTTTTGGTTAAAAATTCAAATACTTTTGTAGAAAATTGAACTATGTGGCTTAAAATTAAATTTTTTGTTGAAAATTCACAATTTTGGGTTAAAAACTCAACTGTTTTGTTAAAATTTCATTTTTTTTTGTTCAAGATTTAAAATTTTAGTTGAAGTCGTGTTTTTTTCTCCTAAAAATTAATTTTTGTACTGAAAATTTACCTTTTCCAGTCTTAGTTGAAAATGGATATTTTTTAGTTGAAAATGGATATTTTTTATTTGAAAAATACACTCTTAGGTTAAAAGTGAACTAGTTTGTTGAACATTCGTATTTTTTGTTGAATTATTGCTTTTGATTTCAAATTAAAATGTTTTTTAATTGAAGTATCAACTATTACATTTTTTGTTGCGAATTCATATTTTTTTGTTGAAAATTCAACTTGTTTGGTAGAAAATTAGAAATTCAACTACGCGATTAAAAGTTGAACTACTTTGTTAAAGAATTCCTCTGCATTGATAAAAATGCAATATTTTTGCTTGAAAATAAATTTTTTAGAGTTTCAATTAAACTTTTTGGTTAAAAATTGATCTTTTTCTGTTAAAAATTTAACTATTTGTTTAAAAATTGATCATTTTTTATTGAAAGTTCAACTTTTTGATTAAAAATTCATGTATGTTTTTGAAAATTCATCTATCTTGGTAGAAATTCAATCTTCTTAGTTGAAAATGTATCCTTTTTGGTTAAAAATGTAATAGTTTGGTTGATATATCAACTTCGTTGGGAATTCATCTTCTTTGGTTGAAAAGTCGATTATTTGACGTTAAACTACTTTGTAAAATTTTTTTTAAATTTTTTCATCAAGGGTTTATAATTATAGTTGAAAATTCAGCTATATGCTTTTAAATGAACTTTTATATTAAAAATTCTACAGTTTTATAAAAAATGCATCCTTTTAGCTTGAAAATTCCACAATTTGGCAGAAAATTAAACTTTTTGCTTTAAAATTAAATAATTTTGTTAAAAATTCATGTATTTTGTTCAAAATTTGACTTTTTTGGTAGAACTAATCTTCTTGGTCGAAAATTCATCTTTTTAGTTGAAAATTTAACAATTTTCTTCAAAATTCATTTTTTTTTTTTAATTTTTAATCTGAAAATTGAATGATTCCATGTTTGGTTAAAACTTCATCCTGTATATTGGATATATTGACAATTCTTATTTTTTGATAGAACATTAATCTTCTTGGTTGAAAATTCATCTTTTTGGTTGAAAATTAAACATTTTTGTTGAAAATTTGTTGTTTTTTTTTCAACGTTTTTTTCATCACTCTTTATCTGAAAATTTAACTACTCCATTTTTGGTTGCAATTTTATCCTGTATATTTTATAAGGTAAAATTCAACTATTTGGTAGAAAATTCATGTATTTTGTTGAAAAGTCGGCTTTTTGGGTAAAAAATTAATCTTGTTTGTTGAAATTTCAACTATTTGGTAGAAAAATTATATATTTTGTTAAAAAGTTGTCTTTTTTTATTACAAAATTATTCTTGTTTGT